>VRYO01001366.1:4270118-4336746 GCA_009812075.1 Sialia sialis
TCACACTGCATTCTTGGGACAAACCTGGCTCTGCTCCAACAGCAGAGACCTCTGCTGCCAGCCACTCGCTTTACTCACACTGGAGTAAGTTCAAGAAAAGCCTGACTGAAGAGGTTTGAAAATCTTAACCAGGTCCCAGAAAGAAGCAAGTTCTCAAGCAGCAATGGTTACACAAGCACACATCCATGCACTTCTCAGCTGATCTGCGCAGCCACCTGACCCTACCTGACCTGTCTGCAGCCACCACCCTGGAGCATCCATTGCTGCATAATGCTCCCTTAAAGGAAAAGAGTCTCGTGCAACAGCAGAGCACGATCCCTTTTCCCGTGCCGAGATGTGTTGTACAGAGACAAGCCTGTCAAAACCTCATAAAACAGGCTTTAAGAAAACAGCTATCTATACGCAACGTTACTTGTTTTGACAGAGAACATTTACTGGGCCAAGAGAAAAATTTTCACCTGCTAACCTCCCTGCTCAGTTTGTGTTGTCCTATTATGCACAGCTGCTGAACTACACCAGCAGGGAGTGTACTTGAACAGCAGGTGGACAAACTCATGTGAAGTGGCCTTAGGAAAAAGCTGCTTTTCATACCCCTGGCCCATCCCTTTGCTTAGGTGTCACTCTAAGCAGGAAGCTACTTGCTTTAGGTATCTCTGTATTTATCTTCCCAAGTTAAATTCTGTGGATGTACAACTGCCAACAACAAAATCAGACACAAATCTCTGGTAGCTGATCCTGAGGGCAAACACAGTGTGATGTAATGCACATCATGAATCACGTCTGTTTCTAGACCAGTTCATACACAAAATACACATTTATTTACATTCACTTCTCAATTTTTATTCTATTTCTCGCATGGTCTTCAAATACAGTTTTACAGGTCTTTTTCTGCTACAGATACTGTTGATCTAAAACAGATTAATGAAAGTGGCATTCCAACCTTAATGAAAATTCATAACCATGAAAGATATGTCAACATATCACTTTACAATCCTAGAATGATGGTATTGGCCTGACATTCCATAGGCTTAGACAATTAACTTCTATAATAATAACAAATTCATAGGAAGAGAAAATGTGGCAACTCCTTAAAAGCCAAGAAATAAGGCCACAAGCATCCTATGCTGTAATGTTATGCATCCAGATAAAGTAAGTCAATTCTGGTATCCATGAAGAAACAAAATTCTCCCACCTGGTAAATCAAGTTATCGGCTACTCAACATGCACTCAAAGCTGTATAAAAACTAGTGGCATTCAGCTTGGACTTAATGAAATCCCACAGCACAACCCCATACCTCTCTCTAAAAATGAAATGAATTTGTTTCAACTTAAATACTTCACTACCGCATTAAAAATCATTCACATTCTGCAAAGGAGAAAAATAAAAAACAAAAAAGAAAAAAAAAAGAAACATCTTGCACATGACTGCACCAGAAGGCCAAACATAGCATCTCCTTACAGGTTGCAGAGAGCATTACTGCAGTCTTAATGCCATTCATTACAGGTTGCAAATCAACTTCTATGCAGCTGGAGGCTTGTAAGAGCAACCAAGCTTCCTTTGTGCACCACTGAAAAAACCCCAGGAAAATTTAAACATAAGATATAGACAGCTGATGGCAGCAAGTGGAAGAAACAAAGTACTGCAAAGTGCATACCATTGTCCAATCACCTGTCTGGGACACTGGGACTACTGTGAAACATCATTCCCATTAAATGATCCAAATACCTACCAGGTCCCATACGACACCAATTCCATCCCATCATCAAGCATGTCCACCCTGGGTAAAAACATTAAACTCTTGGAACATTTAAAAGTAGATAACCATTTAAATAATGTGTAAAAATGTGCTTATTGTGGCATTTCTTATAGAAAAGTTATTTGATACAAATGTGCAGGACTTGAAGACCCTGATTTAATCAAACTAGTACGAACAGGCTTTGAAACATGGTGACTCTTCCAAGGACAAATCCCAGCTGTGGGCCAGCTCTCTCTCCCTCTCACCATCTTTCATCCATAATCCCATGCGAACATTACCAAAATTAAGAGGTTCAGCAAAGCATCCTGTGAATTGCTGTTTCAGTCCCAGGAGAATGATATCCTCAAGCAGTGACAAACTGCTATCTGAAGGAAGGGTCAGTTGGGATGTGCTCCCCTTTCCCAAGATGGTCAGTTCCTAGCCCTGGATATGAGGCACAGTAAGAAAGGTCAGTGCTGAGGACAGACTTGTTCTCGATTGTGGTTTTAAGTTTTTCAAAAGTGTCATCTTGGACCTATACCATTTCATTTTTCAAAAGAAAAAGTTACAAAAACCAGTAAACAAAAAGTCAGCATACAGCTAAGTTTATATACACTGAGATTTACAAGTTTGTCATTGAGTGACTTCTGCCACAGACCACTGCACATTTGTCCCTAACAAAACACAAAGCTTGAACCAATGGTCATTAGAAGTGACAACGGGTCATTGCTTTATCAACGAGCACAAAGGTAGTAAAAAATAGAACTGTAACTACTTATCTTTAAAAATGCTGATTGACACAAGCAATCCCTCCCATTTCTGCAACTTCCAATTGCACGTTCTGCTCTATGATAGCAAAAAAAAAAACCTGCACCTGTATAGGCATTCTGCCAGAGACCAATTTTCTGTTGACACTTGAACACAGAGAACCGTCATCAACCACAGCACTGACTGAGAGGGACTCCTCTGAGAAGCTATAGCCCATGCAAGATTCCTTGGCACTTCACACAGGACCAGGGGAGGACAAGGTTTCTCTTTGTTATAACAACGTTTTCAACAGCATTATCCCCTTCCAACAAATTACAGTCTGAATGTGTGATGGGTGATTTTCGCATAGCCCCTTTTAGCAAGCTGGCTTATTGCTGGCTTTGTGCAGTTAGACCATATGAAGATCCCCACCACTACCTGCCCAGCTGTTATGGGTCTACAGTACTGGAACAGTTGGCTGTCAAGCACTTCAAAGGCTTCTTCCAAGGATAACAACATCCTTTGGAAATCCTTCCATTTTAGCAATTTCAAAACAACCCAGCTTGCTGTAAAATTCCAAGATTCTTTTATCATCTGGTCTCACTTCACAAAAAGCCCCACGGGAGCCTGAAGAAGAAAGAAAAGAAACAAAATACTGTAGGAGAAGAGTTACTGTAAAAAGCACAGATATAAAATATTTCTAAAGTTCCCACCCATTTTAGCAGGTAAATCAGTGATCTAATTCCACATGGAGCATAGTGCCCAAGAGTCCAGATTTATGGCAGCACAACTGACCATCTCCTAAAGGGACTGCACACCGCAGGCATCCATCAGTCTGAACAAACCCTCTGCACACAAAAATATCTGATGTTGGCTCCCAAAAGAGCATTGCCAGAGGGGATCAAGTGGCACAAGGAACTGTGAATGGGGGGTGCACAGTCAGAGAAGGCAGCCTAGCACTTCCCATACTGAAAGTTTAGTAATTATTCACCAGTGCGTGCAGCCAAACTTAAAAAAAAAAATCATTACCAATGCCAGCAGGGAAAATACAGACTTTTGTGCAGTGTTCAAGATGAAAAGATGTGTGCTCTCAGTGCCAAATTGCTCCCTCAGTTCTGCCTATCTTCTAATTTGCAGGATAATGGCTAAAATTAAAAGCTCCCTTTTTCAAGGTTGCACAAGTTAGCTGTTCAAAAGCTTTTGTAATTTTTTACCCAAATCTTCCCAAATTTGCCTTGCACCCTAGAAATGACATACAGTTAGGAAACAAGGAATTCTAAGCGCAAGAAACTTACCATTAGCCTTTAGAGAAGAGAGGAGGCAGGCCATCATACTTTTGGCCACACTTGGATCTGTCACTTTTTTGTGGATATCAATCTTTATCAAAGATGGGAAGTTAGCAAGGAACGATTCTGGCAATACTTCTTGTTCTTCATGGAAGCTTAGCATTATTTTCTGAAAAGAATACGGGAAACAGGTATTTAGTAATTATCCAGCTTTTCATTTGCATTGTTCTTTACCAGGGGAGACTGCTTTGGTCACGGAGTGTAAGTCCAAACCAGCAGGCTTTGCAGCTACACCTCTGACAGCCACTCAGTTCCTCATCTGCTGATTGCTGTCTGCACACACAAAGACTGCCTAGAAAAGCTTCTCAGACCATCAAAGGAGGCATGCCAAGATCCTTCTCAGTGACCCATACTTCAAGTGAAGGAAAACATAAGCCAACACATAACCAACAGTTTCCACAAAGATACTCTTCTTTGGTTTTTTGCCTTTTTAATGGGCAGTTTTAGGTTGCTTTGACCATTTACAGCTGTCACACAACACAAATAGCTCACAGATTTTCACACCAAAACCAAGTACCCTTGAATTTGTTTTCAGTACTTAAACAGATGTGACTTTCAGTGCTCTACCTGCAGCATGGAGAAACTAAGACTGCATTTTGCAGCAGAACAGAGCAGGAGCAATACTTTATTTTCAAAAAGTAATTTTCTCTAGATGAATGTGCTTTACATTTACTGCATTGTACTGAAGTACACCTCATGGCTGTATTACAGCACACAGCTGTATCTGCCTGGCAATGAATAATTTATTTTACTGCTGCCTTCTAATACATCAGATGCTTTAATACATGCTCAAAATCTCCAGAAAGGTGCAAAAACTGAATTTCATGTGAGCGCAAAAAAAACCAAAGACCCACTTTGGAGAGACTTCGTACATTTCTGATCTCACAGGTTATACCAACCTCTGCCTCAGACAGCTCCTTGTCACTATTTGGTTTAGTATATTTTTCTTGCATGAAAGGGATCCAAGACATTTTGCATTTCTTAATGAAGGGAGTTACATCAACTGTTCCCAAAGCATAACCACATATGCCATCTTCATCTTCTAAGACAAAGCAGTAATCCAAGCTGAGGGTGAGGAGACCTCCAACTAACCTGCAAAAAAACAAAACAAAACAAATCAAAAAAAAAAAAAACAAAAAAAACAAACAAACAAACAAACAAAAAAAAGCAAATTCAGTCAAAAGAAGGTCAGTTTGACTGAGTTTGCCCTTCAGGTACCATGGAGGAGACTCCAGGGTGAACCAAAGAAGTGAGTCCTCCAGTTATGGAATTAGTTTCAACAAAGCACTAACTGACTGATCAGCAGTCATAACTCAGCTATAAGCAACATCTGCACCTCAGGATTCCAGTTTAATTCCATACACATTGCACTTCACCTTTTGCTCTTAGTTGCTCTGCTACCATTATTTACTTGCTTTCATAATTTCCTTTGGGTATTGTTTGATAACAGTTACACATCCTTTCTTAACTGCCTTCCTGTCATCACTCAGAGCAGACTCTCTACAAAGTTCTGTCTAAAGTAAACACTTGAGACAAAAAAAAAAATCCACTCAAAAGTATCTCATTTTACAGCTTAGATTTAATGCCCCATTTTTTTTAAACTTCATCTATCATTGCTTATACTTTAAAAAATTTTGTACATGTACTTCAGAAAAGACTTGAGGCACCTGGCTGGGAAATGGCACCTCAAAAACCTGTCAATTTTAAGAACTACAGTAGGTCAGAAAAAATACCAGAGGGTATAGACTCCATAACCACACTCTCATGATAAACTTTCACAAAATCTGAAATAAGATACTATGATGCACAGATTTCATAATACAGAGGTTTCAGCTAAATTTATTTTCTAACAGCTTACAAGAGGTGACCAGCAGATGAGCTGAGACATAACTGTCAACAGTCTCTTTAAGAAATCAAAACACCAATTTCCTGAGAGTAAATTATTTTATCTACTTCAAATATTCTTTGTATTCTCCCCACAGACAATTCTAAAAATTCAAATTAAATACACTATCAGGACTTCAGGCCCATGTTTGCAGGACACTTGCTCCTAATACATACTTGTCTCCAATTAAATCTGGTAAACTATGGAAGGGTTGATCAGCTCCATCAGCATACATTTCTCTGCAGATCTTATATACAGATGCCTAAGAGGAGAAAAGAGGTGATTTCAACTTAGTAGTCACATTCAAAAGCAAGTATATAATTAACAGCTACACTGTAACCTAGTACTGACAGGCAGTGTGTCACCAGAGGTCAAAATATCTGTCTATGCAAAATGATGGCTTTCCCACCTCTTCCCTGAAAGTAACTCAAAATTGCCTTCAAAAACATTGCAGTTAGGTTGGATATCTGGGAAGGAAAGGCTGGAGGTGAACCTCCTGCTCTTGAATAGCACAAGATTAATTCTGAGGGTTAAATACTAAACATTCAGCAAAGACCACCACCACTGCTGCAAAGTCCCTTTACAAAACCTCTGATGTTCAAGTACAGTAATTCAACCTCTGCCAAGGACAGACAGATCATGCATATTAAAAGGATTTCACCTGACTCTCTTTAAAAGAACAAGCTTGTATCAGTCACATCTTAAATAAACTTCACATTTTTTTCTTTAACAAAAATGCTTTGCATTTGACACTTCTCTTTCTTCCTTTAATTAAAGGGCAACTCCACAGAATAAATATTGTTTACAGCTGCATACTTAGCTGCACCTCTAACTGCTAAGGTGGTTTAGAAATATCAATTCCATTTTCTACAAAAGAACAAGTCATCCCAGGTCAAGTCCTGCACGAAAGTTTGGAAAAGACTGCTTTACAGCTTGTTAGAACAGCACAGGCCAGAGCTGACCTAGAAGTGGAAGGGAAAAGTCTTCATGTGTCAGTCTCATATGTCTGACTGGTTTCAAAGTTAGGACTTGTTTGAAGTACTGCAAACTCAATCTAGAAACTCCTGTTTAATCTCAGTGTACCTACCAATGTAAGATTTCAAGCCGTGTTAATCCCTACATGTTTAAACTGCATCTGTAAAGAGTTAAACTAAATATTGGCTGATGCCTCACTTTCAAGTATTCTCCATGCCAAGCTAATAGGAAAGAAACTACACTACAGATCCATTCAGAAAACAGAAAAGGTAAAAAGCACTAATCAATAATGACTAATACAATTTTCCTGATTTTGAAATATCAAACACTCCAAAGCAGATTTGACAACATTCTTCCAAAATCGTACCCAAAAGCTTCCAACTGTAACTAAAATAATATGAATGACTGAACCACGATCACATTTTTCAGCTCCATTTTGAGATGCAGTATAAATGTTCAGCCTATACAGCTCAGCAAATATCAGTAAGTACCACAATAACCACTGAGTGGAACAGGCATACACACCCACCCTCTAAGGTGAATCCACTACATGTCTCCCTTCTGCAAGAATTCTTCACCAGCTGTGAGCAAATTTAACTTGCCTTTCATAAATAAGGAAGGCACTCACAGATTTAAAAGGGGAGGGGGTGGGAGGGTGGGAATGAAGCTGTGGGTGTACACGTACTGCTGCACAGCATGTTGCTGGCATTTCACTTAACCTCAGTTCTCCTGTGAGCTGGCATTTGTGCAAGATATCAGGAGACCTGCTTCATTAGGGGAAGAGGGGACTCAGCAGAAACGACTGTTGCCACAAAAGGAAGTGCATCACCAACAACAAAATTGACAAGTGTCAAATCAGTTACCTCATCTTTAGGGAAGTAGGGTCGTATGGTGTACACTTTGGAAGTGGGTGTTAATGGAGGTGGTTGAAAAAAGAGGTCATTTGCCCCATCAATAGGCAGCAAACGCTGTGAAAACAAAATATTTAATATAACTGGATGAACAACAAAACCCATCACTCTTGGGTGTGCACTGCAGACTCCCAAAATAACATTTGCTACTTGCTACCCCAGAAGAAGGTGGGGTTGGTATGCTTTACAAATGCAAAAACCTTATTTGAATAGAAAATATCCAATTGGTGTTCTAAAATATGCAATTGAAACAGCACATTAAGAGTCTGTTAATCTTAACTGCTTTAAAAAACTTTTTACCAATCATATCTACACTAAGAACATAGAATGTCAGGAGGAAAGGTTTGGTCTGAAGAGGGTTAACTGGCCAGAGGAGACGCTTTATCCCAAAAGCAATGCGCTGATTCAATTTGCTGCGCGCAGAGCACCTGTGAGGGGGGAAAAGTATAGCGCCTGAAAAATCCATGAACAAATCTGCACATGGTACAAACAGCGATTTAGGAATATTCGCCAATTGAATTCCTCGCAATAAAGCGCATGACAGCATTATTTCGAGAGGAACCAAAATTTGGATGATGACCCCTTTTGCTCATGGAATTCCCATCGGCAGACAAGCATGCGCGCATTGTGCAATTGCGGGCGCAGGTAAAAATGCTGTGCAACCTGCAAAGAAACAATGTGAAATGTACAACTAAAGCCGCTGCGCTTCGCATGCGCGTGGGACAGGCAGCATCTCCTTGAGAAATTACTGTAGAAAGGGGAGGAAAATTATTTTAAACCAAGCTGTAAGGCTAATGGGCTTTGGACCAGAAAGCCTTCGGCAGACCAATCCTTCCAGACCTCTGATGTGCAACAAAAGGTTTCTCATAAAACAAAGAAAATGTCATTCAGTTGTGAAGTCATATTGATACCTGGAACTCTCCTGCTAGACCACCTCTAAAGGCCCAGGGTTCTTGGTCTCCACTTAAGAACTGTGCTGAAGATTGACTACGACACCCTGTTGAGATCAGATCCAAGCGGAGAATGTTACGAGAAGGGGGATTTCCTGGGTGTCTTACATGTCCAAAAAGCTAACATACACTTGTGGAAAATGCTCTCTAACTGAGCTAGAATCCAGGGCTTGGGGAGGGGAAGGGGCTGCAATAATGTATCATTTATAAAGCTTTTGTGCTTATGCACTAATTGTGGTATTTAAAATTTTTGAGTATGTGTAACAGACAGGTGAGGCAACTCAGCTACACACTCCATTCTAGACCAAAAGGCACAAGAATGGTGCCATACACAACTGTGTAGACTTCCTGCATGTTTTGTACACTTTTTTGCATATTTGTGTCAGAACATTCATTTCATCTATGAAGATTTGCCATCTTGTAAGCTACATGGCTCAGTAGGTACTACCATAAATTTTAGATCAAACAAATGCCATTATCACAGCCCCTGAAAAAAAACGGACCACTCTGAAGTCACATTTTAGTACTGATTGTTTCTAATCTTGTCAGAAAACTAGGACTAGCAATGCATGCAAACAGTCTGAAACAGATCAGGCAGCCAGGACAGCTGTATGAAATAGCATTCTTGCAAGAGATTACACAGATTAGATAATCCAGGCCACACTTTCACAATACTGTTGGCACATTAAGAAGCTAAGTACTGTTAACTGAGATTAACTCACAATTTAACTGATATATCTTGGTGGCCACTATCAGCTTTGCTTTTTGTATCTTGATTTTTATTTCCACAAGCATACTGGATACATCAGGGACCCTGCTGCTCAACCAGCAGCAGCAGGCCCATTGCAGTGCTTAGCTTTAGCTTGCACTTGCTTTAGAAAAGAAGCTTTTATCGGCTGTTTGATTTTTAACACTGTTCTGCCAGCAAGGCACTGTAGCCTTGTAACCAAGTAACATAAATGACAGCCCTGGAGAGGAAAAAAAAAACCCAACATTACATGGAGTGGAAATCTCAATTACCCGCCTAGTTTTCTGACAAGAGGAGCAGCGCAAATACTCTTTTCCTTTTGTGGACAGCAATCTACCTCCTGTTCAAGTAACAGTCTTGGATCAGTACAGACAAGTATGTTGTGCTAGTCAGAGAGTCCCAAAGTGTTCCAAGTTTGACATTCATGTGAGTTTAGGAATATAGGTTAAATATAAACTACTCTAAGTATGGCAAATTTCAGAAACAATCCAAACACAATATCAATTGATATTCTGTTTACTCCCACATTTTAGAGTTCTCACGTAAGAAAGCATTCTTCCCAAAGAGATTTAGTCAGTAACTTGGAAGACATTATCTGTCTGTCCTTTGAGACTACAACTTAACTAGCACTTCCAACTATTACAGTAAAGAGCTGTGTGAATGAAGAGCTGTATAAATGAAAAACATAGTTAATGCCTTAGTCGCTGCGCAAATGTGACTTCAGTTCATGCCTGATGCACATCTAATCTATCTGAGCTGCCTCACAGACAAAACCTTTCCATTTTAATTAATTAATGACGACGCGCTGTGAACATCTGGCGCTGTCCATCCAATAGCAGTAGAAACTTGTGCTGAGGATTCTCCCATCTGTACACAATGGGGAAGAAGACAATAGAAGTCATTAGTAATCCATAGTACTGTACAGCCACACTAATTTAAGGGACTGAATGCTAGCTGGACTTTGGAGGAGAGGTGAAGAAAGTGAACATCCAGTGGACCATTAAGCACACCACTGTGAAAACTAATTTGTTTGGATTTGTAATGTACTTTATATAATGAGGTATTTTATCAAAGACCTTTACACTGTATTTACACTAGTGATAAAACAAACTGAAGACAAAAAAGGTCCCTCTCACAGAACCACCGCTAGCATAAGAGTATCACAATGTACATGTGAAAACCCCTGAATTTTTTAACTGTCTAATACCAGTGTGAGTACTGGAACAGAACAGTGCCAAACTTAGCAGAGTTCATGTTTACAAAGCTGGCTTCTACTGTGAACTAATTCAAACATCTGATGCATTTAGATACTAGAACCCAACTTTACAGGGACATTGAAAACAATTTCAGTTGAATTTAGTACATAGATAATTCTGAAATCCAGTCTACATTTGGCCCTCAGTGTTTTCAAAGACAAGAACCACTGTTCCCTTTATAGAGCTCTGACCTATAGTTGTAAGCAGATTAAGTCATCAAGAAGAGAGCATTCTGTCTAGCTAAAGGTCAACATACTGCAAGGATAGTAAAGTTGGAGGAGTTGTGTTACACGTAAAAATGCGCAAACTAAAGCTTTTAAAACAGCATGAGTTTGTTACAGAAATGTTAACATACTACAATGCTGCTGAGTTTTCCTCCCCCACTAGGTTTTCTTCTCTGTGCTCTGCAGAAGGCAGCCTTAAAAGCTCTCTTCTTTATCAACTATAGGTTTAGAGATAAGATATTTAATAAGCATAAAACACAGGAATTTGTTGGGCACAGACCAAGTTGATGATTTAATAGGTCTTCTCTGTCCCAGCTTAAATCTGTCAGTATTTAAGACCATAATTTAAAGACAATCCAAACACTAGGATTAGACCAAGGTTGTGTAATGGTTAGCCACTGTGAGGTTTGTGACAGCTACAGAAAGTGTGATTTGAGACCATCAGCTTTGCTGTCTGCTGTGTATGTTAGGCAACTCCACAGCATATTCCTTATAGTTGGATTGAAACCTGAAAGTGAAATGAGGTGACTAGAATTACCCAGGCCATGCTGGTGCTAGCTGCCAACTTAGGATCTCCCAAAAATCTTTCAGGTAACAAAAAAAACAAAAACAAAACAACAAAACAAAGAAGAAAGTGCCACACATTAAAATAAAACAAAACACCAACAAAAAAACCAGAAAACCCCACCCAAACAAAAAAAAACAACTGTTTCAAGATAATTTTAAGTCTCAGACTAAATTCGTCCAGAGAGCTCCACGATTTCCACCCATTACCAAAACTAAAATGTATACTAAAAAAAATTAAAAATCAGCAATTTGGAAAATGTTTAAAGGAAATTCTTTTGCACCAGAATAGCCTTATGCTAAAGCTCGCATGCGCACAGGGGCTGGAAGGATCACCGTCCTCATGGCCAGGCCCATTGAAAGGTCTGTTGAAGACAGCAATAATGTTATCAAGACAGAGCAAACAGCAGATGGCTGATGTGATCACATTTTGTAGTGTCATTTCCAATCATACAGTGGGGCATCCAAGGAGTTACATGGCACAGTCCAGTGTGCATTCAGTCAAGAGTAAGTTAAAGTCAACACTTACGTGTCAGATGAGATTCAAGTTTCATTAGCCCAAGAAGAAAATCAAGGTCTCCAATCTTAAGCATCCAGCAGACTTCACTTTTAATAGCAAAGCAAACTCACTGCAAGCGTTGCTTCAAATAGCAAGACAGGAAAACCTTTAAAACAGGGCCAAACCAGACCCCGTGTCCAAGAAAACACATTTGCCTAATACTTCAGGTTTTCCCCGTGGGCTAATTAAAAACACACAAAAAATATGCTATCTGGGATTATAATGGCTCCCAATGCACCTACCTAACCACTGCACAAAAGATTTCACCATTGACATTATACTCTTGATATCCCAGACGTAGGAGTACATGTCATAAAGGATTGTCCTGTTGGCACAATTGGAGAGGCGAGTGAACATGCCCATCACCAAGCTGCACATCTCTTCAAACTTGGCTGCTCGGTTACGCCATTCTTCTATCTATGAAAAAGAGCCACAAGATCAAACAGGCTCCCAGAGAGGAGAGGTACTCTAAACATGGAGGAAGACTATGCAATTCACTATTTCATTTTACCAGGATGGACTACCACACCACACATGACTCACAGATATTCTCTATGGCTTTTACAATTGAGGCCAGTTACAGGCAAAACTGGTCAAACGCAGATACCAGACTGCCTTCACATAGCTACGTGGCACTACAGGGCTTGAAACAGTAGATTCCACTGGAGGAATGAAAATTACCATGACCTGTGGTTCATTACACACTATCCTTCAGGTCCTACAAAGTATAACACCAGTCTCTAGTACAGACAACAGATAAAATTGCTCGGGATTTTGACATAAAAGGAAGAAGATTTGCACTCACTTTTTCAGCATCCTTTCCTTTGCAATTAACACTGACGACACTGCTATTTGCTCTGAGCCACTGGAATTCCCTCAGCATCTGTGCACCTTTGGGTCCATGTTCATAAGGAAGGTAAAACAAGTCAGCAAGAAGCTGTAAGTCCTCTAAAGTCACTGGTTCTACTGTGTAAAGAGGCTTTTCATTTGGCCCAGGCACAAAATGTTCTTTGTTAATTTGCTCATCAGTCTGCATAGGTGCAATGTCACTACCAGAGTCTTCCTGCATAGACATCTCTGGAGACTTTGACTCAACTATACTCTCCTTATCCGTATCCATTGGCTTCAGCTCCTCTGCCATCTTGGCTTCGGCAATATCTGCCAGTATCTGGTTTGCATTCTTGTCTGCATCATCTTGTTTTTCCACCACCATGTCCATTGGTTCCTCATCAGATTGCTTCTTCTCCTCCTCCTTGGCTAAAGACGGTGAGTCACTGGTCAGCGCAGCACCCTGGCTCATGATGGGCTCCTGGTACACCGTGGTAACCACTGTTGCTGCATTTAAAGAGGATGGTGCCACCAATGGTCCTACATCCCCTACAGAGGTTTTGGCACCACTGTGGGCCACTTGTCTACCTGAGAATGAGAAGAAACAAGTTTAGTTTTCAGTATCTGCCAACTAACATTCACATCAGCAACTCCTGTAAATGATGGACGATTTTGTTACCACAGCATCCCATCAGCACAGCTTCTCTTTGGTACTTTGCCTGTTCACTTCTGTCAATGAAACTATAACTATTGACTTTGTGTTTCGCAAGTTTCCTTTTCACAACTGGTAAGCAAAGATAGGATGAAGAATAAGTTAGGAAAATTATTTAACATTTATGTGCTACCAGCAGCATTTTAAACTTTGTCATCAGAATAAAAAGCTCTCAAAGTAACTACAGTAATTTCACACTGATAAGCTGCACCTATTTCACTGAAGAATCAAGCCGATCCCAGAAGTGCGGCTAATCACCAGGTGTGGCTTATTTATAGACAAATTCCAGCAAAATGCCAACCCAGAAGTGTGAGTCGGCTGGGGAGAGAGCCGCCACAGAGCCGCAGCTGGGTGGGCGGGGGGTGGGGAGCTGCTGTGGAGCAGCTGCCGGGTGGGTGGTGAGCCGGAGCCACTGACAAGCGGGCGGCAAGCTGCTTGCCGACTTTGCATTCACACGGCCAGCCTGCCGAGCTGCGGCACGGGGAGCCGCCATTGCTGCTGAGCAGGTGGGGAGCTGCGGCAGCCAGCGCCGAGGGCGGGAGTGCTGTGGTCTGCGGCACGGGGAGGTGCCTGGGGCTGCATTTAAAGGCTTCACTGGTCTGTGAGAACTGTTTGCAAATTGAGCACCTGACAGCAAACCCCACTAGTTGGATTCTGTTAGTAAATCGTTACTTTGTTGCACATGGATCCTCACTTAAAAAAAAAAAAAAAGTGCAGCTTATCACCCGGTGCGGCTTATTTATGGACAAATTCCATGGACTTCCCAGCTACCCGGAAGTGTGGCTTACAACGAGGTGCAGCTTATAAGTGTGCAATTACTGTATTTTTCCCTCTGCATCAACTCACTGGTAAAGGATATATAAAGGATAGTTCATAAAAAAAGCTTAATATGATACGTTGATGCTTAAGTATTTCAAATTCAAAACTGTCTTTAACTTGGGGAAAATCAAGACATACAAAACCTTACCAGGTACAATCTTGGACAACCTGCTCTAACTTGCCCCCCCCGATCAGGGTCGTTAGACCAGAGATAGATCTCAAGAAGTCCCTTCCAACTTAAACTATTCAGTGAAAATGAAGAAAGACTGACACTTTAATAACTACTCCTCACCCAGTGTTTCTGCTGCAGTTGAGTTTTAGAAAGATACAAAATTCTACAACAGTTCAAAAGCATAAATGCACCAGAGCAGTTAGGAGAACAGGCTCCTCCATTCCATCACTAGTTACCACAGAAAAATGATCTGATCACCTGAAATCCACACTAGAAAAAAAACAGATTTTCCCTCATATCCCAAGCTTCCCCTGGTACACAAAAGGTATACAGTGCTGGGAGGAACTCAGCTGGTTTATGCAGACAAATTCAGGAAAGTAAAATTATCTTAAAACAACTGCAAGTCTTCAGGACCAGAACTAGTTTTTACAACAATCCAACATCTACTCAAAAAAAAAAAAAAACCCACAAAAAACCCCCCCAAAAAACCCCACTGTACTTCCTCTTCTCTCAGGTTCCACTGAAGTCTAGTAAGAACTGGCACTAGCAAGATCCAGACCCCTTCCTGCCTTCTATCAGAAGTGCCAAAGCATACATAAAGATTGCTTCTGTTGATCAGGCAGAGCATTACAAGCACACCATAGAACATCAAGCACTCTTACTTTTTACTTAAGGCTCCCCAATTACTAAAGCAGAAATATACTCCAGCTGAAGTGTATGAATTGCCAGGATCTGTAAAATACCTTTAATCTAAACACAAATACTGAACATCTAACACCATTTTTCTACCAGCCCCAGCATGATACCAAATCATACTCACTGCTGTATTGCTGAGGTACTCCAAATTCCTGTAACCATTCTGTTAAGGCCAACTTCAGGGCCATTTGTGGGCTGTAGAGAACATCTGTTTCAATATCTTCATCACTGCCCTCATTTTCCAATTTAATCTGGATTGAAACTGTGCTGTCTTCAGTATCAGCTACAGAGACAAATTTTTTAAAGTTATCACACTACTTTAGTCTAAAATAGCCAAAATAGATGTCAGACAAGGCATTCAGTAATTCAGGGGCTTACATTACAAAAAGGATTCTAATTAGAAAAAAACGGAAAATTATGGTCACCACCAATATCAACACAGAAACCAGACATCCTGGCATTCAGAGTGCCTTCAGATCTGAACTGCTTCTATTCCAACGAAATCATATCCATGGATATGTTTCAAATTTGGGCATTAAATTTGCTTTCCAAGGGTGTTAATTACATAACCACAGAAACCTCTCAAAACTAAGAAATTCTTTGATACGGCCCAGGAAGTCAGTAAAGCAAGATCATTATCTTTCAGGCAACTGCCATTTACTTATAAAGCAGAAAAGGCTAAGTGATCATAAGAAGAAAAAGTTGGTGAGGAAGAAATAAAATCATTAAAACCAGAATTGGTATGATTTATATGGTTAAGCATAGATGCAGCAAACAGCTATGCATACTTACTCATCACCACATCTTTTCTCACTCCATTCATGTTAGACTTGTACCAGGTTGCAAGTGTGTGAATGGCAACATAATTGGCTTCAAATTCACAGTTTGGATTGGTCAGAACTCCCTTCAGTCGAGGGATGAGCTCAGTTGACCGACCCTTGTAAGGCCCAAGAAAAAGCCTCTTTTGATCATAATCATTAGCATGGATGTTATCCCAGATAACTGGTGCTCTCCTGATGATCTTAGAAACTTCTTCAATGGATTCTACTGGAATGTCTTTGGATACAACTTTCGGACCTAAACAGGAAATAAAATAATCAGAGGGCTATGCATATACTTCAACATTCAACCCCCAAGTAGCTGAACAGTTTATTTTACAAATACTTATGAGAAAATACGTAACATGAACAAAATAAAAGACATAAGTCATCAATTTTTACCTGTCCATAACACCTCAATTCCAGGGAGCAGTTTTTCTCCTACAGTTCGTAAATATGGTGACTGGGCAACATTAGGATAACAGAAAGTTCCACAGTACTCTGCACAGGAAAAATCACTGTTGTTAGAAGGATGCACGTGTGTGACAACCTACCCAACTGTCCCACAAACAAATTGAGAGAATAGTATCAGCCTTGGAAATGAAAAACATTGATAAAATTAATCAAATAAGGCCCAAAAGTCTAAAGTATAAATAAAAAGCACATTATAAATGACATTTAGCATAAATATCAGAAACAAACGGTACAGAATTGTTTTAAATTGCTCAAACATCAAAATTAGGAAAAAAATAATCAAGTCCATAAATGCAAGGCATGTTACAGCAGAGAATATCCAAGAGAATGAGAAAAGTCCAAGACTCACTACAAAGTGCAAATACCTAAAAAATTTAACACTAGAACATATGCCTCTAAAGCTAAGAGCTGCAACAGAACCACAATACCACAGTGTAAGAGGATAAGCTAAAAATAATTTTTGATTAAAAAGCAACCTGATGACTAGTGAAGTGAGCAATCTTATTAAAAATAGGGACCAGTAACAGCCATAAGCACAGACTACCTCTACTTTAAAAAAATTCATAGAAATTAATGACCTGCTAATTCAAGAAGCAAAGATTTCAGTTCGAGTTAGGAAAAAAAAATTTCCTTTAGCCTAACTGTCAGTTCAAACTTCTTGAACTGTTCTATCAAGCTGCCTTATTGGCTTGGCATTGAGCCTTTCAGAGATTTAAAAATTTGCATACATCTAAATAATCAAACTTTTCTCTAAGTCAATTTCTTCAGTCAACAGCAAAATACTCCTTAAGGCAGTTCTTAAATGTTAAACCTATTTTTCAAATGGTAAGGTCACAGTCCCCCTCCTTTAAGGCTGAAAAAAAACACATTCTGTGCATTTTACCTGTAGGACAGAAAAGGAATGTGTCTGGTTCTCCTAGATATTGATAAATTTCATTTGTGATTGAGACTTGAGCATGAGCAAAAGAACTGAAAACTTCTTTGTCTGCTGCACACATGTTGTGATCGATATCATCAAACAGCAGGGCAAAAGATCTGCAGCCAAACTGAGAAACCTAATACAAGAGACAAGAGCAAAATGTTTAATTTGTTATATTATTATTGCTTCTTCTAATTGACCTGTAGGATCTAATCTACCTTAGAGATGGCTATAGGAAAGGGGGTATAGTGGAGGCAACACAGACTTTGGTTTCTATTCACAGTGAATAGCTGTCTCTGACCCTCAGCTCTGCTTCTCTCAAAGATTAGACCTTTAAAGACCTGCAATCTGTTCCAGTTTTAACCATCCAAAGCTGATCTCACAGGATGGACAGCTGGGAAAAAAGCTAATTCTGTAACAGCTCTTGGACAAAGGAGAGGAGTCAGGAGAGCAAAGAAGATGCACATATCAGGTTTGTGAACGCATTTATTGTCAGCTAGAGTTCTTGCTTTAGCAGGGCATCTTGGCTTCAAGATTAGGAAATACTCTGAAGACAAAAACTGACTTCAGCATCCAATACAAGATAAGAATTTCTTTTTTTTTTTTTTAAATGGAAGTTATCACTGGCTACTTCTGCACTGCAACTTGAACACATCCATAAGAATAGTTCAGAGACATCCAAAGGAACACCAGCACTGGAAAGGTTCAAGAAACTGGTGAAGAGCTGCAGGAGTGAGCAGGGAATTGGAGCTTCCAAATTAAGCAGCACTGGAACTGTGCTAAATTTGTGTTATCCTTACCTGGTCCAGCTTTCGTTTCAATGTGGATACCTCCTTAGGATTGGAGAAAGTGATGTCAAGTCCAGGTGAGATTGCATAGATGAATTCTATTTCATGTTCTCGTGCAGCTGATATTAGAGTCATTAGCTGCTCTGGAAATGAAATTAAAGTATTTCAGAAGGACTTAATTTTAAAAAATTTTCAGGCACCATTTAATGTATGTTATAAAGTACAGAAACCTCTATCATAATTAGAAAAAAAATAATTGCTGGAATTTCGTAAAACTAACACAGCAAAGAACACCAAATTATTTGGAAGATTTTTCAGCAACCGTGCCAAAAGGAATGTACCAACTGTCCTTGTACTCTCATTTTCCATGTTAATATTTTTAGAAACATTTTTTAAACTTTCTTTATCTCAATGCTGCGAGACAAATAGGGATACAGTCTGTTTCAACAAATATGGATATAGTCTGTTTCCACAGTACATACATCAACAGCTCTAGAATTATTACTCACTTTTTCCATAGATATTAACAATTTATTGCAGTAATATCACCCTACGTGACAGTATTCACATGGTACTCATATGACTGAAGCTTGGGCACATGAAAAAGTGGGTTTTAACATCACTGTGCAGAAGTAGTTGCTTTAAGAAACAAACCTGTGATTGAATTTTTCATAGAAAGAATAAAGAGAATTACTTTTAGCCTATTTAACAATCTTTGCTGTTACTGGACATTACCTTGCAGTATCCTTTAGATTATTTATTACATTGATTCAAAGAGGCCTCCAAAAGGGATTATTTCATTTCAAGAGATTATAATTTTTCCCCTCATCCAAGAAAAACTATAATCCCCTCAGTCTAATAAAGTATCATAAATCCCATAAAGCCAGAGAGTAATAAAACAACTCACACTAGTGTGAACAGACCTATTATGTTCTGACTAACTGGTCAAGAGCTGTTTTTCTAACAAGTACTATTTTCATTGAGACAAGGACATAATGAATTACATAAAAGGACATGCTGTTTGCTCATCAATCTTTTTTTCCTTTTCTAAAGCAAAAATTTCTACTTCAAAATACAGCCCAGATGTTCAAGAGCCAGAGGAATAAGTCTAAGCAATTTTTCCCGTGACAAAAAATAAATCTTGTAAGACAAAGCCTTAAAAGCAATTTCAGAAATCATCTGGAGTTATCGTTAAAAGGAGTAAATCCATGCTTGTTCCAAAGCTCCAATAAACACACCTGCAGGGTATTAAAAAGAGGTTTTCAGTCACCTTTGGGAATGGCTACTGTGATTAAACACACAAGTATACATAGCAATAACCTACTCATTCAAAAATCTCCTTATAGAAAACACAGAGGAGAAATAAAGGCAATTACCCGCTTCCTCCACAGAGTACATTTCTCGCCAAAACATCCTATGCTTGTAGTCATCCTTTGGAGCATACAGGTATGTATTCAGTCCCCACTTCTGAAGCCTAAAAACATAGGAAAAAAGCATTTAAATAGCCTAAAAATTCAGGAATTCTGTGTTTTACCTCATGTTATTCTACTCAATCTAATTTTTTTTTTCTTCTCTGAACATTGTGTTAATAGTATTAAATCACAATAATTGTAAGCACAAATTATATTGCACAAATTTGGTATATGCAAGATGAAAAGGTGAACACAAATCCACAAGAATACAGATGTTAGGTAGAAAGTTGCTCTAGGTTAGAACAATAATTCTTTCCAGACTTAAGTGGAAGTTTATGATTACATTCCAATGGAATGTGCTGCAGTAAGAGGAAACATGACTTGCCTTCTAAAAAGTTCTTTCCTCTGCTCCATCACCCAAGGTCTTCCATAAAATCCTATGGCAACAAGATTAGAATTATCCAGTTAGATTATGTCTGCTTCATGAAACTTTGTATTACAACCCACCATTTTCTTCCTCTTTTGCTACATTTGTCAAGAAGCTTCCCAAAACAGAAAGGGGGAAAAAATTGTTAGTATGAGGAAAGTGTAATAACCTAAACTGATCTAAATTTAAAATGCAATTATAGCTTGTTTTATTTCTTATGATCTAAGGTCTTATAATTTTGGCCAGTGAAGCAATTAAGTTTCAGAATACAAACTGTGCTCCAGAGCATATGCCCTTGACAAGTCAAGTCAGCATTATTATAGCAGCAGACTGAGCAGTTATAACCTAATTAAATTACCACTCCAGACACAAAACAGATTTGATTTTAAGGTGAACACTGAAGACACCTGAAAATATTTACCAGCTCAAAAGTGCTTAATGGGTGGTACAGACTAGGATTTATACACACAGATTATATAAATACATACTGGAGAAGATGATGTGTAATTAAAAAAAGTGCAAGTGAGCTTAGGATTTATTTTATTCTGTTTAATAGGCTCTTTGTCAAAATTAAGATGCAAACTGATATCCTACTTTACCATTTACACGTTTTATAAGCTAATATTAACTATGTCTGTGAATAATCATATATAAAAGCATCTACACAAGTGATTTTAGAGCAGAGTCTATTGAAAGTCATACAATTCCATGGAAACTGCAGCTGCTTCTGGTTTTAATTCTAATCTTTCCATTCTAGAAACATAATACTTTAAAAAAGTACTCTCATTGCCCTCTCAGTCAAGCCAACTCACTTAGACCTATGTGCAAACAGTTCAACCACAAGTGGGCACTTCAAAACAAAGCTTCAGCTTGTAGTCCATGCAAAAACCAGAGATTAAAATAACATGAAATTTAATAAGCTCTTCTTTTCAAACGGCATGGCCACTCAGTGATGAATGATACTACTAATACACAAAGCTCACAAGTCCCCGTGGAACACCAGTTCAAAAGGTAAACAGTATCTTCATTTCCAAAGCTACTCACCCTTGTAAATCTCTAAATATTCAGTCTCAATGAGGTCACAACTACCCTTCTACCTTTCAAAACTTCAAACTGATGCAACTGAAGCCATTTTTATATACTGCATTTCAGTTACATGTTAAGTGTACAAGGCACTTGTAAGAACCTTAAAGCAAGAGGCTCAAGTTTTAAGAATTATTCCAAGAGTGATGTCAAACTGCCTCACACCACTACATGGCAAAACTGAGCAATTACTTCTCCTCACAACTGCCCAGTGCAACAGGGAACAGCAAGAGAGAGCTGAGATGCCTGAAAACCTCACAGTTTACTTCACCCAGAAGGAATTTCTTATTTTTGCTACGGTTTCCTAATTCTGACTGATGCTGCCTTGAGGAAGCGCAGGAACTCACAGAAGAAGTGAAATCCTGTGAAACCTTATGAATATCCCCTATGCCTCATATGCCTCGTTCACAACACTTTTGCTTTACTTATGATACTACTGTTTCAGACCTACAAGCCTAAAACAGATCACAGCTTACTATTAAAAAAAATAGAAAAAAATCACTTACCAAAAACTAATTAAATACGACTGAACAGAACTGGCTAATCTACAGCAATACTTTTCCATCTGTCACCACATTTCTTAGGTTACTACAGTCACCAGCTGATTACAATTCTTGGATCCTTCTGTCCAACTAAAAAAAACAACCTAGTTTTGTATTACTCCCTCAGGATTGTGTGTCAAAGTCAAAGTCAACAGATCATGTCAAAATACCTCATCCCGTTACCACGCTCCCATCACTAAAAGTCAGGACATCCTAGAGGCAGCGCACCAAAGCTCTGCATTGAGCAATCTCTTAGACCTTATTACTCTGCAAAACAGTGAATTTGATAAGTGGCATACGCTCCTCACATTCTTAGAGTGCATACCCAGTATTTGGCTAATTGCCCTCCGCCTTTTCTACCAAAGATCCAAATTCTCCATCTCAGCGCTCTAATCTCATTACGTCTTAGTCTGTGTTAATCACTATTCTGTTTAAGTATTTATCTACACTTCTGAAGTTAATTCCTGTTTTTCTCTTAACTCTATAATCCCCTGGAGTCACTAGTGACACATATGTTTACCTCATTCACCACAAGTTTTTCTGTTGGTGGTGGGTTTTTGTTAGCCTTTTCTTTTTTTTTTTTTAAACATTCCCCTATTCCTTTTTTTCTCCACACACGCATATTGTTAGGTTGTTAACTCTTAACCACTGTGGATGAACACTACAATTTCATGGGGCAGAGGACATTTTCTTGCTTTGTTTTGTGCACGGTACACTCAAGAACACCTGCAACAAAATATATGCTGAGGCAACCAACAATGTAACTAACACGACAAGAAAAATGATTATGGTATTCCCAGTGGTTCCGACAGAAACCTGGATGAACAAGTCACGTTCCAGGTGTATCAGCAGGAACATAAGAAAACACTCTGTTACAATCTGTGTTTCTCCTCACTGCTATGTGTCTCTAAAGCCTTAAATTCGGCATCTACCGTCACAGAATTAAGTCTACTAGCAAAATACACTGATAGTATTTAAGCCCTACCAATTCACCTCTTACAGTCATATTAAAAGAAGACTAATGATTTTTTTCCTAAGATACAAACAGAAAACAGTCTGCAAAGCAATGCAGATACTGATTCTGATAAACTGCCTGTTCCCCTCTCCATTCCATCTGCAAATCATTTTATTTTCCTACTGGAAAATCATTATTAGTGGTACAGAAATAATAAGAGATTATAGAAAATAAACAATTTTACCCCAGCTATTACACTAGTAATAGCCAATTTTTCCTGCTGACTTTCAACCACCTACCTTAACTGACGTGTCAGAAACACATTACTGAGAACTGCAAGAAGTTCCTTTATTCTGCAGCTTCAACAAGAATTTAAACCTTTCAATGGTGCAATTATGCTAAAAGACATTGGACTGCTCTACAATTAAAATGATAAGCTGTAACACTTCAGAAAACTAGGTGCATTCAATATTAATTACTGAGCAGATGTCTGCAGAATCACCTGTTCCCTTCTCAGGACTGAATATGATTCTCTGGAGTGCAGGAAGAGCACGTACAGCCGAGATAATCGCGCCGTAACTCTGCTCTCTCTTACTTCCCCCTTTAGACACGTACGAGCAGGCGAGCCCCAGCACTGCCTCAGCCTCTCCGAGGAATCACGGGCGCGCTGGGTGCCAGGCCTGCCCTCGCCCCGCCGCACAGCTGCCATCAAAGGGCGCTCCCCGCTCCAGCACAAGCCCCGGGGGTAGAAGCCCCGCCCGGGAGCCGCGGCTCCTCCCCACCCTGGCGGAGTCCCGGCCAAGAACCGCACGCCGCCTCCCCGCCGAGCGGGCTCCTCCGGGCGGGGGAGGAGACGGCAAAGCAAAGCAAAGCAAAGCCAGCTGGGGCCAGCCCACCCCCGGTCTCCCGCGGATAGCGAACCCACGGTTCCCCCGCACCCCCTGCCTCCCAGGGGAGAAGCCCTCCGAAAACTCTCACCTTCGACGACTCCGCACAGGAAGCGGCGGGAGCCCAGCGCGGTCTCCGTCTCGGTGTCGGTCTCCTCGCCCCCCGGGACCGGCCCTGCCGTGGCGCCCGGCGGCTCTAAGGGGGCGCCGGGCACCCCGGCCGGGTTGGGACTGCCCTGGGGCTCCTCCAGCGCCGCCTGCCCCTCCTTCTGCACCATCCTGCCGCCCGCCGCCAGCGCCGCCGCTCGCTGGGCCGGGCCGAGCCGAGCCGGGTCCCTGCCGTCCCCGCTCCGCAGCCCCTTTGTCTCCGCCGCTCCGGGGCCGCCGCCGCCGCTTCCTGTTTACGGGGCGCTGCGCCTGCGCGGGGAACCGGCCCCAACCGGTCCGCGCCGCTCCGCTCGCAGCCGCCCCGCTCCGAGAGACCGCCGCGGAGGCAGGAGAAGTGTCTGCCCCGGCGGGAGGAGAGCGAGGGACGCGGGCGGCCGGGACCGCGCCGGTGGAACGGGAACAACGGACTGGGGCGCGGGAGGCTCCTCAGGGAATGAGGCGGGCGGGCGGTGCGCGCGGGCTGCGCAGGCGCGGGGCGGGGGAAGGCGCGCACTGCGCGTGCTCGGCGGGGCCGGCAGCGGGAGGGGCGAGGCCGCGGCGGCCTCAGGGCGCTTGCGCGGGGAGGCAGCGCGTGCCCGAGGCGCACGCGCGAGGGGCCGCGGTGACTGAGGGGGAAGCGGCAGCGGGGCAACACGCATGCGCTCTGGGGTTTGTGTAGGGAAGCGGCGCCGAGGGGGAAGCGGCGGGGAATGAAGTGTTTACCTCGGGTCTGCGCGTGCGCCTCGCGGCGCGGCGCCCCGGCGGGAGCGCGCCTGCGCGGGAGCTTGTGGCGCGCGCGCTCTCGTGAGACGTGACCTACTTCTCACGCTGCCCCGCAAGCTCGGCTGGGCCCGCCGGGCAAACTGAGCCGCTGCGGCGGGAGTGCTCCCACCCTCACGGCACGGAACAGCCCATGGCCAAGAGAATGCTGAAGGGTGGGATGCAAAGCTGAGATAGCAGGAGATCAGAGTAGGGGGTCTAAGGTTACACCTTAGAACCTCTTGCTGCAGACGCCTGGGAGCACGAGGGACCCCAGGGCTGAGATGACCTCTCCTGTGACCACGGAGAGAGGCCAGCAAGGTGATCCTGCCAGCACTGGGGAGACTGCAGCAGGCATCAGCCAGCAAGAAACGAGTTAAAGAGCTGCCGAAAACCCCAGCTCGTGGTAAGGGCTGGAGAACGCCTGCAGGCACCAGGGCAGACACATCCCCTTTCAGCCACGTTTCCAGTTATTCCCGCTGATAACAATTCGGGCACGACAAGAAATTGAAGCCGGCTGTTTTCTGGCACCATCAATACCTGTGCTCAGGAAGCTGCAGCAGAGCCCTGGCCAAGGGACGTCTCTGGTTACCACCATCATCAGGCCTAAGCTTTCAATGAGCAAAAATAGAAATTGTACAGATACCCTAAATAGGAACCAGCTAAATTGTATTGATACACGAGCAGACTTTACGGAAGGAGAAATGCACAGGATCTGGTTGGAGTACACACAGGACTTTCACACACCTCCAGAGCTGGGCAGTGACTAAAGGGTCACAAAAGACTCTGAAGGGTGCTCGTATCTCAGATCATGGCAAAATAACCCTGCAGTAACAGTTCTCTCAGCGTTGGAATCTCATCCTTTCACAAAATACTTGTGTTTCTAGGCAGTATTCAGGATGCTGGAGTGAATCACTGCCCCAGGCTGCATCAGCTGTCTCATCCAGTTGCTCAGCTGTTTTACCACATAGCTATTATTCATTTTTCTGCTGAAAGCTGGGGAAAACTTGTCTGGAAGCAACACAAGGCTGCCCTTTTCCAAGGACCCATCAGCTCTTATCTCTGTTCTCATCGTAGACCAATGGCTGTCCACCCTTAAATGCCACCTCCTAGTCACAAGGGTCATCCGAGCCTTGGTTCACACAGCAGCTTCTCACAGCAATCTGAAGGCACTCCTAAAGGATCCAGGCCTTCCTACGCTCAGGTGCTTCCTGAGAGCTAAACAGATTATTTTTGACTCCCAGAGATGCTTCCTCACTCCAAAAGCTACGCTCCCTGCACAAAACTTTTCCCATGTGCTATGAAAAGGCTACAGCAGCATTCGAAGGTTGAGCCCTACTGTGCTGTTTTTCCCATTATCACCTCAACCTCTTTCCTGCCCTTCACCTTGGGGACAAGGACCCAAGGAATCCCATCAGTGGCTCACAGCATCCCTATGCCACGAGAGGGCACATCAAGCCCTTGGATGTCATTACCCAAAATAGCAACCAGCCAAACAGAGCTCAGGGAATAGGATATACCAGGAAAAGTGGGTCAGAGGGGAAAACGTGCTCAGGCCCATTCATACTGCCATACACAGACCTGGGTTGTAGCCAGAGCCCAAAAAGGTCCCTAGAGAGTCAGAAGCTTTGGAAAGATCAGACTTGCTGCCTACCCAGTCCCAGAGTGGTAATTCCCCCCACAGCCAGAGCCCATCCTTATAAGTTGTTTGGTCTCTAGGCAGCTCTTTGCATTGAGTTTTCAGTTCCTGGACCACAGATTGCAGAATGCTGGTCCGTTTTGCTGTCCCATATCAGGTCCATTGCTCTCTCATTCTGCTACTTTCTTACTTATGTGATGGTTTACTTAATTTTTCCCAGTTCTCAATGCTGGACTTTTCCAACAACCAGAAAGAAAAACCCCTTTCCAGTCCATACCTACCTCCTCAAGGTGGCAAGTGACCATGCTCATGTTAGCTCAGCCTTAAATGCTACATCCTGACAAGGGCTACCTGGTCCCAAGCCTGGGTTCAGCAGTATCTGTGACAAGCTGAAAACACACCTGGCAGTCTGACTCCTGAAATGTGACACACTTGATGCAAGCGCTTTTAAACCTTAGCACCTACAGCCTCTTACAGGGGGAGTCTGAATCTACAGGACCACCAACAGCATGGCTAAGCTCAGTGTGCACCCTGTCCCCCATGCAACCTCCCAGAACACCCATGCACAGCACCCTGCAACCACAGCACCCCAAAAAGGATACCAACCCTCTGCTGTGACCCCTCAGTTATCCCTCCCTCCCATCCCAGGCAGCTGGCAGATGCAAAGACATAACAGTAGTGTGCATAGCGATTGTGGTTAGATTTTATTGGTTTTTTGTTGTTTTTTTTGTTGTTTTGTTTTTTAACTCATATAATTATTATAATACAAAATATACAGACTGGAGATGCCAAGCAGGTTGTGGGTCACCATGCCCCGGGGCAGGGGGTCACACCATGCGACCTACAGCGTGAGGTGGGGGCTGGCAGGTGCTCCACATGGCAGCAAACAATGGGAACCCCAGAGAGCTGGGAGGAGGGAGAACAGGGCCAAAGAGATGGAGGGGTAAGGCCCTCCCACCCTTAGGAGAATGCAAGTGGGAGCTCAGTCCCACAGCAAACCTGGGAACAGGTCGGTGAGATGAATGGTGCGTTGAATGAACCTAAAAAACACATCATGTCTGCAAGATAAACAATGTGTCAAATGAGCCTAAAAAACATGTGATAACTGCAAGGGCTGGGACAGGGACAGTCCCCCCTGGAAAGCAGCCCCATAGCTTTGGCTCAGAGCCCCAGAGGTTAAATTCTGATGTCTCCAACCCCAAGGGCTCAGCCTGGGTCTGGCCCAGCATGGATGCTGATCCCAGTCATCACAGATCAGGCCAGCCCCAAACCTCCTCTAGCCAAGGATACAGAGAGTAGAGCTAATCTCCTTGCGGCTGCCCGGGCTGGGTACATTCCCAGTGCCTGTGAGGGGCTTCTGGAGTTGGCATGGGATCATTAGCCCATGGGCATCACTCTCCCAGCTATGACTTGGAGTGGTATGTGGACAGGACAGACCTGCCTGAATACATCCATCTCCAAAGAGCTGGTGGTGACATAAACACCCAGGGTTCCTGTCCCCAAGGTCCCCAAGCAGGCTCTCACATGGCCATGCTGGGAAGAGTCCCCTGCCCCAAGGTGACCCTCCAGCCTGCTAGCAGCATGGCAGTGACTCCTGTCTAACCCCAGCCTCGACCTTCTCCTCCAGGAGCTGCCAGCTCAGCCATGTCACCAGCACAGAGCTATACCTGTGGGGACACCTCTCTGCCTCATTGCTCATTCCCCAGTCCCCAGGGAAGCAGGTGGGCTGGGATGGGCCAGGGCACAGGAGCAGGGCAAGGTCAGCAGCAAACAATGCCAGGAGCATGGCTGTGAGCCCTATGGGGCCAGAATGGCCACCAGAGACCAGCCCATCTCCCTCTTCCACATGTCCCCTGGCTGTCATGTCCTCAGGAAGGGTTGGAAAGGGTGTCCTCTCTACTGGAGCCTCAAAGTGGATCAGTGGGGTCCCCCTGTGCCAGCACCCCAAACCTGAGGGACAGGGGCTGAGGTTGCAGCTCTCCCAGTCCTGCATCATCCATTCTGGGGGAAAATAAATCACCTCCCTTCTGCCCATCAGGAAGATCCTTGTAGGTGTAACCAGGATCCCTGGGATCAGGGGATGCTCCTCATAGCTCACGCAGCAATGAACCCAAGGGCTCATGTGGCTGCCTTCTCCAGGCACAGCCCCTCTGCCCACCCACTGGCCCAGTATCAGGACAGGGAGGGTGGCCAGTGGCTCACAGTGGACACACCGGACATGCTTCCCACAGCAGGGCACAGCCAGGGCAGGGGAGGAAGCCGAGGCAACGGCTGTGCCCATTGCAAGATTTTATTGGTTTCTAGACAGTGTTGCTGGAGGATTTGGGTTGGAGCCAGAACTGGGGGCTCCTGGGGGCTGGGGAGCATCAGGGGAGGCGAGCTGTGGCTGCACAGGGTGGTGTGCATGGGGAAAACCTCTATTGCAGCCCAAGGATGCATCTTTTCCACCAGGATTAGGTGCAGGGAGGTCCATCCAGGTGAAATTCTCCTCCTGTGCCAGCCATGCCCATGCTCCAACATCCCTGCTTGGGATTCCCCAAGGAAAGCAGAGCTGGGCCAGGGGAGAGGGAAGATCTCGGTGCCGACTGCATCTCAGGGAAGGAAGGCTCCTTTCCATGGGGGTGTCTGTGCAGCCGGAGGAGGGGAGTCTCAAAGGAAAAGTCAAGAGAGAGAAAGGTTCTGGGCCCAGTGTCAGGAGAGCTCGTCTGGAGGCAAGTCCAGGAGTTAAATCACGCTGTCGAAGAGCTGCATGGATCGCATGATGTTCTCATCCTGTCAGGAGCAGGTGGGAAGCAGGCAAGTTGGGCACAGAACACTAACCTGGGCAGCTCCCCCAAACCTGGCTTTACTATCATGGCAATTCTGGCACATGGGACAAGAGCCCCAGGGATTACAGGCAGTTTCCAAGCCCTACTGGGATCCATGGCTCTCCTCATCTGTATGAGGAAGCTGGCATGGGTACAGTTCCCAAAGCCAAGCTCCAGCCTTGCCCCTGGGAGCCTGGCTTCACCCTCTCTGCATGAAGGAAGCAGGAGGGACAAAGGTCCCCAAGGAGGAGGGTGGTGACCTAGCTCAGAGTAGAGTTTCTGTTGACTTTACCTTCTGGCAGGACTCCAGGAACTCCTCGATTGTCACCACGCCATCCTTATTCCGGTCCATTTTCTGCAGACAAGCACAGCACAGAGGGCATAGCAAGGACAGCCCCAGCCCTAGGGAGAACCTGGTACCCCCTGCCAGATCCCACAGGGACTGGAGAAAGTGCACCCCTGGCCCCAAGCATGCCCAAGCACCAACAGGACCAGTACAGCCCTGCTTCATCCCCAGAGTGGGGTGTTTCCTACTGCACCCACTGCAGCTCTGTGCTGGAGCTCTGCTTCCCCAGGATGGACTCAGCTCACCTGGAAGAAGTTCTCCACATGCTCCCGTGGTGCTTCCTCCCTCATGGCCGGGTAGGTGTATTTGCCCATCATGTCATAGATGGACTTCATAATGTCCAGCATTTCCTGATGGGAAGGGCAACAGGGTTGCAGTGTCAACATGGGGCTCTGCCTCTGCCTGGTCCCCACCCCACACCTTTTTCTTGATGCTCCTGAAGGATCCGTGGGGTACTCAAATGTATTTGTGCTGGCTCTGTGCACAGCATGGGGCCATGTGTGCTCATGCATATGCAATGGAGTGCCAAAGCTGCACACCACTCATCCACCCTCCATCCCAGAGTTACACCAGTGCAGGGGGTCAGGAGGGACATTTGCAAAGCTGAGCTCAGTTAAATATTGATCCCACAAGCTCTCCTCCAGAGCTCAGACAATACCCCCGAGTTCTGCCCCGGTCCCTGCCAGGTGTACACTTGTGCTGGCCCTGGGGACCAGTCTGGACACCGCCATCCCACCTCTCTGGTGATGCAGCCATCTTTGTTCAGGTCATAGAGGTTGAAGGCCCAGTTCAGGCGATCATCAATGGTGCCCCGCAGGATGGTGGACAGTCCAGACACAAAGTCCTGCAAGGATGGACAAGGCAAGCAAATGGGAGTTACACTCACAAGGGGCCTCAGAGACACAGAGGGTACAGCCCTGCTCGATTCTTCTGCAGAGAGGAACTCAGCCCCATAGCTGATGTGCCATGGGCCTTGGGGCTGACAAGGTAAAATGTTGGGCATCAAAAAGTTGGGGGAGAAAAAATTGCTTAACCTTGTACATTTCTCACACTACTCCTTTGGGTCACAGCAACCAAGAGGACAATGACCTGCTGTTCAGCTAAAGCCTGAACAAGACCCAGCTATGGCTGTATCTGCCAGTCTGGGTCCCTACACCACCCTACACAGAAAATACAGAAAGCCCCTTTTTTTTGCTTTTCATTGGTTTTCTGTTGCCTCTGGTAATTTAATAAACTCCACTAGGCCTGCAAAGCTCTTCATCCATCTGCAACAACACTGCTGATGCCCACCCATGGTCCCTGAAGGGATGTGCTTTCCTTGCCCCACTGCATCCCATCACCCCCTCCTTGGCCACAGCTCACCTCAAAGCTGACGGAGCCATCATGGTCAGTGTCAAAGGCATTGAAGAGGAAGGTGGCATAGGTGCTAGAGTCTGCAGAGAGACAGCATTGGGGGATGCTGTGTGACCATCTGCCCCACAGAGGCACCCATGTGTATGGGGAGAGGGATGGGGATGGGCACTCACCTCCTTGAGGGAAGAACTGTGAATAGATCTGCTTGAAGTTTTCTTCGTTGACAATACCGCTTGGGCACTCCTGCCAGGGCAAGGTCACAGCGTCACTTCCACATTGCAAAAAAGGGCTGAGCACCTCCTAAAAACCTGTGGCTCCCTTGCCTTGCCCCCCAGCCCTGTGCACCTGGTGGTGGGGCTAGAAAGGCTGCTTGGAGCATCTCTGTGATTTTTTGGGCTGCACCCCTCACTGGAGGGGCTCTGAATGCCAGGCTCTCTGCACCCCAGGAAATGGAGCACAGGATCAGGTCTCCCCAGTGAGCTCCCTGGAGGTAAGATCAGGCTGTACCCTTATATAAACTTCAACCCCAAGGTCCCAAAACCTTTCACAAACAAAGCACCCCCCCGAAGTGGACATGGCAGCAGAGGTAGGGGCTATTAGATCTAGTCAAGGGGTACTCACATTCTTGAAGCCTCGGTACAGGACCTGCAGCTCTTTGCGGGTGAACTTGGTCTGCTCCTGGAGCTGATCCAGCCCCTCGGGGCGGTGGCAGACGGTGGAGAGCTCAAACTCATCCTCAACACTGTCTGCAAGGAACCCAGGGGAAGAGAGGGTGGCTGAGGCCAGCACTGTCCTGCCCCATCTTGTCATGCCAGGGGCAGGAGAGGCACCTTGCACAACACACACTGTCCTCTCACACCTGCCCAGGCTGACACATATCTGGTGCTGTGCTCAGCCAGAGCTGGGTCTATGCCAGAAGAGGACATAGACACCTCGGCTACATTCCAGAGACTGACACTGGGCAACAACACCCTCCAGTACAGCCCAGGCTGGGCACAAAACAGGTGTGAAAACCCCCCAGTGCTGAAACTTTCCTTGCCTGCCCTTCTCCCACCAGCAGAGGCATCTGCCCTGTGGAGTTCAGACCTTTGATGTCCTGCAACACCAGGGCTCACATCCAGCAGGAGAATTGCCCCTCAGAACCCTCAGCCCCAAATACCACCCCACCCCAGCCTTTCCAGATTATTTTCTGCCCACTGTGCTCCCACCTTCATTGATGGCTTCTCTCCACCATCTGCCAAGCAGCACAACCCCTGTCTGCAAAAACCACCACCCTAGACCCCGCTCAGCCAAGAAGGGCACACCGCAGATACTCCCTCTTCATGGGATGGTTCAGACCCTGCCCCTTCATACTCACCTTTTCCCAGGGGGTCTGGCTTGCACCATGGAGCTGGGAGAGATCCTGACCAGAAGCTTGGACTCACCAAGGAACCCAGCACACCCAGTACAGGGGGTTAAGGGACTCTGCACTCACTCCCTGCTCAGCCTCTTTCATCGCCCCATCACACCTCCATCTCCAAACCGACCCTAAGCTTAGAGAAACAACTCCCCACCCCTGAGACCAGTGCCGGGAGGGCCCCACTGCTCTGAGCCAGCTCCCAAGCGGTTCTTGCCGCTGTGCATCCCGTGGGAGCCGCTCCAGGGAGATGAGGAGGGAGAAAACCAGCCTGTGAGCAGGTAAAGACAGAGGTGGGTGCAGAGCCCATGGGATCGGACCCCTCCTGGGCAGCCAGGATCCTGACAGCCAGGGCAGGGGAGAGGTGGAGGCATCCCCTTCCCGCAGGCAGGGCTAGGGCGGAGAGCAGGCAGCAGCACCGCCGGGACAAACACACACAAAGGCAAGAAGAAGCACTTGCTTTCACTGAGCGAGGGGATGGATTTGGGCCGGCAGCAGGGCAGCAGTTTGAGGAATCGCTGCTTCAGCGCTTTTTTAGTTTGGACTGGCGGGTTGCCTGGAAGAAAGAAGGAGTCACCAAGCAGAAGAGTTAACACAGCATCAGCCCCGTCCCGACGGGCAGCAGGGTTGGGCACCCGGCGCAGGGTGATCTGAGCAGAGGCAGCACATGCAGCGTGAGGCTGGAGGAGCAGGAAGGCTAAACCCAGCCCAGGCTCTGGTCGACCTTCCTGCTCAGTCCCAGGACAAACCCAGCACTGGAGTATCAATCCTTGGGAAGGATGAGGACAACCCTGCTACCCACACCCACTCCCTCTGTACACCCACATCATACCAGGGTGCACTGGAGACTCCCATGAGCCCAGAGAGTCAGGAAATGGCAGGGCCAGACTCTGTCCTTTAGCCTTGAGGACAAATACCTGCTCCCTGGGGACACTCTCCAAGGGGCTCTGCAGGGAGATAAGGTAGATGAAACCCAAGAAACAGCCTGTGGCTGAGCCAGGGCATTGCATCCCCCCTAAGCTCAGGCTGGGTTTGATCCTGCTGGCACCCAAGGGCTGAAGGCAAAGCATGCACCAGACCCCCCCATGCAGCCCAGATTGCAGCATGCACCCCCACCCCAGTGCAGCACTGGGACCCAAGCCCAGGGACCTGCTTTGAGACAGCCAGAAGGGGAACGGGGCTCAGGGCTTTGCCTTGGCCAGGCTACAGGGCTGGGTGAGGGACTCCTCACACCAGCCTGGCCCATGGCCATTGCATCCAAGTCACCCTGCATTAACAATAGATTCCCTCACTGTACTGACCCCACTGCCACCCCCTGTTCCCCCATTTGGGCCCCAATGGTTTCACTCAGCCCCATCTCTCCCAGCTGGTGTTGCCCCATGGCTGCAGACCCCTTCCCTCCCTTCCCACGGTGCCTCAAGCCAGCAAACTCAGCGCAGGACTAATGCTGCAGGTAAGGAAAGGAGGAAGAGGAGGGGATGAAAGACATGCTGGGCTCCAGCCTCTGAGGGGAGGCAGAATACCAGCATGGGGACAAATGGGACAAAAGGTGCAAAGTCCCTTTGGGGCTCTGGTTTGTCACTGTGTTTGCAGATGTCCAAGCATCCTGTACATCTGCAAGCAGCAGGTCACAATGCCTATGCATCCTGATCCCTGGTTTTGTTTCTCTAGGGGTCTATCAAATAGCTGCCAGAGAAGCCCTTTCTCAGTCTTGCGGGGCTAAGCTGAGCCCCAGATACCAGGAAAATGGTGTTGCATTGTACCCAGCTCCAGGACAGGGACATGGGTCTGCATCCAGCAGCCCCTTCTAGGCAGGTTGGCCGCAGAGTGCCTACAGGCAGAACCTGGGACCCTCTGAGCTCACACCAAGGCAGCTCTGTCATTCTGGGGGATGGAGAATACCTCCAGGAGGTCATGGATCCAGCAGGACATCACACAAAGCCACTCAAAGAGGGCAAATTCTCCCCAGGGATGTGGCATCCACAGCAGGGTGACAGTGAGGTGCAAACATACAGGGATGAACAAACACATCCCCTAGCATTTGTCAGAGGGTGACAGGGGCAAGGGCAAGGACCAGAGTCTTGGCACTGGCAGAACAGCACAACCTGTCTCCTGTCTGCTCCAGGGTTTGCAGGCAGGTGAGGAAAGAGGACTTTTCTTTCCTATAAGTGTATTCCCTATAGTTGTACCTAAACCATTATTTTATCCCAGCTTTGACCCTTCCAGGGCCTTCATTTACAGAGGGAAAGGGAAATTGCACCTTTCAGGCTTCCAAGGATGCTCTGGGGCCAGGTCCCTCCAGCAGAGTGGAGCTGTGGGAACAGACCTGACAGGCAGAAGTATCCCCTTTGCTGAGAGGGAAGGGACAGGGTGGGCAGAGCAACACCCAATGCCAGGGTGATGGACCGGGGAGGAAGCAGGGCGGGAGGGAAACCACACAGCAAGAGAGATGCAACAGAGAGTAAACTGTGGTTGGACTCACAGGGGCAGCAGGTATAGGCACGTGCAGTAGGTCAGGTCGGGTGCAAGTTACACTTTAGTTTGTTATAAAGAAGGAAAAAGAAAAAAAAATAAAGAACATGGGCGTTTTCTCAAGGAGGAAACCAAAGGGGGCCCAATTCCAGGGTCCCCAGGGCAGGGGAGGGAGCACATTCAGCACATGCAGCTTAACAACAGGAGAGCAGTGGCCAGGACTGGGGTTTTGCTGTCCTGGCTTTAGTGAACACAAAGACTCTGCTGAGTAGAACACACCACACTCTTTCTGTCCCCAGCATCCAAACCACAAGAAAGCCTGGGAGCTCCTCCTTACTGGGAAACAGCTCTGCCCAAAGATGAGGAGCAGAGCCCAACCACCTGCCGCTGCTCTGGACACAAGGGACATTGCAGCTGTCCCTGCCAGCAGCAGCTCCTTTTCCAGATGCCACTCTGCTCTCCAAACTTCTGCAAGGGCCATCTAGTGGCTGGCACAGAACAAAAAGGGCTGGCAGGGTTTTATCTGCGGCTGGAGGTCTGCTGGGTTAAGTGGCTTGTCGCTTCCCATGCATCACTCTGCAGCTCAGCGACTTCAAAACACACAAACACACACAAACTGAGACTCCATCCTTCAGGTAGCACCAGAAGGGGAAGGGATTTCCCATCCCCACCTCTAGAAGCTGTTGAAATTAATCCCAAAGGCTGGCTCCCTGCCCCCCACAATAATTGCCATCAGGATGGCCACAGACCACTTCATATCGAGCCACCAGCAGCTGATGTGTCCTTGGAGGCTGGATCCAGCCAATGCCACCATGCTGAGGGTTACCCAGTGCTGGGCTGACACCCCCTTCCCACAGAGGACGCAAGCCTGGGCTGCTCCATGGTCTCCCCAGAGGAAAAGCAGTAGACAGAGTCAGTCAGCTGCATAACAATGTCCCTGCCCTCCCATTGAGACACAGCCACCAGTGCCTTCCCAGTGACAGCTGGATGGGGAGACCAACCCACCCCTTCCATGCTAGAATCCACCCTCAATAACAAACCAACAGGCAAGGCCAAAACATCATTATCAGTAACCTGAGAGTTATAAATGCAAATCAATAAATGCATGATCATGATGGGTGGAAAATGTTCATCCCTCAACAAGACCTCCCCAGTGTCCCCAGCTCCAGGGAACGGCGCCATTCCAGGAGGGGAGCAGAGCACCAGCAGCCCACCAGCCATGCAGCACTCACGGCCCCTGCTTGGCCCCATGGGCCAACACAGGTTGCCCTGTGGGTCAGCTGACAGGTCAGGAGGAGCTGGTATCCCAAGGCTGATCTGAACTCAGCTGTCCCTAATACCTGTGGCTGACAATCATACCTGTGCAGGGCTCAGACACAGGGAGGTACCCAGCCTCAGGCAGTGCCACCGACTACAGCTCCCTGGGGTCTGCAGTGACGGTCAGCAGGAGGAAGAATGAGTCTCCCCAGCTGCCCTAGGGAGGTCAGGATGTGTCCCATCAACAGCAGCTCTGCAAATGACCCTCATCAGTCACCAATGCAGAGCCAAGTGTAGCAAAGGTGTCAGACAGTCATCCATCAGAGGAATGAAATCACAGCTGGCATCTCCCAGAGCCAGAGTCCCTGTTCTGGGGGTGGGACAGTGCTGGGAGCAGCAAAGCTGCCAAGCGAGCTGCAGTTCGTGGGACAGCAAAGGCTTTGGACCAGGGTATTTCCCAGTGCCAGAGGGAGAAAGAGCTTCACAGTCCTTGTGCTGAGCAGTCCCCAGGGGGGCACTGGCCATGGGCCAGAATGGGCCACAGAGCCAAGTGGGGCTCACAGCACTGCTGTCCCCATTCCCATCCCCAGCCCGTGACAGTGCTCCAAGATAACCTGGCTGTGCCCAAAGGAAATGATGCAGAATAATAATTTCTTCAGATTACATCATGTACAAAATGTTGTGAGCAGGGAATGGGACAGAATACACATCCCAAGAGACAGTGGAGCTCAGGGGCTCCCCAAATGGAGCAGACAAAGCTGCAGGACTGGGACAGCCATATGCATCATGCTGCTGCAAAACCTACACACAGGGACACATCCTGCCCCCATCAGCACCTCCTCTGACAGCAGGAACCAGTGTATCCAAAGTGCCAGAGGAGCTATCCAAAAAAATGCTCCAGCAGAGCAGCAGTTCCTCTTGGCTGCAAGCAGTGTGTTCCACAAGAGAGCTAGTGCTCTGCACATCCATTACCCTGATCCATCCATACCCTCCACAGTAAGGCAGAGGGACACTCCAGCCATATGCCAGGCAGTTTAGGGACATCCAGCATCAGAAAGAGGTTGAAAGCACCTCCTGGGCACAGCATCCTCCTCTCCTACTACTTGCTCCTTGATCATTTCTAGCCACACACTTCCCCTTCCAAGATCTGGCTACCCAAAGAGATGTGATCTGCAGTCCCTTCATTTCACAGCATCCCCGGTGCCAGCAAGGAGGCAGAGGGGATGGAGGCAAACCAACCCCAAAACACATTCATGCAAAGTCTATTGGCAGCCCTTGTCTGAGCTGGCAGAGTTGAGGAAGGCAGCCAAAGAAAACAAGGCATCAGCACCATACAGCTCCATGCACTCCCACCTCACCAGGCACAACCAACAGGTCATGTATCCATTGCTCTGATATATTTTGGGTCCTCTACTTTGGCCACATCCAACTGTATCCTCGGTGCCTACCTGCCAATCCTGGAAGCTCAACACCCAGAGCATCCTCTTCCTTCCCCAGCCCTGGCACAGCCCTGCAGGGAGGGCAAAGGGGCTGTGCCTCTTCCCATGTTTTTCCCATAGCCACCAATTCATGTAGCAGTGAGAAAGCCTTGCCCTGCCTGGTGCTGCACCCCACATTCATGGCTCTTTCTTCCCAACTCACATTTATCTCCTCAGCCCCAGTTACCTGCAGTCCTTTTCCCCATCATCTGACAAAGCCCAGCCCTCTGCATCTCATTGCCCTGAGACTCCAACAGCCCAGACAGCCTCCATCCCCCAGCACCCCACCCATCACTGTAACCCAGTGGCTCAAGACCCTGACATCCCCCACCCTAGTGCTCCCAGACACCCTAAATTTCTAGCATCCTGCACCCAACACCACACATTCCAACGTCCACAAATATTCCCACCTAATATTCTAACACTCTGAAACATCCCCAGACATGCTCACTTCCCCAGTTCCCTGCACCCTAATGCTGCTAGATACTCCAATGCCCCCCGTACCACACCCCCCCAAAAAAAAAAAAAAAAAAAAAGACTAACCCACACTAATTCTTCAAAAACTCCCCTAAGCACCCTGCAGCCCTCGAGATAGGAGTGCCTCCACCACCACATCCCAATCTCATTGCAACCCCATTCCCATCCCTGTCCCCATCCCACCTCCCCTGGTCAGGTCGATGATGCCCAGAGCATGGAGTATCTTGAGGCTGGAGCAGAGCAGCAGGATGATGCCCACCGTTTGCAGCCCCTGCAGGTCCCAAGGTGCCTCAGCAGCCTCCATCCCCCTGAGACAGCCCCAGCCGGCAGCTGCTCTGGCAGCAACAGACACAGCAACGCAGGAGAGGGGAGGGCAGGGGAGGAGAGACCTGACTTGGCCCTCCCTCTTCCTGCCCTGGCACCCTCTGGGGTCCCTCGGGGCACCAAGGCTGCAGAGAAGGAGAGCCCACAAAACTGCCCAAGGGACTTAGGGGTCAGGTCTCCTCCAGGGCACCCCTGTACTACACAGCTTGGAAAATGAACACACAAAGGGGTGCAGAATGGACACCAGTGGGTGTATGGAGGTGGAGGAGACTCAGCCACACTGATTCCACCCCAACAGCAGCTCGGGGTGGCACTGGAGCTGAGCAGTCTGCAGGGACCCCCGAGTTCATCACACACTACTGGGGTGCTGCTGCCACCAGCCCAGGCACCAGCTCTGCCCAGGAAATCCCCTCTGACCCATCACAAACCACCGACAGCGTCCCCACCTTGCAAGGCATGAGTTCCCTGCCTTGGAGCTCAGCCTTGTCCACTGATCACCTCCACGGACCTCTGCAACCCTCACCTCCCTCTTCCTCTGCATCTCTGCACCAGCAAGTCAGTCACAGCCACAGCTGGAGGCTGCCAGCCCTGGGTATGTTGCTTGCTGCTGGAGAGAAATGTGCTCCATAGCATGCAAATATTCCTCACAGGGTGCTGCCTGGGGGAGGGCAGTATGTCAGGGACAGCCAGGGTGGGTGCTCCCCACAGCACACCCACAACCCTGCTTTAAGGACAGCAGGACAGAAACTCCAGCCTGGCAACAGTGGTTATTAAAAAGTCACTTTTAGACAGTTGTCTATGCATCTCTCATGTAAAAGGTGCTTCTGATATGGCCACCTCCTGCCCTAGCTGGACATTTGAAAATGAGACATTTTCCTGTATCCCGGGGCTGGGATGCCGTATCCAGGCATGGATGGCACATCTGACATCCCAGTAACTGCACTCCAGGGACCATGGACTCCATACTCCCCAGAGCTCAGTCCAGGGCACTTCTATTCCCACCTGTGCCCTGGGGTCTAATCCTGCCTCTCACAGGGGAGAGGTGAAGGAGATCTCATTGAGCTCTCACAGGACCCTGCAGCCCAACACAACCCTGCACTAGAGAGTCACAGCCTTTCTTCCACTGGACTTTAAGGTTTCACCCTCCACCAACAGAGCAGGACTATAAAGAAAGGCAGTCCTAATAGGCTCCTTTGCTCTCTACATTTCTTGCTTTTTCTCCAGCCTGTGATTTTCTCACTTCCCTGTGCCTGAGTGATCCCCTGCCCCTCTGTCTGCTGGCTCACAGCCCATCCTGGGAAAGAGTGGGAGCCCTGCCCCATGTCCAGCTGGGTCTCCTTGCTCCCCTCTCCAGGCACATCAGCAAAAATAAGACAAATCAGGCCATAGGGAATTGGGAAGGAAGCAATGTGAAAAGTGATTAACACAAGGCCGGAGGGAGAAGAGATTCAACAAGCTAATTAGGTCTGGCTGGGCTGAGCAGGACATGTCACCATGCAGCAGCAGTGGCACAGGGTGTACTACAGGTACTGTGGACCTTGGGGAGCTCAGGGCTGTTGGGAGAGACAACCTTGCCCAGCCCTAGAGCCAGCTGACAAACCTGCTCGCCCTTGGAAAGGCAAGGGTTAAATCCACTGCATATGGGGAAATCTCCAGTGCAGCCCAACACACACAATCCCAAACTTCAACCTGGAGTGCCTGCAGATGCTCTGGTCTAGATTTCGATGCTCCAAGATCTACCCTGCCTGCAGGAAGCTCACCTTGACCTCTGGGATCTGTCAAGCTCCCCAGGCTGGATGACACCCTGAGCCCAGGGACCAAAACATCACACCCCAAAGTCCCTCCTGCAGCCAAGATGCAGCACTCCTGGCAAAGAGGTTCCTGGAAAGCAGGAGGAATCAGGGCTTGGCACAGGACTTTGCTCTCACCAGAACCTTGGGGATGCTCGCTTTCTCCCTACTCCAGAGACCCTCACCCTGAGCCAGCCATGAGGAGGTGTCCATACTGCTCACTGCCACCACCCTCCTGCCTGGCACCTTTTGGGGTGCTGGTGGCACCCAGGTGTGATTCTGCTCCCTCCTGTTTCTCCTCAGATTCTGGAAGGGTTTGGCACCCTCCCAACCTTGCTTCTCTATCCATATCCTGAGCGCTACAGCAGAAGCAGCCCCCAGAGAAGGCAGAGGCCAGCACACCCCATGCTGGGAGCTCTCCAAGACACCCCCAATCCTGCCTGCCCCCCAGCATGTACCCTGAACAGCCAAGGCAGGAACAGCCTCGGGCGGGCACCAATTATCCCGCCGACAGCAATCTGCAACTTCATTTAATATTAATCTGTGGCTGGGCTACGCGGGTGGCTCTCCTGCCTTTTCCCTCCCGCCATCCCTCCTCCCAGCCAGGACCAATTGCTCTGCGCTGAATTATTGATGTTGCACTTCAAGAGACAAAATTGATAGCGTTTCTCTCCACCTGCCCCATCCTGAGTGCTTGGCCAAAGCAGGGTCTCAGCAGGGGACTGAGAGCCTCCTGCACGGCTCTGCCAGAGGATGTTCAGGGCTGAGGACACGCATGATGGCACAGGGTAGAGGTGGGATGACACAGTCCATCATTGATTATCCAGCTGGTAAACTGCATCAGTTCCAGCACTGATCACCCTGGAGATCCTGGAACACAGTGCACTCGTGGGAGATGCTCCATGGCCGCTGCCAGACAGTGGCTGCGTCCGTGCCACCAAGGCTGTGGCAGGGTCCAAGGGGGTACAGTGCCAGACAGCACTTCTGTCCAAGACCTTTCCCAGGGAAGTGCCAGCTCTAAATGAAGGATGGGGTGCTTGAGGCCTCATCCAGCTGATTCTGGGAACCCAGCAAGCCTGAATTCCCCCAAGATCTCATTGCAAGATGCTGCCACTGAACCCTTCCCCCAGGCTTAAGAGGGGTTGGCTTGGTCCCCTCTGGAGCTGCTCCATTTCCAGCCCATCACAGTGGTGGCACAACGCAACCAGCACAACCCGGACAGAGAAAGAGCCACAGGCAGGGGACCAGCAGGGATGGGGCAGGGAGAGCATGGGCCAGCACCGGAGCAGGGGAAGCACCGTCGGCAGCATCGATTGCTCCGGAGCAGGTGGCAGAGCCTTGGGTCCATTAGCAGACCCAAGCCATTAGTGTTTGGTTTCAGGCTCTTTGCGGTCTCTGGGCTGTCACTGTTGACAGGGCCATGGTTTGTAAACAACCCCTGGAGGGGACACAGTCTTTTCCAGCTCCAGACACTGCCTGGGACCTTCCCCGGAGAGCAAAATCCCACCTGGTGCCTCTCAAGTCAAGAGGGGAAGTGACCTATGCAACAGCACCACACCCCCATCCCAAACCACTGCCGTTCACACACAGGACTCCTCACAGAGTGCCCAGGGCTCAGCTTAACCTCAGCCTATTTCTGCCCCTTAAGCAACATGTTTCCCTCTCCTTTGGGCACCTTTAGGCAATGGGAACAATTGCTGGCAATCCAGGGCACCTGGATCCCATTCCTACCCTCACAGCTGGGGTGCATCTCCAGCCAAGCCACAGGGAACTGCAGCTTCTCAGCGTGGGAATGAGGGTGGAGGGGCACAGGCATGTCCCTGTTCCTTCTGGAGGGGTGACAGATGACTTGGACAAGGCTGGACACAGGACACCCCATCTTCAGCATCCTTTTCTGGCCCATGCTAGGGAAAAGTCAGTTGCAGATGGACAAGGAGTGTGCCCCAGGAAACAGAGGAGCCACACAAGGCAAGGAGTGGCCCCTGCCTTGTCCTGAGCTCCTCAACAGGGTTACTACAGGGGCTGGGGGCTCTCCGTCTCCACTCTTTCCACTACACCTGAAGCTCTAGAACAGCTGCAATCAATGCCACCAATTTTGGTCCAAAGCTTCGACAAGCTACATGGGGAAGCAAAAGCACTGGGAAAGGGGAAGCAGGGTCCTGGCACTCCCAAATCACCAGCAGAACTGGGGAGGGGGAATCCACCCTGGGCACAGCCAGCATGCCTTCCCCTGGCATTCACAAGGCAGGATGTCTGTCAGGTCAGCTACTGCCTCAGTTTCCCTCCTGGTATGAGCCACCTAGGAGTTCTGCTGTTGGAACACAGGGACTTATCAAGCAGTTAAGCAGGAATGAAAACTTATACCCACCTTTCCTGTCCTGCAATCAGGTTCACAGGATCAGAGGGAGAAATCCCCCCATCTGGCCCCTCCCTCCCTATCCCCCAGGCACAGCCAGCCTGGGGTGCAGCCTCAGGGTGCTGTCTGCTCCACTGCTTGTGGAGGTGAGCATTTCAACACCTAGCCCATCCCGTGTGGGAGCCAGCGCTGCAGAAGCACAGCAGAGTATCCCAGGGCACCAGTGGAAACTGTCTCCTCCTCACCCTGTGCACGCCCCCATGCCAGGGACCAGGTAGGCTGCAGCATCCTTCAGAGAGGTGTGTGCAGGCATGGGCAGGGCTGGGGGGATCCTTCGCACTCCATCACCCTGGCAGTCCAAGGAGCACCCAGCCAAGCAGTCCTGGCCTTTCTCCCACTATGCACAGAGTCCCCTGAGCGGATCCAGACTCTGCCAAGTGTGTCCCGTGCACAACACTCAGCACAGCCCATTCATAAATGGCCAGCTCTCTCTGTGTCCCCCCACCCTGCCCAAGGGCCACAGGTAGCCCTGGGGAGAGCCAGGAGCAGGGAGCCCAGCATGCACCCATCCTGCCTGAGCCTGGCTGCTCTGCAGATTGGTGCTGAGTCCAACACCTCACATGCAGGGTGAGGTGACCATTGTCTCTGGTAACACCTTGCTCCTGTGGATGTGCTGGAAAACACCCTGGTTTTATATATGGTCACACACAGTCCCAGCCCACAGCACCCCAGCACACATCAAAGTCGCCACCATACAGCAGCCCCCTTGCCAGCCCTGTCCCCTCCCTACATCCCCAGCCACAGGCAGGATACTCTGCTCCATGCATCCTACACCCCTACAAGCAGCCAACAGACATCAGGACTTCGTCAGGGATGCAGCAGCCCTGGAGCATCCTTGGGGGCAGCTCTGGACACCCGCCACCTGCCCCTCATGTTCCCGGAGGTGACAGCACCGCCCATACCCGTTACCTTCCAAGGACACAGGCTCGAAGAGGCCAAATTGCTCCAGCACCTTGACGAAGAGGACCAAGACCACGAGCACCGCAATCATCTCAAGGCCTTCCAGGTTCATGGTGGGGGTGTCTCATGGCCCCTCACCCCCTCACCCCTCCCCACCACAGTCCTTGAGCCCCCTCACCCCAGCACCTCAGCCGCCAGACCATGCATCCCCAGGGACACCCGCCTGTCCCTGGTGGGGGGTTTGGCTGTCACCCCCTACTCAGGGGCACCTGCCATCAGCCATGGGTGAGCCAGAGGCCAGCACAGGGCTGTGGCAGGAGGCTCAGGGAGCCACGGCTGAGAGCCCAGGCAGAGCGAGTAAGAGTGGAGAGAGGCCAAGTGGAGGGAGGTGTGGGGGGTGGCGGGATTGGGGGGGGTCAGAGGGGGAAAGAAGCCATGCCCTCCCATTCCAATGACACCACCTCCATCGATTTGCTTAATGCAGTTGCTAAGGAAACGGGCCACAGATATTAAAAGGCACTCAGCTCCCAGGGGGGACACGGGGAGGGGCAGGACGCTGGGCACTGGCAAAACATCCAGGATGAGGATGACTCAGATTTGTCCTCTGTGCCCCAGACATGTGTCTGCCCCATGGGGACCAACTTGGCTAAACACCTCAACATCTCCCTTCTGGAGAGTGTCTGGGGCAACAGCTCCATCTGCCCCATTTCCAAGCAGGCAAATGGGGCCACGTGTTTTGCTGGGAACACCAAGGGAAGATGGGGAGTAGGGTCTGGGGAATAGACTGGGAGTAGAATCTGTGATGCAGGATGCCCAGGACACTGCCAGACCCCCAAGTTGTCAGCAATGATCAGGAGAGGAGGAGGTGGAGGGGCTAGGGACCCAGCCAAGGTCACAGAGAAGCTGGAAACAGAAGGTGAACCTGTGCATCTGTGCACCTCAAGCACACATCCACACACAGCCAACAGGGTTAAATTTAGCTCCCCTGCTCTTTTTTAACAGCATTTCAGCCCTTGCCTGGCTGTTTGATCACAAGCCATAGGGATCACCAGGGATCCAGGTACCCATGGTCACAGCCTATCATCAGTGCTCAGCACCCATTAGGATCCTCTCCTAGGGAAGCTCCCCCATTGCTTCCCTCAGGAATGCCCTGCACTGCCCATCTCCCACAGACAATTCCCACATGGCACACGATGCAAGACCAGTCCTAACTCCAGCACTGGTGTGGTAAGCAGGGAGCAGGGCTGCCTCCATGCCACTGCTGCCTCCCACCCTTCCCAGTTCACCCCAGGAGCAGGGCCAGCTGCCACAGCTACAGGTGGGGTGGCCATACCCAGACTATGGAGCAGACGCCCAGCAAGGGCTCCCAGCAGGGCTGCCTCACACCAATCTCCCAGGAACCCCCATCTCCAGCCCAGTAAGTGCAGGTTTGTCCCCTGGCAGGGGATGGAGAGGGCTGGTGCCTCAGTCCCAGGTCGTGGCACAGCCTGGCTACCTAGTGGATCCATGCCACCAGGCTTGGCATCTCCTGCCCACCTGGGGCAGGCTCCCAAGGTTGTTCTAACAACAGCAGAAGATGCCAGAGATGCATCAGAGGCATCCTGGGAAAGAGCTCAAAGTCTTCCCTAGGGAAACATTACTCAGTCTGGAAGTTTTCAGACCTGGCATTTCCTCTTCTTGGAAAGAGCTGAGTTTCCAGGCACTGAGCCTGGATTTCGTGTGTCTGCCTCCCAGTTTTGCCCTCAAGTCAATCCCTCTGGGCTGGGCTGGCACAGACCTGTTGCACTCTTGCAGGAAATTTCCCACTGATGTCAGCTGCATTTTTAAAGGCACTTTTCTTGCTGAGCCCGTTACAGCCCATCCTCTCCTCAAGCCTCCAGCTGCTTCCAGTGCCGATGTCTGTCCTGCAGACGATGAGTCTATTTTTGCAACCTAGTTTTGGCCAGACATAGAGGGATAGGAGCCCTTCCAGCCTGATCTCAAGGGTTTAGGGCAGCTTCTCCACAAAGGGAACCTGCTGAAACCATTGAATGGACTGTCATCACCCCTCATACTTCTCTGGCAGCATCGTGGGATGCTGGGGCTGAAGGGTACAGTGACAGGTCAGTCACTGAGTGACAGCTTCCCCACCTGCCCTTGTGCCTCTCCTGTGCCCAGCTGTCCTCCCCAGCAGAGCATGACAATTCTCCCACTGGCTGCCACATCAGGATTACACATTTCCATGCTGGAGCCATTAAAAAAACACTCCATTGTTTGCTGCCAGCATTACAGAATCTCACCAGGACCCATGGTCCCATGCCCCAGTGCCCAGCTCCCAGCACCCCCAGACTCCCCAAGGTTTCTTGCCCAGAGCATATTCCCTCTGACCAAGGGCAGCTCCAGATGGGCTAGGTGTGACACAGGATCACCACTTCACCTCACCAAGGTCCCCAGGGATGTTACTCCACCTGGAGCTGCCCCCAGGATGGAGGAGACCACATGTGGGACGTCACCAATGGAGCCAGACCCACATCTGCCTGCAAGGGATGCTCAAGAGCACAGGTACCCCACCAGAAGTGTGGGACAGGGCTTTGCCCCCCACCCCACTGAGGGGCATCACTTATGGGGGGATCCTTGCCCCTGCAGCCAGTCAGCATTTGGCCATGCTGTGAGAAGTGCCTCAAGGCTCTGGCTGAGCTGGGCAGAGAGAAGTCTCACAGATGGATGAAGCAGTGCACACCCCGGGCAGGAGAGGTTCTGCACGTCCCCAGACATGTGATGCCAGTTTCACCCCTCCTGCCCTGCTCCTCGCCTTGGGGTCTCACCCTGCAAACCTATGACATTCGCATCCCACTGCAGCAGGGCTTGGAGAGACCCTTCACTGAGTAAACTGCGACCCCCACCACATCCCAGAGCTCCCCAACACACCAGCTGAGGACCAAAGATGTGGGTCATGCCCAAAGAGACCCAGAGCCCTAAAATCCAGATTGAGACCCAAGCAAGAGCTCTGGGTACCCTACAATAGTGGGAGGCTCCAGAGAGTCCATCTACATCCCCATCTCACAGAGAGGGGCAGCAGTACCTAGACATCAGCAGCATGGTGGACCCGGGAGCAGCCCTGAGTCACAGCTCAGCCCCAGGGCTGCTCTCACACACATCGGGGCAGGACCACAGCCAGGAGGAGATAATGAACTGACTGAGGAGATGGAGGTCTCCCAGAGAGGCAGAGAGGGAGTCCTCAGTCCACCTCTCTCTCACCAATCATCTGGCTCACCTCACCGCTTGGTTTGTGGAAGCGGCCAGGCCGGGCCACCCTGTCCCCCCATGTCCCCAGCCCCGTACCTTCAATGCCGCTGATGATTTTGAAGCAGCGAGTGGTGAACCAATAGGAGATGAGGAGGAGGATGGCAATCAGGGAGGCATAGAGCAGGCTGTCGTTGTGCAGGGATGTCCTCTCCATGGCTCCATGCCCCGTGCCCACTCGTACCCACAGCAGCCCCGCCGTGCTATCTGGGGCAGCCCTGTCCCGGCAGTCCCCCTGCCAGAGGAGCCGGCCACCGCGGGCAGGGAGGCGGGGGGCCGCACGGGCAGGCAGGCAGGTAATTGGGAGCGTTGTGTGAGAGCCAGGCTCCCAAACCAATTACCTTAATTGTGCTCAGACAGCACATGGCAAACAGTTAAAAATAACCCTCCTGGCCCGGGGGGAGAGTGGCACCATCAGCCAGGAGAAGGAGGCAGGGGGCAGAGAAAAGACGGGGCTCTTTACACATGTGGCTGTGTCCCAGTGCCATGAGGCCAAGCAAAGCAGCACCACAGCCCAAAGGCTGCTCTGAGTTCCCTGATGGTCTTGGTATCCTCAGGACTCAACCCCTTGCTGCTACACCACAGGTGAAGCTGGGAGTCCTGGAAACAGGGCTCCCCAGGGAATGATGCTGCCAGGATCTCTGCTGATGGCTGTGTCCGTCCTTGCTCCAGACATGGGGCCTTGAAGGAGATGTCTCTGCAGTTCTGTCATCCTGGAGAGCTGGGTCTGGCAGAGAGGCACTGCCATCTCCTTCCCTGTGTCCCGCAACAGCACTTCCCCTGGGATGTCTGTGATCAGCATCTGTTTCTCTCAGCCTGGAGTCAGAGCCAGCCAGGCTGGTTCCTGCTCTGTGATGCCAGGTGCATTTAGATAGTGCCTCTGTGGGTTTGGACACACTCACTCGCAGATCCCAAAACTCAGGGAACTAGCTGCACCCATGCCTGAGTCGCTTCTGGCCCCTGCTTGGCGCTTGGCCTTATCTGCTGCCCTTTGTGGCATACAGCTGAGGAAGACACTGGACCCAAGTGTTTCATCCCACACCCTCTTTTGCATGCAAAATGTCCCATCCCTACTCCACACTCACAGCCAGGAGTTGTGGCCACCTGAGCGTGGGTGAGGAGCACAGCATTGCCCCAGCTGTGCCCCTTTCAGGGAGCAGAATCCAAGCATCCAGATCCATCCCTCCCTCCTCCAAGATCAACAGCTCTGAGGATCCACAGGTGACACAGGACAGCACAGGCAAAGTGGCCCTGCATGTGCACATGACTCAGCACAGGGGAGAGCAGCAGGACCTGTAACCCTGCCCCAGGACCAGGCAGCCCAGACTGGCTCTGAGTCCAGGCCACCTGTCCCACTTTGGGCTGTGACACTAACAGCCATAAAGCATCCCCCACCCAGCCACCCCCGCCCTGGCTCTCCAGTGTAGCTGGCAGCACAGTCCTGTCACACAGCTAAATTTAAACACCTCGCCAGCCACCTGCTGGGTGGTGTATAAATAACCCCTGGAGTGGGGTTTCTTGCCCAAAAAGCAGCTCCATGCACACAGCATGGAGCACCCAGAGCCACCAGGTAGTCAGGTGGCTGGTCCCTGTCTCCATGCTCCCAGCACTACCCGCAGCTGGGGATGAGGAGCTGTCCCCCACTGTGGGATGGAGGAGATGGAGATGGAGCAGGGCAATCATCCATTGTCAAGGGATCTGTCTCTTCAGAAGGCAAACATGCACCTTGACCATGGCCAGGATCTGCCCTCCTTGAGAGCCACCCCTGTGCTACCCCTAAAGTGTTCTTCACCCAGTGCAGCAGGATGTTAGGGTACTACTTCCACAAAATGTGCCATAGGACCTGCTGGGCCACAAAGAGGTGATGGTCCCTGGGCACAGCTGGGCAGCTGCTGCCCAGGTCCCTTGGGTGCTCCTGACCTGCTGGGGGGCCAGCCTGATGGATAGGAATTTCTCCTCTTTTTTGGTTCTCGGGGCCATCATCCATTAGGGAGAGTTAAATTTAGGTTAAAGCTGATCCCTTATTACCTTGCTGCTAATCAGAGCGCGAGCAGATTATTAATAAGCACATTAAAATATTGGTGAAATGCTATTTCTGGGAGGTGAAGTCACAGTTTTAATCTGGTTAATTGATTGAGTCATTTCTCTTTGCCCTCTCTGGTGACCCGTCCTTGGACAGCTCCCCAGAGCACCCATCCAGGATCCCTTGCCCCAGGCCCACCTGGTCAGGCACCCAGTGCCTTCTGCAGTGAGCTCCAGGGAATGTCCTTCACCTAGGCAGGAAGGACAGGGATCACTGCTTCCCAAAAGGGAATTATGTGGTAGGATGACAGCTAGAGAGGGGTCAGCATCTTGGTGACACAAGGATCAGAGCTGGGGAGCAGGGGAGCTGCAGAGGGGAGAAGGCTGTGCAAGCCCCACATCCCACACCCAACTCAGATCTGCCTGCTTTGGGTTTCACCCCACTTTGGCTTTTCTCAGAGTTTGGGAGGACACCAGGAAGATGGTTAGGGTAGTCAGTGGCCCATGTCCAGCAATGCCCTCTGTGCCCATCCCAATCCCACATATGCCCAGCAAGACTGTAGGGAAAACCCTTGGTCCTGTTTAGCACCACACATGGTCACTCCAGAAACCCAATCCCAGAGGACACCTGCTGCAGTCCCAATGCCATAGTGCCCAGTTATAAAGCCTGGGACACTGGGAGAAGAATCTGCAGGATATCCGTGCAGGTGGAGGGATTTGAGAGCATACCAAGGGCCAATTGCTCTTTGCTCCATCACCTGCAGCTCTGCCCCTCATGCCCTGGGCTGGACTCAGCTGACTCATCCTCTGCCCCCTCCAATCCAGGCAAGCTGGCTGGTGCCCAACGGAGCCAACTAGCGGGGATGGACCTGGCACTGCCTGCGGCACACCCAGCCTCCAGAGCCTGGCATGCTGCTGGGCTTGGGGACTGTCCCCTGTTGTGACTGGGAGACTCCATCCCAGGGCTTGGGTCCCTGCTTGTGGGCAGGAAGGTAGCACGCCAGCTGGGCATGGCGCACAGGTCAAATACTGCTCCCACATCCCAGCCTCCAGGGCTGTGCTAAGTCCATCTCCATGCTATCCCCACATTTCTCTGGCCCCAAGGACAGGCACAGGCTCTGGAGACCTAAGGGTTTCCTCAGGCAAGGAGGGGACAAAACCTGGGAGGGGTTTTCCAGTCAGGCTGAGTCCTGGCAAAAGCAGTGCAAGTCCCAGCTCTGCTGTGAGGCGTGACGCTGCCACACTGGCCTAACAAGGCTTTCCCTGCACTCACACTATGGTGCATCCCTCCCCAGCACTGTTGGCGCCCAGAGGGGCAGCTCAGTGGTCCTCAGCAGGGCAAGGCCATGGGGATGCCAACTTTGTCCCTGCACAGGGACGCAGGCACAGGAGTGGGAGTAGGGCACCTGGATTCCCAGCATAGACAGGCCCATGATGACCTCCCCAAAATATGTCCACTGGGTTTAGCAGGTGCTTCTGGGTTCACACCCAGAAGAGGGGGGTCTGGGCAGCTGGCAGCGCACTGCAGGGGCAGGCACAGGGTTGAAGGTCCTGCCATGGCAATGACAGCAAACCAGGAGCACACAGCATGAAGCTCTGTCTCTACGACCAAACATCCCAGGACAAAAGCACCAGTACATGCAGGCACCAGGGTGTGTCCCTGCCCTGGCTCATGGGGCACACCCAGGGCTTCTTCATCCAGCTAGATGGAAGGCATGGCTCCAGCCCCACAGGAGTCAGATTCCTTGACATGTCAGGAACTGTCAGACCAGCTGCAATTTATTTGTACAGCAGTTCTTTCATGCCCCACTTTGCATCAACTCGCTCCCCAAATAAAACGTTCCCCTCACCCCAGGTCCACAGGGGGCCTTCAGGGGCTTTTGTTGCCTCCTGGAACCATCTTCAGCTTTGCTCCACACGGAGCTCAGTGCAACCCCTCCACCAGAGGCTGAAGCAGTCAGCACCTAAACAGCATTTCTCCCCTCCCCAAATAACCCCACAAAGCCCACCAGACAGACACCCCCTCTCACAGAACAGACACCCCGTGTCCCCCAGGGCCGTACTTACCTTGGGAGAGAGTCCCGGTGACAAACTGATAGAAGAAGCGGATCACCCGGCCCAGCTGCCTCTTGCAGCGCTGCTGGCAGTGGCTCATGGCTCCAGCTCCCGGCGCTGGGGAGGGACCCAGCCGCACCCCCTCCCGCTCGCCACACAGCCCCCCAGCCCCTCCGAGCAGCGGCCGATGCCCGGGGGAGGACTGAACCTTTCTGCCCGGGGCGAGCCTGCGGGCATCGGCGCCCGGTCCAGCCCGGCGGCGCGGGCAGCGGCAGCGCCCGGCAGCGCAGCAGCCGCCGGCCCCGCTCCGCAGAGGGAAGTTTTGCGCGGGTGTGCTCCGCTGCCGGGGGGGCAGTGGGACAGAGGGGCCGGCGGCGCTGCCCCTCCCGAGGCTCGGGCTCGCGAAAGCGGACCGCCGAGAGGGAGAGGAATGTCCGGGATCGCCCGCCCGGGCCGTGCCCTGCCGCCGGCCCCCTCCGTGCCGCAAAGTTGCGGGGAGCGGCGGGGAGCAGCGTCAGGGTGATGCGGGGTGCCGGGGAGCCCAGCGGTGCGAGGCAGCCCTCCGGCACAGGCGGATGGACGCCTCCCTGGCTAGCAGAGCCTCGGGTTGCCCCTGGCTCCTGATCCGCCCCTCGGCACCAGCTCGACCCGGCACTTCACGCCCCGGCTGGCCGGGAACCAGAGGCAGGTTGGTATGGCAACCCGCAGACTCCACAGGTCCCGCTGACCAATGAGGCACCGCTGCATCCCAGGGCCGCCTCTCTCCAAGAGCAGGCAAGGATGCTCCTTCCGGAGGGAAGCCGGCACCGAGAGCATCCTGCATCCTTGGGCATCAGCCATCCACTCCCACAATCAAGTGTTGTGAGCATCCTGCGTCCCTGGGCATCAGTCCTTCATCACTGTCCTGCATCTACAGGCATCCACTTCTGCTGGCTCCACACAGGGGAGGAGACAAGGATGGATGCAAGGATAGGAGGAAGAGGAGTCCGACTCTGAGACCACCCAGGCTAAGAGCTGCTCGCTCCAAAGCTCAGCCTGGCAGCGAGTTGCTAACTTGCACACTATGTCAGAGCCAGAAGACAGACTGGAATATGGTAGCAGTGGGATTTCCCTGTTCCCAGAGGAAGCCTGAGATGGTCTGTGCAGACAACATCCCTTCCCCTAGTACCATTTTCCCAGCTGTATTCCATTTCTACAGAATGTTCACACCCCACAGCAGCAGGATTCTATCAGTTATGAATCCATCCAGGCAGGCTCTATAATCTCATAAATTTCATCTCTTATTAATAGGGAAGGAAGCGAACAAAAAGAAACCTGATGGAAATTACAGCTTCTGTCCCCTCAGGGATGGAAAAGAGGGTGGAGCCATTACACAGACAGGAACAGCCAGACTGTCCAGACCCTACCAATACCTCAAGAAGGAGCCCAAAGAGAAGGGGCACTAGCACCACCACTTCCCACCAACCCTGTACTGGGGCTGGCACAGGGGAACTTCACCTCCTGCTCCCCAAAAGAAGGGCCATCCCCTCCAAACCAAGCTCCCTTTTCTGCCCCCCCGTCTTATACAGGCCATGGCCCTGCAAAAGAGGAGCAGCTGCCCAATAGAGTGCCTCCACACCACAGCATGACAGTGTCCCAGGGTGAGGGGAACCCACAGCAGGGGATGCTGCACCAGCACTGCATAGCTGAGCCAGGTTTGGAGAGATCCTAAACAAGGCACAACACACAGCACAGCAGGGACTTGCAAACTTTAATAATACATCCATAAAGCCCCAGGCCAGAGAAGGGCTGCAAGGAACATCAACCTCACAAGGGGAAGGGGCCAGCTAAAGCAGATTGGGCAGCTCAGCAGATAAAGACACAGATGGATACAATCTGTGAATGCAATGCCTTGACTGAATCTACCCCCGTGAACCACTTGCTCCCAGCTGAAAGTTCAGAGATTTGGGGAGCCAGCAATGCCCAGTTCACCCCTGCCACCTTCCAGGGACAGGTCTAGGGTTTAGGACTCTCATCCATGTCTACAGTATCCAGGAGTTCTGCTCCTGGCTCAACCCCACAACACAAACACACTGGGAGTTTCTTGCAGCGATCAGGTCCCGTGAGCTGTGTGATACAAATCCTGCAAATGCACAAAGTCCCCAATGCCACAGGGACCAGGCAGCACAAATCAGACCAAGGCAACTGCAGCATCCCAAAGGCCCACGAGACACAGAACTGGAGGCAGAACAGCCACAGGAGGGTGCCAGAGCCCACAGTACGTGACAGCAAACAAAGTTTGCGGATCCATCACAAACCCTACCGTCCAGCTTCTTGGCAGCCAGTTTCCATCCGACAGGGAAAGTTGCTCCATCCCAGCATGTCCCGGGCAGGTGAGACATGCAAGTGCCATCCTGTTCACCCTGGTCATGATGGTCACGCAGGACAGAGGATCTCCTGTCCCTTCCAGATCAGCACATGTTGGCCACCCTAGTCACTGACCCTGCTCCTCCCTGGAAAGCTGAGCAGGAATTCAGCACAAATCAAGCCACAAGGCAGGGCTCTTGAAATACCTTTACACAAATTTTCTTGCTAAAAACCCTACGTGCATCACATCCACCCACGGGTGCCACTGCAGCGTGCATCCTGCCAGCCTCCTGCCCCACAACCCAACCTATCGTTCTCCCAGACCGGCTCTCTGCTTAAGGAGGCCAGTGGATCCCCACCCCAATCCCAGCTGCAGCACCAGCTGAGCTCCGTTCCCCAGTGCCTCACTGTGGGCCAAAGCACATCATCTCCCGAAAAGTTACTTAGAGTCAGCCTGTGTCCCCAGAGTATCTGTTGGGCCCCCAAAGGGGACATGCTGCAGCTGGAGCTGCAGCAATGGGAAGGAGGAAGACTGTGACTCCAGGCTCTGTCTCCAGCTCCAGAACATGCTCCCCTCCCGCACCACCTAATGCTGAGCCTGCAGCGGGGACAGCCTAGCTTAAGGGACAAAGGGCAAATTCCGGGAGACTGAAGACCAACATTGTCCTAAACTTCCCTGCCCCAGTGCCACGCCTGTCTGCTGACTGCGCTGGGACACCTCCAGCTTAGAAGCACAGGAGCTGGGACGGGCAGTACAGGCCATGTGACACACCTGTGATGTCATGGGTGGGGACACGGACTTCCCGCTCCGTGCCCCACGCTCAGTGCCCCGCTCTCCCTGCCCCGCTCGGTGCGGCCGCGGTGCCGCTGCCTGACGCTGAGAGGAGCCCCGGTACAGCGCAGCGCAGCGGCGGGAGGTGAGCCGGGGACACGGCGCCTTCAGACGGCTGTGGCAGCCGATGGCACACGGGAGACAGGAGGGGACACGTGTTGTTGTGTCGGAGCGTGGCCCTGCACGCGTGTGAGAGGACGCACGGGAACCGCAAAGGCCATGCGGCCACCGCGGACATGGGGCCAGCACGGTCCACTGGCAGTCCCTTGGAGGCTGAAGAGACGGTGACAACATCACCGAGGAGGAGGACACGACACATCTGCCCACACCAGAGCCACTGCTTCCTTTCCTACCCAGGTCCTCTCCTCCCGAGATGGCTTCCTGGCAGATACATCCTTCCTAAGCAGCCGACTACTGGGCTGGTACCTGCCGAGGGAGTGCACGGAGCTGCCGGGGGAATTCACGCTGGTTCCTGGCCATGAAATATTCATTAGTACAGCCGCCAAGAGAAGGGAGGAAATAAAAGATAAATAGAAGGGGATGGGGGTAGAAGACATAATGCTTGCAGGCAGCTCAGCATGGCACTGACAAGCCCATGGAGTGGCTGAATCAAGGTCTTTATACCAGTCATCACAGTAGTACGTGGGTCCCCCTAGGTGTCCATGCAAAGCCCGATTCACTGTCATGGACGTCGTGGGCACGTAAATACTCCTAGAAAACACAGCCAGGAAAAAAGCAGTCCTTGCAGGCATATCCAGCATGGGTAGGGATGCCCTGTGACATGCATATCACCAAGGGGCACCATGCTGGGTTGGTGGTCAGAGACTATTTCTGCTTGTGCCAGCCCTGGATGGTGCCTGGGCTTCAAATACTTCAACTTGGGCTACACCCCTCAGGGACAACACCAGAGAAGGGCCCCAGCCCAAGGCCACCTTGGCCAGGATCTGCGGGCTCTCTGGAGTCATCCTGTGGCTGGCAGAAAGCAGATGCCAACATTTCTCTCAGGGAGGAAGTGCTGTCAGGATGGGAGGCACATTTTCAGTAATGAGAAAGGGCAATCAGGGCGGGAAGGAGGAATATTTCCATTACCAAGGAGGGATAATCAGAGTGGAAAGGATGCAGGACATCCCGCGACCCTGTGCCAAGCCTCAGCCTACCACTCAGGCCCACAGCAAGTGAACAAATGCTCTGTTCTTTCTCTAAATAATTCAAACTTGCCTTTTATTTGGGATGGAGGTCATACACATCCCACCAGTGCCAGACCCACAGTTGCTTGGCAGGGACAGAGCAGGTCCTGGCTGAAGGGAGAGCTCAGCAAGACTCACCCCAGAGCTGGGACACGATGAGGGACAAGGAGGTGGACATCCCAGCAGCAAGGATCACTTCAGGAGCCATGAGCTTCTGGTTCCAGATACACCACACCTGGGTGGGTGACTCCGTGGGATCCCACCACCTCTGCCACCAGCAGAGAAAGGCTTAGCCCAGCCAGCCCTGCGTGCTGCTGCTCTGCTCCTGCCTCTTCCCAGCCCGGGGAAACCGCAGCCTCCGGGTCTGGGGGAAGTACTGAAAACGTGATGCCAGAGAAAATAAATAAGGCAGCTAATGAGGTGATTTGCATAGCTATTAGCAGTCAGGATTTGCAGCGGGTCTGACATGGGATGTGCTGTCACAGCTAAGTGCAGCCCGAGGGCTCTGCTGCGCTTGCCGAGGGAAACACACGACACAGCCGCGCTGCACGGGCACACCGCAGGCACCCAGCACCGAGGAGGCGAGGGGAGAAACGGCAAACCCAGCAAGGAGGTGGAGGAAGGCACACGGCCTGGGAGGAGCTGTGTGCTCGAACTGTGAGCCCCTCCTGCCTTTGCCACACACCCCGCAGCTTGGCCTTGGGAGGAACAGATCGTGGGCCAGCACACAGATCCTACCTTGCCAAGGCTCAGACAGCATCCATGAAAGGACAAGCTCGCAAAGGCCAAGGAAAAGCTTCCAGCGGCCCAGGTTTCCTTTCAGGGCAACCCAGGCATTGTCACAGCCAGCTGGCTCCATGTGCTTTCTCACACAGAGCTGGGATGCTCTGCAGCTCCCTGCACCCCTTACATCTTGCTTGCTCCCTTGTGAACCTGGCCTAAAACGCATCCCAGGACAAGCACAAGCCCTTTCCTACCCCAGTCTATGCTGCCACCAAACCCACCTCACTCTGACTCCCAGCAGAAGGTGCAGTTTTTGGGATGCAGGACTGTGCGTGAGGCAGAACGCCATCAACAGCTCTGCATCATAACTGCACCCATCCTTAGCTGTTCGGGTCAGGAGTCATTGAACCGCAGCAGGCAGGAGGGCACTGGTCATCCTGGTACATTCAGGAATGCAGGGGCAACACACCTGCAACCTGTGTCACTGCTGGATCCCCATCCTGCTGTGCTCAGTAAATTGTGACGGAGAGAAATGGCATGCAGGGCCACTCTCCCCGGGGCTGCCAGGGCATGTCTGGCTTTGATCACAAATGTGCAACGACAGCTCAGCTCATTCTCAGCTGGTGGATCTTGCTAAAAAATGCATGTGACGTGATCTGTCTGCTCCAGAAGGCGCTGCCAGGGAAAGAACCCAGCCCAACGCTGTGCGCTGGTCCTGCAGCACCCACCTGACAGCAGCTGGCAGGCAGCAGGGGATGGGGCAGCAGCCTGGCTCTGTGGCACCACACTGATGGCAGAGACAAGCAGAAAGACCCAATGGATGGGTGGCTGGACAGACAAACAGACACAAACTCTACCACCGACTTGGGTGGTGCATCAGGCCAAGATGACAGCCAGAGCCCCACAGGGTGCACCCTGCTGTGTCCATCATCCCCAGAATGCCCGTGATGGCCCCAGACATCCAGATCACACTGAGACACTGAATGCTCCCAAGCTGACTTTTTTTTTTTGTCAGTTCTGCTAAATATTTTAGGTATTTACACAGAAAAGCTCTCTGTGCTCGGCAGCATGTCGGCCCCCTTGGCATCACACAGGCGGCCACAGACACACCCGCGCCTGCCAGGGTATGAATAATTCATTGACCCCATGAGCAGGGTGGAAGCGACGGGTAGGAGGGGACAAAGTTGGGGGCGCAGCTTCATCAACCCCCACCCCGGCTCCTGGGGTGCACCCTGAGCATCTCCTGCAATCAGAGGGCACAGAACTGCACCAACAGCTGCAGGGAAACAGAAGCACAAGGAAGGGAAAAGAGTCAGGAGCTGAACCCAGGCCTGGTTACGGGACTGACATACTGAGACAGCAACTGTAAACAAGCAGAACCATAACTTGCCTGGACCACCTGGGGGCATTTCAGAGCTTGTTGTGTCTGAAAAGCACAGCAGTGTTAGGGGCACCCAGGATATATCAGGCAGCAGTGAGGCAGCACAGCACCCAGGAGCTCCAAAGAGCATTTCCCAAGTGTGCACTTTGCTGTATGGGGGTGCACAGCTCACACTGGGGGACAACACAGACACAGCATCTCCTTATCCAAAACCAGCATCTTTTTGCCCCTCAGATGCCCACCTCGCTCCATGCCCATGGTACCCCATGAAGATGAGCAAGGATTTCTATCCCCAGCTCTGCTCCAGCACCCACTCCAATCATCACCAGGATCTCCTGAACTGAGAAGCTGGAAAAAATCTCAGCCTGGTGACAAGTGATGCCAACCCCGCTCCCAAGAGAGACATGCATCTCTCCAGCCTTGCCACCCTCCACCCCTCACCAAGCCACAGTGACAGTGACAGATTAATGAGCTCCATGTAATCACACATAGGTTGGGCTCCAGTAAATGGGAGGTGGCACTAGGCTCATTTCCTTGCAATCAGCACTCACTTGGCCACCAACAGATCTGTCTCGGCAGGGTGACAGGAGGAAGCACAGTGGGAACAGGCTGGGACACGACCTCAACTCCCACGTGCTCAGGCAGCCCAGGGCTGCCTGTGAGGCAGGGAGAGGGACACCCTCTGTCACCCAGGCGGATGCTGCTGCATTGAGTGACATGGGCTATTAGCACCACCGCTTATCCAGGGGCTCCTGCACACACTGGCTGCACAGCTGGGAGAGGAAGATAAGATGCCTGGAGGGGAAACATGCTTCCAGTGGCAGGAATTTCCCCCAAAACGGACTTGGCTTGAAGGCACAGAGTCTTTGCTGCTATTAATAACTCCAGAGCTGTAATGATGTGTGTGCCCTCGGCTCAGGGAGACACAAGCAACGAGGCAGGGAGGGAGAGCAAAGTGATGCTGGAGACGGGGCTGAGCCCTGACCCAGGGCTCCTCACCAAGCCCATGGAATCCCTGCCATCAACACCCTGGCACGGGCCTGAAGGCCCTGGATAGGTGGCCGTGTGGATCTGGGGGGCTCAGGACAGGGCAGACACACAAGGTCAGTGCTGCCCTTCCACAGCCCACAGCCCACCTGTGCCCTTCTCCAGCGTCAAGCCAAGGCACTGCCCATCCCCATGGCTGGGCTAATGGCCCCCATGCCAGTACTGACCCTCTCTCCACTTGTACTGTGAGTGGTGGCTCAGCCTTCCACCCTGCTGTGCTCCTTGTCCTGTGGGGCAGCAGGGCTGCCCACTCAGCATCTCCAGGGCACCCACTCAGCCGACTGCCAGCCCAGGGGGGCCTCAGAGACTGTCTTTTTAAACTGACGTTTTGGGGACAGGAAAGCTATTTTCGGTTGTTTCAGAGACCGTGTTTCCATTGCAGTTTGCCTCCACTGCAGGGAGGGATGCTCTCCCTGGAGGTGCCACGGTCAGCAGCTTTGTGTTGGGCTGTGGTGCCCAGCACTAGCTCAGCACCACTGGGTCACCCTTATCCCCCCTCTGCCTGCCCACTGTGCCTGGACCCACTGTGCTTGGGAGCACATGGGAGGATATGCCTGGGTTCCTACTTGGGCAGGAGGGTCAGGAGCATCCCATCTGGGAGAGGGGCTGGTGGAGGCACAAGGCAGAGCCCGGGGACCTTGCTCCTCCCTAAGACCAGCATTAGCAAGTTTTCTTCTACACACCTTAATGAGACAATCCCAAAAATTGGCACACAGACCTGAACAGCCCCCCCGTCCCCTGGAGCTGCCAGGCACTCTTGATAGGAATAAATGTGCCTGGCAATTAGGGAGGGGGAGCACAGCCTCCCAGTGCAAGACCTGCTGAGAGATTCAGAAATAAGTATGTTAATAATCAAATATCCATCCTGTGTCTGAGCTCACGGGAGGACTTTCAAGTCTAATTAGTGGAAGATTTGTACCATTGCTGCCAGGGCTCGAGGGACAATTTGCCGTGGTTCCCACGAAATGAGAGGTTCTGTTATAATTAGCCAGCAGCATCCTGTCTGCAAGGATTACCTCCAGACCTCCCCCGCATTCCGGGCTGGGGGCAGGCAGGACCCAGGTAAGCCAAGATGAGAGATAGCCCCGGGCTTTGATCTGTGCAAATCGAGTCTGGAGCTGCAAATCCAGGGCAGGCAGGAGTTCAGGCTGTGAGGATGGGCAGCACATCAGGAGGAGAGCCACCCTGAGTCTGCAGGTCATCCCATGCTTACACATCTGTACACAGCACCTAATCATCACAGAATTCCTCTCCCCACAACATCCTGCCAGATGAAGACGACCTATAGTGCCTCTAAAGCTGCTCCATCTCCAAGTTTCCAAGCCAGGATCCCAAGAGCCAGGGCTGTTCACAGTGGGAGGCAGTTCCTAGTCCACCCCAGTCAGGCATGCTGTACATCTCATCCCAAATCCACCACAGCAGAATGAGCAGTGTCCAGGGGAGTACTCCTACCACCCCAGTCTATGTGTTTTTAAACAGGACCATTTCCTGCTCCTGAGGATGCCAGAGCAGACTCCATTTCCAGTGCTACGGCAACTTGTGGGGTGGCTGTGTTGGGGAGAAAGGAGCACCCAGAGCAGAAAGACACAGGAGCAGTACCTGGAGATGCACCACTGACAGTGCCCAAACTGAGGCCAGCCTCCCAGGGAAGGTGCAAAGGCAGAGAGACAGCAGAGGGATGAGGGAAGGGATGGATACTGTGCAGAGGGAGCCATTGAGGACCAACAGCACAACCGAGGATGCTCTGCTGAGCTGGGAGTGGGACCCATGCATCCAGTCTCACAGGGGAATAGTCTGGCAGATACTCTGACAGAGATCACTGACCTGGCAGCAGCTGCCAGGGACATTCATTAGCACCAACTAATTGCCAGCAAAGGTGGCTAGCCCACAGCAGGCACCCTGCTCACACACTCTTCCCAGCCTGGTAGCAGACAAGGCTCCAAACTGAGGGGAGAATTACAGGTGGGATGTCAGTGGTCACATCCATGGCTCAGGGTTGTGCCAGAGATCCTGTGCCCATTAACAACAAAATCAGCACCTCATTGCTCCCAAGGGCATGCAGGTACCCCATGTTCAGCCATGCTGCCCAGGCCAGGGCACAGCCATCCCCATCCATCTCCTCTGCCAGCCCCTGGAGACCTCCTCAGTGCCACTAGGCTGTTCATCCTAGCAAACAAGGGGTTACCAGCCCCTCACTTCCCCACAGTTATTTAATTAAGCAGGGATAAAAGAGAAGATGTATTATCCAGAGAGTGACAGCGGGTTGTAATTACAGCGGGGCAGGCTGAGAAAACAAATAGTACTGAGGGAGGGACAGGATGCTGAGGGGACACCACAATATCTTGGAACCCACCTCCCTGTCCCGGCACTGTAGTCCAGGATAGAGGTGGGATTCTTGAGTCTGCGAGGGATGGAGGAGGCAAAAAGGCTCTTTTGCCTCCATGGGTGTGGTCCCAAAAGAGTCTCTCCCTCCAGCTTACAGTGCACTGGGATGGCCATGATCCCATCTGGGGGATGACCAGTCCCAAGGAACAGCAGGTTTTCAGCGAGTCACTTGGAAATACTAAACACCATCTCCCTCTTCTGCTTTCTGCTTCAGGGCAGCCCCCTGTGCTGAGGGGCTTGCTGCCCAGCTGAGCCAAGGGCACGAAGCTGGGAAATGGCATCCCAAAGGGGCTCTGCCTGCTCCTTCCCCCCACTCCCGCTGCCAGGCACAATGCCCTTCTGCTGGGTTACTCCAGGCTTGGGTTTGACCTTGTGCCTGGTGTCTCATGCAAAGCACAGATGGGTGGAACACGCAGCATGGCCACATTGCAAACCAGCAGCTCACAGCCTTGTCCCCACTCAGCCACCAGCAGCTCTCCCTGAGGAGGGGAAAAGGGTACCATGGGTGCCATCACAGTGGCAGCAGGGACACACCAGGGTGGCTCAATCTTGAGGAGTGCTCTGCACTTGCTGCCATAAGACCCTGTGCAGCCCCCGGCCTCAGCCACATCCCTTCCCTTCATTAAATCCTCCTGCCCTCAGCCCAATCCTCTTACGCTCTCCCTCTCCCATTACAGCATCTTTAAATTAATGCCTGGCCAAGCATGGGATAGAAGGAAATTAACCCTGAGGAGGGGGAGCAGTCTCCACAATGCCAGATCTACCACCATCACAGCAAGCATCACTTTGCTGGTGGGGTGGCAAGGGTCCCCTCCAGAGAGCCCTCTGCTTGGGAGGCAGCAAGGTCCCCAGGAGAGACAGCCAGCTGTGCTTGGGTTTACACCAAAAACAGCCAGCTGGGAACTCACTGGAACAGTTCCAGAGCTGCCTGCACCATTGCTGGGACACTTTGGGTTCCCCAGCTCTGGAGTAAGAAGTCAGGAGGGATTTGAGTGCTGGTGGGAAGCACTTGTGACCCACAGCTTGGGGAGCTCCGAGGAGCTGGAGTGGGTAGGAGGCAGGGATGTGGCCAGAACAAAGGGTGCTACAATACACACCCTGATCACTGCAGGGGACATTTCTTGCCTGTGTCACTGTGGGAGAGTTGGAACACGTCCCTTTTGGAGGATCTGTGTGAGGGAGAGCAGACACCAAAGCCATGACAAACAGGTCCGTCCCTCCAGGTTGGGATTCCGTCAAGACTTGATGGCTTTTGGAAAAATGCCTCAGGGATCCGACCCCATTGCTGCCAGCATGGTGCAGCAGTGGGACCAGCAGGATCCCATCAAGCTGCCCTCTCCCAGGGCAGTGGTGGCCAGAGCCAGGAATTGCTTGCCAGAGCAGCATTCCCGCTGATCCTCTCCGTTATGCAACAAATTATTCCACTCGCATTAATGACTTTGCGGCAAAGGGGGAAATGACATGAATGATTCCTGGTGCCTGGGAGTGACTCACTTTGCACGATGGAGGGGAAGCAAGCAGGGAGGGCAGGCTCCAGGGGAAATTTGTTTGGGTCAGCATGAGCAGCAGAGGGCTGGGGATGGGCTCAGAAGAACAATTGCTAGAAGCAGATGAGGGGGAAAGAAAGAGCTATTTAGGGGCAGATCACACCACTCAGGAGAGCACTGAGATGTCTCCAAGAGATGCTGGGATCAGTCATAACCACAGCATATTGTAACATCTGTTACTGTGCTGCCCAAGCCCCACACCCCTTTTCCACCTGTGCTGTGACCCCAGAACCTGGCACCAGCAGTTTTTCCACCCTGCTCCAAAACGGACCTGTCACATGGGCTGCAGTACAGAGCCTGGCATCTGACCCAGTCCCTTCTCCCTCACCTCTGGAGACTTCACTAAATCACACCATTAAAAATTAATGCGTATTCCCTCCTGGAATAAATCAGGAGCTGTCAAGGGCCAGGGCTGCCAGCCACCTCCTGGGGACACCAGAGACACGTGGAGACACACCAGGGACTTCAACAACCCACTGCCAAGTAGCCCCAGGGGGCCCTTGCAGTGACAGAGGGTCAGGTGGATTATTGCCTTTAAACCCATCCAGGGGCTTTCTGTAAGCAATGCAATTTTAAAAAATTCAATCTAGGGAGAAGCGATTAACCGAAGGGGCCAGGAGCAATGGCTTGCCTGTCTAATCTCGTTAGTGAGCAGGCTGGTTCCCATCTCACCCCACCACAGCTGCATGGGCTGCAGTAACCAGTGAAAGTAGATGGATGGCTCTTCCCTGCTCCTATCCTGGCTCCTGATGGGTCTGGGAGTTTTCTGGTACCTCTCTGCATCCCACAGGGCTTCATCCCACACCTTCCCCATGTGAGTCAAGGAAACCCCTCTTTGCTGTGACTCTCATCCTGGCCAGACCATCACCAATGATACTCCATCCCTAAAAGGCACTTTTTGTGTACAGATACATGGCTGGACACCACGTAATGGGAAAAGGACAAATAAGGAATTTGGTGCATCCCTGCTCTGCTGCTGGGGTCAGTGCCGGCAGCCAGGAGCAGGGTCCCACTTTCTGCCCCACAGAGGCTCAGGGTCATGCCAGTCTCTCATGGCAGCATCTTGCCAAGAAGCCTGCCTCTGCTTCAGACTGTGGAGCCCCTTCCCAGCAGGAACGCCACTGCCATGGGATGTGTCTCACAGGGACAAGAGGACAGACCAGCATGTCCAATCCCATCCACTTCTCAAGTCTCTGATTTGTGCCACCACCCCACCTGCTGAATTGGTCACTCCACCATTGTCCCTGACCTGCTCCCTGGAGAGAGACCTCAGGCAAAGCTGTCCATCTCCACTGCCAGCCCTTGGGGCTCTATGTATTCCCTGCCTATCTACAGACACTGCTGCTGCTGCAGCATGGTCCCTGACAGACCTCTCTGTGAGCAGTTGGACCCCACACCTCCTTCCCACCCAGGACAAAGCCACCTGCCTGTTCCAGGTACAGCCCAGGGCTAAATGAGGGATGGATTAGGTTTGTCTGCACACAGGGGTGTGCACTGCCCCCACTTGCACAGGGCACAACCCCTAAAACACTCACTATGGATGAAGCTGGCGTAGGAATCGGATGATCATGCATGCTCAGAGTGGGGCTCCTGCTTGTACATCCTGCACACCTCAGGATTTCAAGGTCCCCATGTCCCCAGGTGGAGTGAGCAGGAGCAAGCATGGATGGGATATTGACCTTCTTGCCCAGAGTTCCCAGCAGCAATATCAACACCAGTCTGGGATTGGAAGAGGTGCCAGCTTCCTAAACAGAAGGGATCTCCAGTGCTTTCTGCCAAAATGGGGCTGGAGTCGTCTGGAACCTGATGGAGCTGAGCTTTGGGGCTGGAGAGGTGCAACAAGGCATAGACACAGAAGTGCACGTCAGTGGTAGTGAGTGCCTTCCCTGCCCAGGCTGTCCATAGGTGACTTGCCCTGTCTGGACCACAGAGCAAACATTCAAGGAAGCCCAGGTTCAGAGGCAGTGAAGGTGGCAGCCCCCCACATCCTCCATCTCTGCTAGCTCCTGTTGAAGGCAGCAGTATTTTGCCCCCAGCTCCCCTCCTGCAGGGCTCCATCTCCAAACAAGCTAATTACTCTCACTGCTCCCCAGGGGCTGCACCACCCGTTTTCATTTGAAGAGGAAGATAAATTTACTCAAAAGCCAGAAGCAGCCAGAGCCACAGCAGCCCGGGGACAGGAGGACCGCAGTAAGAGCCTCCCACCCAGCACAGCCCGGCTGCCACATTACATTCGCAGAGCCCTCAAGGGCGGGTATCACTGGGAGTGGGGTCATTTGTCCCCTGTGTCCTGCCACTCACCCCCCATGGCATGGCATGCACCCAGCCCCAGCTGCCAGCAGAGCACATGACCTTGCATCCATCCAGAGACCCTGCTCTGTGGAAAAGGGCTCCTCTGCCCCTTTGCTCACATGGAAGTCACTTGCAACAACCCCAGCAGTTCATTTGCTCGGCAATAACCACCCTCAGAGTTCTACAGTGTTAGTGAAGGGTTGTGATCCTCCACCTCAAGCCAGAGCCCCTCACCATGGCACCAGACCACCCAGCTCAGCCCCCCTGGCAAGGCACAAAAAGGAGATTCATTTCACTAAAGGCTCATTTATCTGCAGCATGATTAGAGAGCAGGGCTGGGATCCATCCCGGCGGCAGGAGAGCGATTTGCCAGCAGATGGATTTATCATTTCCCAAGCACAGCAATTTGGCTTAAACAAAACCAAACCACTTCCCCTAATGAAAACATCACTAATGAGGAGTGAGGCAGAGGCAGCTCCATGAATGGGGTCTCTCCAGTCCTTCAGGGCTGGCGTGACCCACTGATGTCTGGGCTGGTAATGCACAAGGCTCAGGTCCAGCTGGGACATATGGATCCAATATAGCTGGAAGAAACCAGTTTGATCCAGGGACCAAACCCCCTCATGTCCTGGCTCCCAAAGCCCTGAAGGCAACTGGTTCCAGCACAACACACAGTATGAGAACAGCACCACCGAGTCGAGACACCTTCTCCAGTTGTAACATGGCCAACAGCGAGGAGAAACTCTATGCCCAGACACAGAGATGGTGAAAGAGCCTGTGCATGGCCAGTCCTGCACAGCAGGAGCTGTACTCCTTGGCCAAAGTTGTGACAATCCATTAATTATGCATCAGCATCTGTAGAGATCAGCTATTTAACCAGTCCAACCAAATCCACAAACTTCCTGTCAATTAATCCTGAGCCATCAACTCCCTATGGACTCCAACCTGCCTTTGCTTGCAGGGATGCAGCAGCAGCTGCCAAAACCTCAGCTCCAGCCTTTCCACCTGCAAAATCCAACATGCCCATGAGCAGTGGTACCCAGAAGTATCATTCACATGGTCCTTGCCCCATGTATGGCTAAGAGCAGCATCCCTTCCATCAGGGACCCTCAGGATCTCAGCAATGCCACAATACCCCATGATAGAGAAGTCATCAGCATCAGAGGACTGCAGACAAGCCAGGACAGCAAAGGGGGAAGAGGAAGAGGGTACAGATGCCAGAAGGGGGGAGACAGCAGACAGAGATGAGGCAGAGTCAGGCAACAGTCCCATCACCCCGGGAAGGTGCAGCAGCCATTGAGGGCAAGGCGCTTTGGCACAGAGATGTCCCATGGGAGACCTAACCCTGGCACACGAGGGGGACACCCTTCCCTACAGTACCCCACCCTGACAGAGGGTCTCCTGGGAGCTCGGGGCTCAGTGTGGCTTCCAGCCCAGCCTCACTGCCAGGCTGCAGGAGCAGAAGTGGCAAGCAGATAGAGGTTGCGTGGGGCAGCAGCAGGAGGGAAGGCAGGCTAGCGGGGGAGCAGGGGGATGGGCAACACACAGTTCCCACGGGTCAGACACCCAGGGGAAGGACGCTGGTGGGTGTCACCCCTCCTGGGGGCTGCTGCTAGGAGGAGGGGACAACTCATGCCTGACAGTGACCAGAGGGATGCAGGTAGCTGTCCCTGCCAGACCCATGAGAACAGGGCTGTGCACTCAGGGCTGTTCTCGAGGAAGCAACTGGGCAAGACAAAGACCTTTATTCTGGGTGAGTGAGCTGGCCTTGGGCACCAAGTCTCCACCCCAGACCCCCTCCTTGGGATCTATCCAGCACACAGGCACAGCACACAACCTGCCATGCATGCTTGCAGCCGGGCTCCTGGCCAGCCTGCTCGTGCCCTTGCTCCCAATGACCCTGTCACTCCATCTTCCAGCTGCAGATCCCAGTGTTTCCCCCTACACACACTATTATTTGGGACAGGCTAGCACTGACACCTCCTCCACACTCTGGGAAATAAATTATCCCCCGTGCAGATGGAAGTCCTACGCTATGGCAAGCTGGTGGAGATGTTCCCCCCACCTGGCTGATCACGGGCTGTGAGCAGACGCGATGAAGCTGCCGGGTTTGCCGGCAGCAGAAGAAGCCCGGGGCACAGCCCTAGATCTGCCCATCACCTGGGACCCTCCTGCGGCACTGCCAGGACACAGCTCTTCAGCTTTATCCCATGCAGGGACTGCAACCCTGCTCCCACTGTCCTCCCACCGACCCCACTGGCCTGTTTGCCCTCTGATGTGTCTGTGGGGGACAGGTTGGCCCCACCTTTCCTTTCTTACTGCCACAGAGAAACACCTCTGAAACAGCCTCCCTCGAGGTAGGGAGGAGAGCTCAGCCAGATGCTGCACTGCCGCTATGCTGCTGTCTAAGGCTTTCATCTCACAGGGTGGGCTGCTAAAAGTGCTAGGAGTTGGGGAGTCCCCATCCATCAGCTGTGCCTCTGGAGACAGGAGGATCCCAAAGCTCTGCAGATGATCTCTATAGCAATTGCTCAA
>VRYO01001366.1:4337746-4414507 GCA_009812075.1 Sialia sialis
AGCCTGCCCACGCTCCCCCGGCACAGGGAGCGCTGCAGCTGTCCCCACTGCTCACACACAGCCAGCTCTCATTCACTCGGGCCTCTCACACACATATCCACGTGCCCACAGAGCTAGGGCAGCTGGGCATTGCTGGAGGCACCGCAGGGAGTGGGGACTGTCACTGCACTCTCATTTTTGACAGCTTTTTAAATTTAAGAATGAGTGGGCATTGTGGAGTGTTTCTACCCTGAGCGTGGCTGGGGGTCCTGCTTCCTGTTTAGCCCCTCTCCTTCTGGAAGTGGGGTTGCTAACCCTCCTCTGGGCATGCATAGGTGGGGATCACATTGCTCTCAGCCCTGATTTCAGGCAGTGATGGGGAGGCAGCAGGACTGACTGCTGTCCCTCTGCACACCAGCCATCACTGCAGCTGCTGTGGGGCTGTCGTCTTGCCTGACACCAAATCAACTCTTGTTTAACAGCTCTTGCATAGCAGATGTTCTCTAAACTCCGACACATCCTGATGGATGGGGGTCTCCAAAGCTGCAGGAACACCCTGAACAGCTCGTGCTTGACCCCAAGCAGAGCTGAGCTACTGAACAGCAGGTACCAGTGGCAACCCTCCCATCTGCAGATAGAGACTAAGCCCACACAGGCACTGCCAGCTCCCCTCCAGGGCTTTGCTACAGCCCTGTGGGGCTCTCAGCTCCTCACCACGTCTCCAGGATATCAGGAGAGCCAAGACCAGGTTAGAAGGCATGGGGTCAAGCTAGTAAACCCTCCCTAGAGTTAAGGTTGCATTCCCTCTCCTGCTTGCATCACTTCCACGCTTTCTGGGAGAGAGACAACTTTCCCTCCACGGTGGGAGTTCAGCTTCAGTGCGTTCAGCCAGCGCAGGGGAAATCACTGCCACTGGGACCAGCTCCCTCTCCTCCATGGGGCTACTGCAGGCTCTGCCCTAGCAGTTCACTGACTTGACAATGATGGGAAACGAGTGACATGCCCTACAGGGCCTGTTTCTCACTCTGGGAAATGGGGCAGATATTTCCAGCCTTATTCCCCAAAGGCTTCCCCAAAGCCCCATCCCTGCAGGCAGGGACTTGCATGGTAGCACAGCTCCACTCCATCCAGGTTCCTGCTGCACAGCTGGCTCAGAGGTAAGCCCAGGCATAAAAGGTCTCAGCCTTGGAGAGACTGGAATTTATTTTTAACTTTGATTTGATTTAAATCCATATGGACATTTTAAAGTTACCGGAGAAACCAAAAGTTGTGTGTGGGTTCCAAGTTCCTACACAGCTCAAAAATATCTTCCCTGCAGCACGTTTGGGCAGACAGTAAGCAGCATTTCCCATGTGTGGGGCTGTTAAGGAAAGCAGAGCAGAGGTCCTGCTCTGCTATCACCACCACCAATTTGAAATTCTAGAGCAAATCCTGATATCCACCCCAGACTTCGGCAGGAAAAGCAACACCGAGACTCAGGGAAGCCGCCTGCGGCACAAGGACCCAGACCCCACTGGCTATGGAAAGGTTCAGCTCCATCGTGGGTCCAAGGAGGCAGGTAGGAACTGCTGCCCCATTTCACAGCTGCTGCGACAGAGGCCCTGAAAGGAGACAGGATTTGGCCTGATCTGTGGAGAGCACGTGGGGAAGGAGGGGTGTTGCCAGCTCCAGCCCAGCTGCTTCCCTATCGGACAGTGGAAGATGAGGTGTGACGGATGGACAGATGCTGTGGGATGTGGGATGCTCGGCAATTCCCTGATGGGGCAGAAGATGAAGGGGAATACAATAGGTCACAAATGGGTCTTGTTAATCCTCCCTGTCGCACAGCTATCCCATCCAGAGGCAGGACGTCTCAAGGGATGCTGTAGGGGACACTGGGCGATGGGTGAAGACACCAGGCACTGGTGCTGCTGGGGTTTTCTGAGCGGAGTGAGCCTGTCCTCCCTGGGGAACCTGCTGCCGGGCTGCTGCTGTGCCACCCCAGGGTGCAGCGAGGGCTCAAGGCACGGCAGAGATCCCAGCGCCAGACCCTGGTGTCCCGAGGGGCTTGGACGTAACAGTGAGGGAATGTGAACTTGGGGGGCGGCCAAAAGCGATCCAAGCGTTCAACCTCCCGTCCAGGGCCTTTTCCTTGCCTCGGGACAATCTCTGCACGCTGGGACCAGCCCTATCGCTCCCGGACCACCCTCCCCCCGGGGGTCGGGACTGTCCCCCTGCTCCAGCGCCGGGGTGGCGGCTGTTCCCCGTTCCCGAGCAGGGCGTGCGGCGAAGCGGAGCGGGCAGGGAGCGGGGCTCAGCGGGGCTGGAAGCGGGTGCCCGGGACCGCCCCGCGCCGTGCTCCGAGCGGCTGCTGCACCTTCCCCAGCGGCGGCACTCACCCGTCAGCTGGTCGTAGGAGCCGTCCAGGTCGCGGGAGTCGGACAGGCTCTCCTTCCTGCCCTTGCTCCGCATCTTCCCGCCCCGCCGAGCGGCGGGGGGAACGGCGACGGGGCGCACGGGCTGCGCCGGCGGGCAGGGGCTGCCCGCGGCCGCCGCCTCCCCCCGCCCCGCCGCCCGCGCCGCTCAGCGCGCCACGGCAAGGGGCCGGCGGTGCCGGGAGCTCGGCTCGGCACGGCTCGGCACGGCTCGGCACGGCAGCAGGAGCGCGCAGCCGCCCCGGTCCCCGCCGCCGCCGGGGCTGGGCACGGCCGCCCCCTCCCTCTCGTCCTTCCCCGCCTCTTCCCGGGAACTGCCAGCCCGGCCCCGCCGCCGCGGGGAAACTGAGGCACGGGCGGGGGGTGGAGAGCGGGGGCGCTCCCGGGAGCAGGAGGGAAGAGCTGCTCCGGACTGCGCCGAGGTGCGGTCTCCGGCCGTTCGGGAGAGCCCCGGGCGTCAGGCACCGCGCAGAGACGGAGAAGGGGACAGAGATGGAGAAGGTGTGGGACAGGATCCCACACAGCCGGCGGCGGGGGAGCGAGCGTCCCCCGAGCCCTGCGTGCCAGTGGCCGAGCCGGGCTGCGCCTGGGACCTGCCCGCTCCCGCGGGGCTGTTGCACCTCTACCTGTGGGGAGAGGCTGGATGAGAAATCGGTGCGAGACGGAGGGGACACCGGAGAGGTGTGGGGAGGGCGGCCAGGTCCCCCTGCCTGCAGGCAAGCACAGAAACGGGTCCCACCGCCGTCCCCACCCCGAGCATGGCTTCCCATGCAGGGCTAGAGTCTTTAGCAGGATTTTACCCCCATCTCCTACAGCCCTAGGGAAAGGGTGAAGCAGCAGCATACTTGGGGAGGCTTCCAGAGGCTCGGTGCTGCCAAGAGAGGAGCTCACAGCCCACCGGTACATCTGGCACTGGGAACTTGACGTCCCGCTGCTGCCCTTGGTTATTTGTTGCCATCTGTGCACGATGTCATCCCCGGGGGATGCAGACTGTGCTGGAGAGTCCCCTCCATGGACAAAGCCAGGGGCTTTTGTCACGCCACTGCCTGGGTACTGACTGCACCATGACAGGGGTCCTGGGCACATCTCAGGGGCTGTCAAGCTTCCATCGCTTCCCAGCGCTCCTCCCTTTAATCTCTCACCCATGCAGAGAGACAGAGGAGAGCAGGGGCTGCGGGAGGAGCCCAAGCATCCCTCCCGATCCCTGTGCCAGCCCGGCACACAGGAGCCGCAGGGCAGAAGGGAATCCAGATCAGCAAGGAGGGAGGGCCATGCTCACGAGGCAGCGTGTTGTCAGCGTGCTTTGGTGTCAAGCCATGAAAGAAGCCGCCTTAGCGAGGCAGTGATGCTTAGCAACTGCCTGGATCTAAAAATAAGAGCCATTTAGCAAGGAAAACGCAGTGGAGAAATGCTTGGAGAACTAAACACATTCCCCCAGCCCTCCCTGTGGCCCGGCCAATGCACGGAGCCTGCATGCTCTGACTGGCTGGAGGGAAAGTCCCGGGACAGCTCCGGCAGTGCCCCCTCTGCTCAGCCTGACAAGCAAAGCTGGAGCCTGGCCCCCTGCACTGCCGGGCTTGTCCATCCTGCTGCTCCCTGGCCTCCTCAACCTCCCTCCTCCAATCTTTCCACCACGTGCTTGGCCACGTTCTCTTGGCTGTCCTTGGGGACCAGCAGTGTCACAGGGAAGTACATTGGGAGCACTTTTTGATCCATGCCCAAGCTCACCCACCAACTTCACCCTCCTCGGGGTCCATTTTGCTACGGATGTGGCAAGCCCAGCAGAGCTGCACAGGGAAGTTTTCACCTTCTGCCATCCCTGGTCCATTGGGAGGCAAACATGGCTATTTTTATCCTAGCTAAGTGCTCCTATTCCGGCAGGCAAGCAAGAGATGCCTTGCCAGGCTGGGGAGTGGGGGGAAGCTGGGCAGTTCGGTGGGTACCACAGGGTAGGATGGCAGCAGCCCCAGGCCCAGGCTGACATATCCCACCCTCCCCACAGCGTAGAAAAAGGGGAACACAACTCACTTGATCACTGGTTACAGCTCCTTCCCTTAGCAGACATGAGGGCTGGGCATTCTGCCAGGATTCACAGCCTCTGAGCCTTTCTCTGCTTGGGAAAAATACAACGTCCTCCCCTAAGTGTTCTGGCCACGGGGAGCTGGGGGTCTGCAGGTTGCCAGGGTAGGAGAGGCAGGAATGGGTTTGGTCTCTGCCCTCCTGTCCAGACCCAGACAGGTGCCCTGCTGTGAGTGCACTGGATGCAGAGATGCCGCAGTGAACATGTCTGGACAGGGACAGGCACGGCAGCAAAGTCACCCCAGAACACTGAGCATCCCTTGCAACATGTCTCAATCTCACTGGGACGTGCAGCAGATGCAAAAAGACCGGGCCAGGCTGAGGAAAATCACCTAAGCAGTGTCTGAGGCTTTAATCAAAGCATGCCTTGTGCAGCCTGGCTGCTGCTGGCCACATCCACCTCAAAAGCAATCAGCAGGTTCAGGATGGGCAGGAGCCAGCTGCAGGCAGGGCTGGTGGTCTGCACTGCGGAAGATGTCACTGGATTAACTATTTCCAGAGGATAGAAAGAGCTCTGTCAGCTCCTGAGAATCCAGATCCCAATTACAAGGGGTAACTGGGAGGAAGGGCCATGCTCTAGCTCACCAGCACATGGCACAAGCTCCAAAGGCACAGCTAACCATGAAGCCCATACTCCAAAGCCCAGGGAAGTGTGGAGGGCAAGCAGGGGTCCTGTGGATGCACCCAGGTCCCCAAACATGTCTGCGACAGCAGCAGAGAGCCATGAGAGAAACAGGGCCATGTAAACCAGCCCCAGGGCTTGGCACAGCCAGCAGAGGGGTGGGATCAGTAGGAAATGCACGGAAGGAGACAGGCTGGGGGTGCACCCCAGGCCGTGTGCCTGTAGGAGCAGGGTGTCCCTGGGAGCACTCAGACACCCTCATGATGGAAATCACCCATTCACACTGTCCCAGGCACAAGGCATGTTCCCAAAGGGGCCTGTCTGTCACCCTGTCAGACACAGCAAAGCTTCGACGAGGAACATCTGCACGGGATTACTGCTGCTCCCCAGGCAGCGAAGCTGCAGCCAGGAATGACACTTGGGGTGGAAAGGGCTGGAAAGCATAGACAGGACATCACCCTGCAACACTGGACTGATCCTTTCGCTCATCTGTGCCATCTGCTCCCTGCTGCGACACCCCAGCTCTGGGGCCAGAAGTGCCTACTCTCCCCTGCTGAAAATCCTAGGCTCAGCAAAAACCAAGACAGTCCCAAACCACAGAAGATGACCCTGGGGAGGAGTGAGGAGCACTTGGGGTAGAGGAATGCAGGAAACTCTCCCCCAGGCACTCTGCTATCTGCAAGCAGCCTGGGGTGGGTGTGACTGGGGACAGGGAGAGGGAAAGGCATAATTTAACACTTCATTAGGTAACTACAAGGCATTGATCTGCCCTACCAGCCTGCATGCTCTCTAATTGCATATCTGCATTCTTATTAGTTCTATCGAAAAAGCAGAGAGCAGGACTCAGGAGTCTGATCCTATCTTTAGGAAATTTCAAACAGAGATGTAATTGTCGAGTGCTCGAAATCATTGTGCTTTATCCACTGTTAACAGTATTTTAAAGCCATGGTCATCAATAGCAGTCCTCAGGATGAGCTCCCAGCAGATGCCATTAGTCCTATTTTGGCTGTGGTCACCTGGTGTCTCTGGGCTCAGATTTACACTTGGCAACAAGGGACAGCTCTGCTTCCACAGCAGAGAGGGTTAGCTCCCGGGCTGGGACAAGGGCTGCAGCACCCAGGGACTGGTTGCAGAGACAGAGAGCAAACAGGAGCTCCTTAAACCAGCTTCACCCCTTGCAAACACGCCAGACAGATGGAGATGAGCAGCTCTGCACCAGGGGCTGCTCCCCTCCCAGCACCCAGACAGGCCTCCAGTCTGGAGCAGGGATGTTCACAGCCATGGAAGTGTCTGGGGAGAGCTCCAGGCAGGGCAAGTGGCCTCGGTCAGGAATAAACCACAATATTTACTACATCTGCAGAGGAAATGGATCTGGGTGACACAAGACCAAGAGGAGCCCCTTGGACTCTGAAGACAGATGGGTCCCTGGGATCTTGGAACAGCTACAGCAGACCAACAGGTCCTGATGCCCCATGGGGACATCAGCCAGGACACACACCAGGGAGAGCTGGTCCAACCTCCACTAACCCACCCTGCAGACACACTTGGGCAGGTGAGAGCCACTGTGAGATTGAGACCCGGGAGGAATTTCAGCTGCTGAAAAATCTTGCAAAGCTGGAGGAGGAACAGATGATGCTGCAAGCTGCTGGGAGAGCCTTGCAAGCAGGAATGCTGCAGGAGGAAGGGAAACTCCTCTCTCAAATGCTAACTAGCAGGTGTGAGAAATCTGGGTGTGCAGGAGGGAGAAAGGACTTTGCATCACACTCTGTATCCTCGAAAGCCAGTCACCTGCTTCTGCTTATGCCTCCAGCAAGGAGGGATTCCCCAGCATGGCCCCACTGCTGGGTGGGCTGAAGGAGGGCTCTGTGTCCACCCAGAATGCTTCTTTGCCACTTCTGCGTAACAGATACAAAATCTGTGTGAACAAAAGACCTGGTCTTGGGCGTGGAGACTGGAGCAGTCCTGGGCTCAGGACATACCCTGAGTCTCACTAGCCTTCCCAGCATTACGAAGTGTCTTATGTTTGTGTGCTCAGTGCCTGTGGGCTCCGGTTGTCATTACAGAGGAACTAGATACTATTTCCAACCTTCATTTATGCCATGCTGGATGCCACACTAGAGACTCTTTCAGCAGCTCAGGTCTGCTGTGAGAGCAGATGTGCATCTTTGTCACGAGCGAGTCCACACTGCGGACACGTGTATTGCTCTGCCAGGGCAGGGCCTTGTGCCCGAGCTCACCTCCATGGAGGAGATGTCTCTGCTGTGACTGTGGTCTCACCACTCTGCTCTCAGCTGCCCATCCCATCCCACTGGCCTGGCAATGGTTGCAGCAGAGGGGCCACAAGCAGGGGATGGGGCTGGGGTGCTGCAGATGGGTGCTGCTGGAGCACCACTTCCTCCACTTGTAGCTGGGGGAACAAAGGACTGGAACTCCTGAGCAGCCACAGGTCATTAGAGCATCCCAGCTGCTGTACACTGGCTGAACCCTGGGGCAGGGGAGCTCCAGCTAATTAGTCATTAATTGCTTCAGAAGGGAAACGAGCCAACCCAACCTCTGTATGCCTGTAGCAGAGTGACCTGTGGGCCCTGGGACACAGCCAGGCTGCACAGCACTGAGAAATGGCTGAGGGTTCATCTGTGACAGCAGAGCTGGAGAAGCAGCCCAGCGCAGTGGGTGTCCATCTCCCAGCCCCTTCCAGCCCCCACGGGACTCCTGGGAGCTCCCAGCCTCTGGCAGCAGCTTGCCAAGGCTCTGAGCTGTGCTGCAGTGAGAGGCAAGCCCGGCTCATTTAATCTATTCAATTGGATTCAATTTCCAGCCACATGATTCAATTAGCCCTGGAGGGACAGTATAGAGAGCAGAGGCTGCAGAGCATGGCCCAGTCTGTGCTCTGGCAGCCGCCAAGCTGGGAGAGGGCAGCACAGGACCCTGTGCTTGTTCTGGCCCTCTGGGATGTACAGAGATGCTCAGGCCTCCAGGGGAGTCCCATTCTGTCCTGTTGAGCAGGGGCTCCTCTGGGCACAAGCTGCTGGTCCTGAGTGGTGTGTGGGCAGCTGTAGGGCAGAGGCTGGGGAAGCCCCATCCTGAGCATCTCTCTTTGCAGGCAGTCACAACCTTGAGAGGTGACAGCCATGCTGGGTCAGATCTGAGGTCTGCATCACTGACCACTTGCCAGAGTGGCCCAAAGAAGCTTTAGAAAGACAACAGCATACAGCAGTGCTCCCTCTTGTGTATTTGGAATCACTCCTCTGCCTGATCAGTGTCCCCCTGGGTACAAACACACTGTGCTGTAGGTGGGGAGAACCACCTGGCTCTGACCAGCAGCTCCAGGTGCCTCCAGGTCCCACCAGCCTTGCAACAGCCCTTCTCTACACTCCTGGTCCAGACTTCCATTCACCACTTATTTTTCTGTCTGCCCTCCCCCTGAAAGCATCAGCAAAGGCAGCGGAAAAGCACATCTTATCCTGGCCCCTTTGGATTTCTACGCTTTCCAAAGCTGGGCTTTACCTCTTTCTTTTCAGGTGACTGAAATGGCTCATCTGCCAAAAAAGACCCTGCTCATACCAACAAGTACCAAACGGGAAAACAGAGCCCTACAGGAGATGAAAATCCCAAAAGGCCTCAGTGCTGACACCAAGTCACTTTGAGTGCCAAGAGCCAGCTCTAAGTCTTACCATCAACTGCTGGCCACACACCATCCCAATCCACACTGTGCCAGCTGTGACCTGGCAGAGGGAACAGCCACTCCCTCAGCCTGCCCTATACTGGAATGGGAGCTAGGAAAGAGCAGCTCCACCCTGAAAAGGAAGCGTGGGGAAGCAGGTGGAGAACACTGGAGTTGATCCCTTGTGCAAGAGCTGTCTAGGAGACATCTCTTTCCAAGACTTCTCCTGATATCCACCATATAACTATGCAGGAGCCAGAGCAGGGAGAGTCCAATCCTTCAAGTGGGAAGAGAAAAGCACCCCACAACAAACACCAGGACATGCTCGACCCTGCAGAAGGGTGGCCCCTGTGCCATGGATACGGGAACAGAGCAGGCAATAGCCATGACAAGGAAGAGGACAAAGAGGTTTGCAAACCAAACACAGAGGTGGGCAAAGCCTACTCTCTGGCTGCTGTACATGATCAGGACTTTGCTGCTACTGCTCCTGACAGCTCTAAAGGACAGACAAAACACCATTTGGAGCTGCTGGCCCATGCAAGGAAGACTCAGCTCCTGAGGAGCTGCCTCTCTCAAGTCTGCATGAAAAGGGAGACCTGCAAGAGTTAAGGAAAAAGAGATCAAAAATATCACAGTGGCACTTACAAAGCAACTTTTAGGAACTCTCTCCAAAGTTTAGCTCAAATTCAGTTCTCTTCCAGGTCATTATTTTGTAAAATATTTGTCTCTCTGCAGCTGCTGCATAATTTAAAGGTAGCAATCTGACTTCTCCCCACACTCCCCAAGCCCCAGAAACAGCTCTTCCAATAACAGACAGAGTTATGAATTAGATATAACAAAATACACTCACCTGCTCAGATCAGATACGGGAAAGTTTGAGGTTGTCATACACATCCTGAAGCTGAACATTAAGATTTAAATGACTTTCTGCTCAGTTCAAGCTGGCCTCAAAACACACATAGTAGTAGGGTGTTTCACAAAGCAGGCGCACGTGCAGCAGAATCTGTGAGCAGGAGTTTGCTGACAGCAGCAACAAAGAGCATCACACCATGCACAGGCAGGTCCCTGCATCCCTCGCTCCTGGGCTCTCAGCCTTGCTCATGGTTTCCTTAGTGCCAGCCAGGGACACGTAGGAGGAAGAAGGATGCTCACTACTGGATGGCACCTGCAGACTGCATCAAGGACAAAGCATCACTGTACAGCCCCTCAGCCTCCCTCTGCACAGGCAGGAAGAGCCCAAGGGCAGGCGATAGCCCTGCTGCAGCCAGGGTGCCACCAAACGGCGACAGGGCCACTCCCACAACCACCCCACTCTCCCTCCTGTGAAGGACAAACATTGCACACTCTGGACAGGCAGGGCTCTGCTATTTATTGAGCTCTAGGTTTGTATGTACATCCATTTACAGTGCTTGGTCCAGTGACAGTGCGACAAGAGGACATGTATCACAGTCTTCCCCAGCTCGGACTTGCATGAGGGTTGGGCTCAGGAACTGATCTCACACATGTCTAGCCTTCTGTGATCGTCCCAGCAAGGGGGCATCCTCAGGGAGACAGGATAGCTGAGCCCAGAGGGAGAAGCTGAAAATTCCAGAGGCTGCAGAGTCAGAAGCAGACTCATCCCAAACTCTCTCACATACGTGTCTAGGCTCAGCCTAAATGGGCTCAGAGAACAGGAGACATGAGGACAACTGGATGACTTAATGCTCCAACAGTCACTGCTGGGGCTGCATCTCAAGTCCCCTTGAGAAGGAACTCCCCCCTCAGAGGTGAGATCCCCTCTCTATCTCCCCCCAGACATGCACCACATCCTAAAAACAACTGTTTCTCATTTTCCAGTGGAGAAGCTGCCTCCTCCACACGGCCTGGCCTGTTCTCAAGCAGTGATTTTATGCAGCCTGCTTGCTCTCCTAAGCACTGTCCTTCTGACACATACACATTCCCATACATTTGTATGGCAGAAAGCAAATAAATGTCTGGCTTAGCTGTTAAAAGCCAGACAATTCCCTGCCGAGGAGTAGTATCATTTGCTGAGAGAAGCCAGTGCTCCCAAGGAAAACATAGGGACTTCATGGGGTGTTGTGCCCAGTGGGTGGCCAAGGACACAGCCTTCAGTTTCCCATGCTCATAGCAGGTAAGATGAAACATTAACACAATTAACGCACATTAGCATGAAAAAAGCCTTGCCTAAAAATGGTAGTAAATGAGCATGACATCCACATTACTCACACTAACCTACAAGGCTAAGAGCAGGACTAGGCACTTTTAAAGAAACACCTGTTTTCTAGCGAGGAGGGAAAAAAACTGTGGATCTGGCATGTAAATAACTTCTCTACTTCAGTCCACCAAGTCAGGCCAGATCCTAATACCATATAACAACACTGCTGGGAGCTGAAAATGCATGAGCAGGGAACAGGTGTGGAACGGGTGTTTATGCTGTGTATTCCTGAGCTGGCAGCCTGACACAGCATTCTGAACAGGCTCTGCCAGATCTGGGCACCTCTGAAGCACCGGCTCTGGGAACAGAAAGGTCTGCCTGTGCCCCACAGCATCATCCCAGAGCTCTTCCTTAGGAAGCCCTCAGCAGACCGTGGCTCTAAGTCGCTTGGTGAAGACAGGAGGGTGAGAAAGTGAAGTCACTACTTCTCCAGATGCATTTTAACTGTGTGCTACACACAAGGGAAAAACCAGAGACCTCTTCATTTATGAAGGTCACCAGGCACCTGCAAACACGTGCAAGGAGATGTTCCTGTGAGGAAGAGGAGGATTGTCGCAAAGCGGTCTCTGATGGGCAATAAGGTGAGTGGGGAGAAGGTGTCAGCCTGTCCTCTGCCCCATGAAAACCAAACATCTAAAAATGTCCATCTACCTTAGGAACAGTGGATGAGCTGGGGCTACTGGAAGCAACAATGACCCCAAGCAGAGCTGGTCTCCAGTAACAAAGTGCTCTGTTTGGTGATCCATATTCTTGTATACTGGCTCACACTGGACCCTATAAGCCAACAGCCTTGGAGGCAAAGTTTCCCCTTCTCCAGGAATCCGATGGCTTCGTTGAAGTGACACTTCTGACATCAGGAGACGGCAGTGGGCAAGGCCTGCTCCTTGGGGAAACTGTTTTATAATCCTAAGCCACTCCCAATGGGATCGCAATGGATTTGACTTACATTACAGGAGGACACGTTGACCCAGGCTGATGGAAAAGAACAGCCCTCACCTGCCACCAGAGAGCTTTCCCCATAGAGCAGGTGAGCAATCTCTCCCAGAACAGTTTCACATAGCTGGGCTGGTTTTATTATTTCAGTTGTGAGCTCTCCCCAGCTCTGCTACAAAGGTTTCCAGTGCATTTTCCCTGAGGCTGTGGAGGGAATCTCCCATTGCTGTGTCACAGGAATGGCTGCCCACTCCCATGGCACCATTAAAAAAACTGCTTCCTCCTCAACATGCCAATCACCTCTCCTCAGCCCAAGTTCTGTTTAAACACATTCCTTTGGGATCAAACACACAGCAGCAAGGCGTTCCCCTAAAAGAAACGCAGTCCCTTCGGCAGGCAGGAGGCGAGGGGCGACCGGCTGCAGAGCTGGAGTGTCCCTGCCCACACGGGCTCGTCTCTGCTCCGCCGGCGCTGCGGCAGCGTCCGCGCTTCAAGAGATAGTGGAGAATTCCTTCAGCAGCAGCTCCTGGCTCAGCGTGTTGAAAGCAAGGTTCTTCCTCACGTTGATGCTGATGGAGCGAACCTGACAGAAACAAAATGAGATGTTTTAGCCACGGCACTCTTCCCGGCTCCTCGTGAGCCTGGTAGTTTTGACACTGCTGACCTCCATGCTCAGCATGAAGCTGTTCTGTATTTACAGCTCCACAGCAGTTGCTGCAGCAAGCTCTCACTGAGACTCCAGCCTAGCAAGGAAAGGCTGAGGTTTCTTGGAAAATCAGGAATGTCTACAGTGACATCCCAGCAAGGAGAGTAAATTCCCAATGAGACAGGGATGGGAGAAGATGCTCTGTGTGGCTGCATGAACTATAATGTGTTTCCTGTTCTGGGACAAAGAGATGGGGGAAGTGAGCACTCCCAGGCTGAAGCTTAAAGATCATATTTTATCAATGTCCACTGGACTGCCAGCGAGCATTTTCTGCATTAATGCAGTGGCATGGCCTCTGTCCTGCTCCAGAACCCACAGAGCCAAAAACACAGACTGAAGGAAAGGGCAAAGGCCGTGCCACTGTGCTGTAAACACAAATTATCACCCAGTCTGGCAGAAATGCCTGGGTTCAGAGCCAGCTGTGTGTACTCCCAGTGCCATACACATGCAGCTGGCTCACTGACTCTCTGAAGAAGAGACACCTTTATCTCTCAATGATACCCAGACTTCTGGTCACCCACAGAGCACAAAGGGGAGCTGGGCAGCCCTGTTGACAGCAGCTTCCCTCCCCCCCTTGTGCCTGCAGACTCGTTGGCCAAATACGCAGGCCCCAGACTGGCTCAGTCTCAGCTGCACTTGGCAACGAGAAAACAAAGTCAAACATCATCTGTGTCAGTGACTGTGCAGCAGTGACAGAAAGAAAAACTGACACAAGCTCATCCAAACAACAGGATTACAGTTCCCAGAGACTCAGAGCCTGTGATAACAAGGTTGTTGCTGACCTGGTTAGTGTTTTGTGCTTTATAAAAGCACTGGGGGAAGAATTATACAGATGCATAATGAGGAATCCAACACCAGGGGCTGGAAGAGCACATACATATACACACACATACTGCCGAGGGTCCTGGTGAGAAAAACACATGGAAAGAGCAGAAAGCTACCCAAAAGGCAGAATGCGTAAGAGAGGGAAGAGAATCACAACTTGGAAGGTTAACAGGGAAAGCTGTGAAATGAACCCCAGTGAGCCCCATTGCACATACCCTAACAAGCCAAGCATGCTAGCAAAGATGTCTGCCCTAAAAGACAAAGTATTAAAGTTTTATGTCATCTGCAGAAACTACAAACTCTCCTTCATCGAGATGCCTGGCAGAGACCTTAAGCATCTTTGTTGCCTTGGAGCAGCCCCTCAACTCTCTTCTTTAGGTGTCTTTTCACTTAACTCCATCCTCAAACAGTTTGAGACTACGTCTTGCAAGGTAACTACGGTTGTACCCTGTGTTAAACACCACTGCAAAGTGGTCTCCAGAACACTGGTTGGCACAGGGCCGTCCTGCTGCCAGGACACAGAAGTCCCAGTGGCAGGATTTGGTCCCAGCCCTACCAAGTGCTCCAGTGTCAGTGATCTAGTCAGTTCTTACAAGAAGGAAAGAACATGAGTAACAAACTGGGGAGTTCTCTGCCCTGGGAAATATGACTGCCTGAAGAAAAGGGGCAGATGCTAAAAGCAGTGTAAGCCAGTATCCTCATTCTGACTAAAAGCATTTCTGTGGGTCCCAGCAACAGAAAGTACAAGCAGTAATGAGCTCCTGGCCCCAGGAACTGCTGCCAGGAGTCAGACACCAGCAGTAGAAGATTCCCAGCTTGGATACCCATCAAGGTCTCCAAGAAAGAGTCTCTGCAAGCCCAGAAAGTGAGGGTGGAGTGGCACAATGAGAACACAGGGTTTAGCAGACATTGTAGCTATGGGGTAGAGCACAAGAAATTAATTAGCCTGATTAGTTTGCAAAGAGAAGGAGGAATAGAGCAAACACACTCCATTATGTAAAATGAGGTCAGAGAGAGAACAGTGAGTAATATTTATCTGGATCCCCAGGGATGGGGCAAGAAATACTCTGCCTAATTTAGACAAAGAAGATTTATACAGGAAAAGAGGCAATACTTTTAAAACCTATGGGCTGTGAAGCAGTGGAGGAGTTCACCTGAAGCTACCGTGGAGCTAGTTTAATTTAAAGACACCTTCAGGTTTCAAGAGAAGCTTTAAACACAAACTTTGGTTAAGAGCAGTATAGATGAATGCAGATCTGCCTTAACACAACCTGGGGAGAAGAGTGGGCATGATAACACACAAGAGTGACGTTTACACAAATCCCTGCCCATCATTTCTTCTGCTGTGAGAAATTAGGCAGCCTGAGCCAACCTGCTTAAGAGGTAAGAATAGCTCAAATTAAAGTTAAATCAAGTTACCTCCAGCACCAGGGCTCAGCACAAGGAACTCATCTCCCTTTTGGAGTTGGAAGACCAGACAGTTACACAGGGAGGTGTCAGTCTGTAACAAGGATAAATTTCAGAAGCTTCCTGTAGTCTACCTAAGCTGCTCCATAAGGATACACCCCAGGATTCCTCCTAGCTCTTGGTGCAGTGGGCAGCCCAGGCCTGGCTGCCAGCTGGAATTTACCAGATCCCTGCAGACTGGCTTACACAAAGGCCCCAAAACTGCAGAAATTAAGGTCAGAGCTGTAACATTCATTCTGATAGGAATGTTCTCACTTGCTTCTCTAAGGAGTAGTGTGGAGAATTAGGGCCAGAAGAACTTTAAAATTGTTTTCTTACTATTAGTCCACAAACATTGAAGAAATTGGGAAAGCACAAAATGCTGACATCACCTGTGGAAGGATGTGTAAGCGAAAGAATGAATGAAAAAAGGGCATTAACCATGGGGGAAAACATGATTAAGTTCTAGTTTTGTGTCATTAGAGCTGGAAGTGTGCAAGGTTGTATCAACACTCCTATTTCACAGCAAGTCTCGTCAATTAAATCTATTCCTAATCAACAAGCAGCCCTTAAATTATTTGTACAATGGGAAGAAGGTTTACACTGACTACTACACTTAATTAAAAGTCAAATTAATATAATTTCCCCAGTAGAAATCAATCCCTAATCAGACTCTGTTGAGACTGATGAAACCTATCTAACTGCAAAGATAGTGAATGTTTTGGAAAGATGCTGAAATCTCTTTCCACATGTTCCTCCAGCTGCAATGTGAGGGTCCAAAAGCTCACATCTAAACCATTCATTCTATCAAAGCTGCGCAGACCTCAAATGACATCCCTGAGGCTTCAAAGGAAAAGAAATAAAAGTGTGAGAAAACTTCCTAACTTCCTTCCTTTAGCCCCTCAAAGGCAGCACAACATGCCCAAAAACCCAGCTGATAAAACAATCTGCACATCACCTTCCACCGCAATGTGGCCGCAGTATCGCAGCCTTTGAAAACTGCTTTGTAAAGGGAATGGGAGAAGAAAGCAGATTTTTCTTTGGGATTAGCAAGACAGAGCAGCACTGAGGCAAAGCAAGAGAAGCTAAGCAGTGCATTAGCAAAACAGGTCAAAGGAGTGAGAACAAGATTTCTAAGCATAAAGGAGCCCCCAGAATGGCTTGGGGAAGCTTGTGCTCACCTATTTAATGGGAGCAAAGAGAGAGAAAAAGGCAGCTGAAAAGGAAAATGTCTCCTCTGTGTCATTCCCCACCCAAGAAGGGTTTTCTTTGATGCAAACATTTGCAGATAGTGATAAGAAAACCTGGCAGAATCTGGAAATAATTATTTGCAAACAGATCCTTATCCAGGAAGACCTGATGGGATCAGTATGAATTCAGAAACTGTAGTTCATAACCAGCCCTGCTCCTTTGGTACAAGCCCACAAAGAGAATTGCAGCAACTTCCCTCTGCCCCCTCTGTGAAATCCTGCAAACCTCCGAGGTTAAACACAAAGCACTGGGTAGGGGGGATTATCCAACATCAGAAGCCATAGTAAAGTCTCAAAAGCTTCACAAAAAGAAAGCAAATACCTGGTTTGAAGGAGCTATGGGAAGGACAGGGCAGATTAGGGTCTTTTTGATGAGTTGTTTGAACAATTAATAAAGCCATCAGTTACTGTGCACGTAGAGAAAAACAGAGCAAGGAGGCCGGGAGGCCAAGTGGATTTGCTGAAGACAAATCAGAACGTATCAGGTTCATTTCCCGCTGTGTTGAGGGAATGGCTTAATGGAATGCAGGGGATTTTCTGTAGCTGTGAGTAAAGAACATTTAACAGGGTCCCAATTCTCAGGGCATCTAGAGATGTGGATTAAACAGATTCACAACTGGGTCAAATCAGCACATTTATACAGTAATTATTCAGGCTTTTATATGCTCTTGAGGAGAGGGTCCCAGGGGTACCTGGATGGGCAATTTTCAGAAGGGAATTGACAGGCTGGTTATGACAAACAGACTTAAACGATACAAAATTGGGATTTTGGAAAAAATAGGAAATTGGTCTAGGAAGAAAATAATTTTAGCTGAAGTGTTTTCTGGCTGTGATGATCATAGGACTGAGAATGTTGTTTTAATCAATTGGCATGATCAGCCTGAGCTTCTGCCAGGCCAAGTGGAAAGTGGGACATGCAGGAAGCAGAGCAGTCATGTGGCCAAGGGGAAGGAGATGCTGGCTGAGGGTGGGAGCCCTTGGGACAGAACAGATGACAACAGAAACAAGAATGTGTCTTATTTCCAGGGTACAGTAATAGAAGAAGCCTGTGTCATAGGAAGGCTATGGCCAAATCTCTTCGCATGTATTTCAGGAAAGCTGTGTCAAACTGCAGGCCAGAGAGACAAAAACAGGCACAAAGAACACAGAAAAACAGCACAGAAGCAATTACAAGTGGTTTTGCCCATATACTACCCAATGTCAGGGCTGGAATGACCCCAAGAGAGTTAAAAGCATTCTTTAAAAGGAAACAAAACCAATTCAGGTGCCTGTTCTGGAGCAGAGCTGACAGAGGAATGCACAACAACATGCCCAAACTAATGGAGACTCGTGACAGAGTAGGCAGCAATCAATTACTCATCAATCAGCAGGAACAGAGTTGGGACAAAGGTTCAGCTCTCAGACTGGTGGAGAAGGCTGCCAAAGTTAGAGATCCCTCCCCTTGGTGAAGGTGAAGCTATAATGATTCAACAGAGAGGCTTCCCTCACACACCAGCCACTACAAAAACACTGCCTGCATGCTCATGTGGCTGCTGGACAAGAAAAGTTCCATCAGGGCTCTCTGAAGCAAGGTAATCAAGCTGGCTTGCTGAAGAATTATAACTACCAGCCTAAATTATTTAGACTAATTTTTGTCTTTGCTGTATAATTTTTGTTGGTCTTCCTATCATCACTCTTCTCTCCTCTTGCAGATGGAGACATCTCTAGGGAATGCCTTCACTTTCTTTGCTTGGGAAGCCTTTTTTGTGAGTGATGGATGAAAACAATGAGCAGGAAGGTGTTTCACCAGCCCTAAACTTCATGGTCCCCTTAAGAACAGCAAAAAAGCAAAGTTGCTCTGTGTGATTAACCCCAGGTGGGAGCAGTCAGCTTCTACACATACAAATGTACCACTACAAAGCACAGCAAATCCCCACAGCAAAAGGGACAGAGACAGTCTGACCAGTGATGGCCTAAGCAGCCTGGAGGTTCCTCTTCAGCCACTCAGGGAGCTCCAGGAGCTCTCAGATCTGTTAAGACATGCAGTGTCCGTCCAGATGCTGCTCCTGCCCTTGGCTTTGGAGGCAGTCCATGGAGTAATGGGACTGCTCAGCTACACCCCAAATGCAACTGCCCATAAGCAAAGGCTCTGGAAGAGGGCTGTTGCTTGCTCAGAGTGAAGGCACTTACCAGCTCTTTGAAGAAGGCAGCCTCCTTATGCTGCTCTGAGTAGCGCTCGTACTGGTCCAGTCCATCCTGCAGCTTCAGGGTCAGTGTGTCATAGTTGGACCGCACCACTTCCAAAACCTGCCAGGAACAGCCAAACACAGCATAGGAATCAGTATCCACAGACTCCTCAGCACAGGAAGAGCAAGGCTGAGATGGATCACAGCTCTGGCACCTGTTTTCACAACAGAGATGGCTTTAACACCCAATATTTGGCTAATGATTAACAAGACGGAGGTGGGCACTAAAGTCTTTGTGCCAAGGAACAGTCCTGAAATTTACAGAATTTCTCCATTCATGCAAATGGTAGATGGAACTTATATCCATGACAGCAGCAGATTTCTGCCATCAGAATTAGACATAATAATAAATCAGGCAGCTAATTACCACATGTACACTCATATGCAATACAGAAGCACAATACAAGCACAGATTTGCCCAGCCCCACAGCCCTTCCAAGGTTAGTTTTGCCACTTGCCTCCTGGCTTGTGAATCACCATTCACAGCCTGCTAAATCACCAGCTCCCAGAGCTGCTCAGGTCAGTTTCCATACTGAGCACCGCATGTCCCTCCTGACAGAACAAGCTTCTGACAGGCACTAAGAGAAGACCAGCCTTGGTATGGACTCTGCTTTTAGAAAGACATGAAGACAACAATCCAGGTCTTTCTGCCCAGGAGATACTTTACTACTGGCCTTCAGTGCAACCAAAGCAGTTCCAGTTTTTATTACTGCCCTATTCTGCTCCCCAGTGTTGGGCTATACCTGCAAATTCTTAGTTACACATCTCTGTCCTGTTGAACTATTCATTTTCCTATCCAGGGAACACCAAGAGAGACTCCCACAATGATTTTTACCTTTAAAGCATTGCATGGACTAACATATTCCTCAAAGCATTTGTGAGATGGTTAGTGACAATAATCTTCCTACAAGGAACCATAGAGATCAGCACTCCTGGACAAACTTATGCCTGAAATGATTCTCCTAAAGACATGAACTTCTTTCTTAGGCTGTTGCCATTTGCTCTGAGAGCTAAGCAGAGTATCAACAGCTGAGGTTTGCACTACAGCAACCCCTGCTTATGACAAGCTTCAGTCAGGAAGACATAGGTCAAAAGGAAAAGGACCCTGCTCCAAGGCATCACAATTCAGAAAAGATCCTAAGAAGAGCATTGCAGAGGACTGAAGGCAACAGTGACCAGAACAACAAGGAGTTCTTGCACTTCTATTGTACTCCCAACAATGTAAGCACTATTCTCAACTGCCCCTTTAGGCACCTGGCAGCTCCTGCCCTTTAGAGTACTGAATCTCATCCTTACTTATTTTTTTCTACAAAATGTAAAGTTGCTTAGGGTTCCTTCAAAAGCTTGTTTCCCCCAAACTCTGTATGTGGCAGGGGTGCACATGCTAGGGCCTGAGGTGGCAGAAGCTACAAGAAATCATCCAAATGAGGACTGAGGGCAAAAAAAGGGGTTCCAAAAGTGATTCCCAGGTGAGATGGTCATGCAGCAGTCTCCGCATCTCAACTGTCCTTCAAAATTGCAGATGCAAGCTAGGGATAGGAATAAGCATTTGGATTTGAAGGCATTGATTCTGATTCTGCAATGTTATTTAAGAACAGCTTGCTAGTGTTGCAAAGGCTCACAGCCTCCTCTCCAGTACTCATTTCCTAATGCTGTTTTGTTTGTCAGCTTCCCGGCAGAAAGAATCCCCTGCAATGACATCCATCTCCAAATTCAGCCTGCCCTTCTTGCTCCTGTGTGCAGAAGCTACAAGAAGTATTGCAGAGCCAAGAGCAATGATGAAAGAAAGCCACCTGGGCACAGGAGTAACTATCCACTAGGGACAGAGTGTAATAGCATAATGCACCTTCTTCTGAGCAATAAAGGATCTGGCAGCTTGCTCTTGTCAATCAGAGGAAGCCAAATTGATGAAGATTAATAAGCTGCAGAGGAAGAACCTGGTTTGAAAGGTGAGGAGTTGAACAGGCTTCTCCAGCAATAATTCAAGAGCAAAGGCATTTTATTCAGGGCTACCCAACTCCCCAGGAAGCTTCCCTTCAGTCTCCTTGTACTCCCGTACACACAGGCGTGCACAGTGCCACACAGCTGTGATCACTCAATGGATGCACACGTTTCTTTAGGAACAATCAGGGCTCCTCCTTGCTAGCTCTGAGTAGAGATCTCTTCAGATACTCAAGAGAGGCATCCTCAAACCACGGTGAAGAGAAGTACACTCTGAGGGCAGCAGTGAGCTCTGTAACCAGAATTCTTTAAATCTGCCCTCTTGCATCACCTTTGAAAGGCAGCTAAGAACTCAGATACTTTAGAATGAGGACAGGGAAGGAAAAAAAGGCCCCCATAATCTTTACACTGTTACTTATTGTAATCTCTGCAGTGAGCTTGAGATCAGCTTATCCCTTCAGCTACGTATTTCATTGGTTTCCACCACTTATCTCCTTTAATTATGAAATAAAACTTAAAAAGAAAGGGTAAGTTAAAAATAAACAGCTTCTCCTCATTGCTTGATAATTTCCCTTTCTTGCTGCTGTGGAGAAAAAATGCTACGTGGGATCTGAGATAAACCCACTCACAGATCGTTTCAACTTCATACCTTGCAATGGATAGAAACTATTACTGAGATTAGGACCTGCCATCCTTGAGATGATTTCATCTACTCTTTAAGATGCAGCTGCTAGACAGAGGACAGGTCAAAGAGCAGCAGAAAGTATTAGGAATATCTAACAAGAAAGTTTAAAAGGCATCAACTTCCTACACAGATGACAAAAATCTCACATCCTCTGTGTAATAGAAGTGTGTGTGCTAGCATCCTTTGCCCTTCTTACACATTGCTTTGACTTTTGCTCAGGAAAACTACTGCAGGAAGAACAGCCTTTTTCCTTAAACACACAAGATCTTTATCTGCACTTTTCTGTCAGATACAAAGGAACTAGAGCAATTTAATTCTGAGATTAAAGCATTTCTCCTTCAAAGTCTTGTTCAACCCATTCTGCTTGTAAGTCTCCTGTCTAAAAAACATGAATTCCAAGATGGTCAAGTACGAGAAGGGACTTTAAGGCAGGGACTTTTAGCTGTTCTTCCACACAGATTCTAAATAGTCATTCAGATTTTGACAATTTCATGAGAAGGTGGAAAAACACCAGTTTTAGTGTCAGGTGAGGACAGATGAAATCGGAGTGTAGATGATCTTCAAGGAGCTTGATTTGACACCCCTCAGACTGCAAGGATAAACATGCAGGGCAAGCTTTTTTCTTTTTTTAAAAATGGTTTACTAGATCTTTATAGGAAAAAAAACCCCAATCCTAATGGAGTCACAATCTAAAAGTCTATTGTAGGTTACCTTAGGGGGATCAGAGTCTTAAAAGAGCATTATGACAGAAGCAAGCAACTCAGGCATGGTCAATACAAGAAGAGGGAAGGCTGTTGAAGTCCCTTCCTGCAATTACCTGCATCAGCCCCTGAGGCTACCTTTGCTCATTTTTTCTACTGCAACAAACCAGAACTCGGTGGAGCTGCACCACTGTAATTTAAAGATAATTTGCCATCAAATTAATCCCCTGCCCCACCACTCACTCACTGACTGCTTTCCAGAAGTTTCAGGGAAATTCTGGAAATTCAGGTCCCTGCATGAGAGTCCTCAAACCAACTTTTCAGGAGCTGCTCTGAACAGCAAGTGCTTTCTCTAGCATTCAGATTTCAGCTTCCCTCCTGCAGCTACAACTGCCCGTGCCCCAGAAAACTCTCCTTCCCCGGTAACACCAACAACTTGTGAGTAGAGGCATCCCCTTAGGAACATGGCAGGAGGGCTGGCTTCCAAAGGAGGGATTGATGTGTGGCTCAGCTCTCTGCAGCATCTCACCCATACCATGCCAGGTTACTGCACCCAGAGGAACAAGATTATTTCACAGTTCATGGCTCCTTACTTTGCTCCATCCATCAGCTCACCACTACCTTGCAAACTGGATGGACAATCTTGGTCAGTTTTGTCAGTGGCCTGTTGTGAACAGGAGCTCTGAAACCATTTCCCCCAGAAGCAATTGCTCCTGCCCTGGAATTTTCAGCATTCAAAGCACATCATCATTTTGCTGTACTAGTCATTGTGCACTGACTTCTTCCTTACTGCACCAGAACTGCTCCCTTTGACTGATCCTCAACAAGAGCCAATAAACTGCACTCCCTCAGGAGAGACCAGTCTCCTGGAAGATCCTATCCTGGGGAAACAGGGATTACACACAGCAGTCTCCTATCCCCATTGTGCCCAGGAGAACACTGCTACTGTTAGCAGCAAAGCCACAGGGGGAGCTGCACCAGCAATAAAATCTAATGGGCAACATGCAGCTCTAGGGCCCATCTATCTGGCAGACGTCATTTGCTTCATTGCTTAGTAACTTTTTAACCTGCAGAATCTTTCATCATCTGCATCTGCAGTCTCTGCCTTACTGGAACATAAAATTAAAGAGCACCAGCAATTCGCAGCACCCAGCAAAGGAGCCGGTGGTGGGCAGGTTCCAGGAAGCAGGCACAGGTAATGACAGAAAAATAAAAGGAAAAACAGAAGCAGGAACAAATCAAGGTCTCTACACTGCCTTTTTAATCAGCATAGGAAAGCACAAGAATGCAATCAGTCAGCATCACCAGTACCTCACTAAAGCCTCTCTGTGCCCCTAAGACAGTCATTAACTACCACTACACATGAGAAGCTGGAACAGCGCTGATTGAATGATCTCACATCAAGCCAAAGGCAAAACACCACCCTAACAATGCCCAGGTTAAAATGCACTTGGCTCCCTCACCAACTCCCTGCTGTTCACACAGCTGGCATGGGGGAGGGTCTCCAAGTCAGGACCAGCAAGTGCCCACAGGACAGAAAAGCCAGAGGCTGTGTACCATCTGTTCCACACCAGAGGATGGAGCAACCAGTCTATGGGGCATGAAATGCCAACCTCTGATCAGCACTGCCGCACAACAGCATAGGGACTGAGGGGCAGCCAAACATGCCTTCTGTCTACCCTGCAGAGGTGGTGGAGTGCTTGTCGCTGCCTGTGTACCACACACACAGGGAATTTGGCAGTCCCGCCTCTCAAGCCTAGTCAAAGTGCAAAACACCACAAGCAAACTCAGCTCAGAGGGTGGAGGCTGTAGGAAGGGATACTAGGGTTTTCCTATTCCAGTAGAAATGTGGATTTTACATTGCAGCCCTCAAACTAGCTTGTTTATTCCAGGTTAAATACAAATCTTCCCCTTTTTCTCCCTCCTTAATCTCTACAACTCATAGTCCCTGAGTGTTTCTCCTCATGAATTCAACTGAATAGCAACATTTCTCATTGTAATGAAAAGCTGCTGACACCTGGACTACAAAGAGGCTATTGCTTCTCCATAATAAAGTGCTGGATAATTGACATCAATTTTACAGTAGTAACTTCTAATTAATATGGAAAATTATTTTCTTTTCCAAGTGCCATCACACTTCTCACAGAGCAACTTTAAAGTTGCTGATGCAGGCTGGAGTCTTTGTTGAAATTAATCCCCAGAAGCATCACAGACAAAGAACATAACTAAATAATTAGAAGTTAAATAAAAACACACACACACAGCTGCCACTTTTCCCAGCAGACTCTGCCCAAACCCCATCTGCACTCATCTCCTTCTCCCTTTCCTCTTTCTCTGTCTGCAGAAGCCAAGTTCAGAGAGGCTCCACTACGGCTGCCAATGCTGCACATACATGCTGGAAGCAGCTGCCGTTCTGGCTTCCAGGAAAGCCCCCATCCAGGACCAGCACCAGCACAGAGCTTTTGTCTGACCCAACACTACCTTACCTTTGCAGCTACCCTGGAGCTAAATGCAGTGCTGATGCTTTAGCACCATTCCTCACCCCCGCGCTGATCAAGCCATGACTATTAATTCCATGTTCATGAATGCTAAGACAAAGAGGAGGAGGATGTTGCTATGATAGTTTCACAACTCAGATTCCCAAGACATGCTGCGTGTACAGCACACATCTATGGATCCACAGGATGTGGAGTGGGTCTGATGGGAAAGACAAAGATGTGGGTTGCAGATTCAAGTGTAACCATGCCACATATTTGTAAGACCCAGGGCACATTGCCAATTCTGCTCTGGTGCCCCAGATCTCCTGCATCCAGCAGCTGCAGCTTGTACTGCATGCAGTGAAGGACCCATGGCCCTCTCATGCTGTGGGCTGAGAGCATGAGCATGAGCATGAGCATGAGCCTGTAAGACAGCCCCCACCAGCTCACACATCCCAGAGTAGAAGGCATCATCTTTTCTGCCCTGAGTAAAAATTGCTGGAAGAAGGATATTTTTTCAACAGTAAAAAGTTCAGCCAGACCAAAAGATTAAGTGAAAGCCAGCAAGGGCAAATTTCTCCTCCGAGGTGTAAAACAGGATGCCACTGAAGTGGGAAACACCAACACTGCTGGGCAGTAATACTGTAACAGCCTGCAGAGGTGGGTGCAGCTGCCCACAGGCTCCAGGGTAACAATGAGACATGAGCACATGCTCCAGTCCTGCTGTGGAGAATCCAAAGCTAATGGAACTCATGTCTTGTTCAGTGTCTGGAGCTGGAAACATGGGCAAAGTTGAGCAGCACATAGCAAAGATGAGTGAGCCAGGAAATAGGGAGAGGAGGTGCCTTACCCTGCTCCCCACTGCCAAGGTTGGTGTAGGGATCCCTGCACACAGTTCCCACCAGGTTTACTCTGACACTTGCTAGTTTGTGTTTGCCCATCTCCCTCTGCTCAGCCCACTGAGCATTAGTCCTGGAGTTTGGAGTGAACTGTCTCTGCCCAGCACTTTGTCCTTTGTTCCTGCCAGTCACTTCTTGCAATCCTGCTGTTTTCAGTCAACTGCTCTGTGCCCAGCCAAACATTAGTCTAACTTTCAATGTCCCAAATTCTTCCTGAGGATTGCTTTTATACATCTGCACTTGAGTATCAAAATCCAGGCCTCACCACTTCTCTACACAAGGCATAAGGTTTTGATCGTACATAAAAGATTATCATTATTATTATTTTACTTAGCAACATCAAGGAGGGACATTTCACACCCCCTTTTCTCACCTCAGCATAGAGCCAGTCTGTCAGGCTCAGATGATATATAGTAGCTCAGATGTTTGTTCAGTGATCTCACAGGGATCTGTGATCTTTAAAAGAACAAGCCTACAAAGGCAACACTTTCTATCCATGGAGCGTGAGTTTGGTTACAGGCTTTCTCCTCTGCCCACAGGTACCTCTTCTAAAGATAAATAATTTATAATCTCACTCAGAAAATTACTGTTGTTCTCTCAACTCTGCTAGCAGAAACAATATCCTATTTTGGGACAAGAGTTATCAGCTTCAGAAATGTTTTAAACCCACAATCCATTAGAAGTCTTCGGTGTTCAACTTTATTTAACGGTGGTAAAAAACACACCGATCCAACCAATCTGGAAATCACTCAGCTTTCAGAAACATCCCAAAGCCTGAACTGTTACCCAGATCCTTGGTTGCTCAAGAAGCAACTGTAAATGTATAAAACAGTGCCCATTCCAAGCTCCCATGGGACAGGCATTCCCAATAATCATCAGCTACCTTAAGAAGCAGTAAGGCTGCAAGCAAGGACAAAGGCAAGTAACAAGGGAGACATGGTCTCTATGTGTACAGCCTGCAGGGCACTTTATGTGTAAGAGGTATAGTCAAGGAGAACATACCAATGTGGTGATAACCCTGGGCATTCCTGCATCCATCACTAGGACCACGCAGTGCTGTGCATCAATATCCTCTGAGCTCCAGCTGCCAGGTACCTGAAAGCCTGCCCACCTTACCAGAAAGCCTGCGCCAGGAACACTTCTGCTGCAGAGTAATTTCACATCTATAGAAGTCATCTATACATACACTCCACAACTCCCACATGTGTTAACTACACTTTGCTCAACTCATTCGGGTTTGGAGCACATGGAGCAAAAATGCATGTAGCCTCACACTGTTTTTTCTCAAGACCAATGCATCTTTCCTAGTTTCAAAGATGGTCAGTGGGTTTGTGCTAATCTGCATATCCCACTTGGCACAAAGAACCTCTGTGGGACACTGGGTGCTCTTTCCCAGACTGCAGGGACAGGCTCCCCAGGGAAAATAAAGGAAGCAAGTCTGTGCCATTTGAGGGAGGGAGAAAAATAGGTTCAGTGGGCTTCTGCCAAGGGAACAAACATCCATATACTGTACAATGCTAGCACTTTCATAACACAGGCAGAGAAAAAGAAATCAAAGATCCTGAAAAAAATTATCAGTTAATAAAATAAGCAGTCTCCAGAGCAGACATGTAGATCTGGAAGGGGAGATACACCAGAAACCAAATGAGGCCCACTAAGCTAGCCTGTTTTTAGAAATTTTGTTGAGAAAGGCAGGCAGCATTAAGAAAGGCCAGGATGATGGCAGGAGCATAAAACCCTGAGATAGATAGATTTGCTATTTTGGAGTTACAGCCCATTTTGGAGTAGTGAACCCTTATCTCCAGCTGGTGGCATTTATGAAAACATTTCTCACTGCTAGGTACGTAAGAGCACTTGCAATTCTGCCAAGGCTCGAAATGCACTGCAGATAGCAATGGACTGGACCGTTAATTTTTTTATTTCCCCTTTGTGCTTACAATTAACTTAAGTGCTGAAATGTGATGGGCTATTCCAGGAGAAGCTTTTTATCTACCAGCTGCATTCTCACAGAGCAGTAAATCAACTGCTGTCACCAAAACATCACACAAGAGGACAAGAGCATCCTTATGCTCCCTGTTATCATTCACATTACCCGTTCAGCCTAAGTGGCTAACCAGCACTCAGCAAATGAATGCTGTGATTTGTGTGCAACCTTTGGTGCAATTCTGTATTTACAGAAGACCTTGTCCTCCTGAACACTGAGGCAAAAAATAGTCAGCAGAAGCTCTTCAGCACCATTTAACTGAGCAAAGCAACACCAGTAACCTTGGTCCCCAAAACAAGACAAAAGCGTTTTAAGTGAACTGCTGCTCCAGCTGAACTGAGAAGCCAAGACGCACAAAGTTATTACAGAAATCAAAGACAGATATGAGAACCTTAAAAATGGTAGCTGAAGATTTTAAGAAAAGGTTTGAAATAAAATCTTTCTTGGACAAGCAGCCAGAAAGCATCCTGGCACATGCTGGAACTCAAATACACAAGCTTTCAGCTGAGATTTCCTTGATGAAATGACAACAGGATGCCTGATGTACACCAGAGGAAACTCATTCCCAGTAAAGACATTCAAATTTGCCCAGAAGACAGTTATTTCAGGAATAAGGCTGTCTAGAGAAAAGATTAGGCAGGATATGCAACAAAGCTCTTTCTGTTCAATCAAACCCAGACAAAAGTGCACTGCTCCAGTTCAAAGAAACCAAAACCTAATTGTGCCCAAGGAAAAAACAACAGGGAGGCTTATTCTGGTTATGGTCTAATCAAACACCTGCAGTCACATGAGGCTTCTGGTCAGGTTCACAGAAATCAGTAGAGGATCCAAGAGAGCTTGTGCCCTCACATAGCCACCATGGACTTTTTTGGGATATAATGATTGCAGATTAACATAGGAATAAAACCAAATCAAAACTCACCAGGACTCTGACTTGAAGATCAAGACAAGTGAAAGGAGAACACAGACACTACAAAAAGCTAGGGAGCTTGGCATGCATTTCGGTTTTCTGTTTTTATCTTTTACAGCAACTAGCAACCCAATGGCCTTTATGAATGTACAGTCCTAGGTCTGATGCTTGCTGAGAAAAAGTGGAGGCTTATCTAGCTCATGACTTTTTTTTTTTAATGATCATAAATCTTTTTAAACTTGGTTTGCACAGCATGAATAAATTTAATTAAAGGATGCAGCAAAACTAAATACCAATACGCCAAAAAGCTGGCCACAGACCAAGTGGATACTTGTATTTAAAGTAAGTCAAATCAATGTAGGACATGCTAGAGAAAACCAGCTAGGACTGGAGAAGGAAGGTATACATTTGGAGGGGCAGACATTAGAAAGATCAGTTCCCGAGCTCCTACTTACATTTCAGCAATTAGCGGAAGTGATAAAAGGCAGTCATTCAGTGGCCTGAGGAGATGCAATGAAGCCAAGAAAGAGGAAACACTTATCTCACCTGCCTGACTACATGAGGAAAATGAACTGAAGTCTGTTCTCAGGGAAAATAAAAAACTTTTGAATACAAGCAAAAAGTCTGGATAGCCAAGAAACCCATTGAGCAAACAGCTGTTTGATTATTTGCACTATTTTGCAGTCCTTCAGTATGTTTTATCAACTAAGAGCGCTGGAATCAATACACAAGATTTAAAACATGGGTTATCAAAGACTTACACAATGACAACACAGTTTTCTTCTTTATTTTTGTGTTCTCTCTAATAATTTCTAATTCTCTATTTGTCTTTATGACTACTGTTGAGTCTTGAGCCAACATTTCCAGGCTTATCACAGTGACTCCAGGAGTCCTTTCCTGCATGACAAAACCGAGCAGACTTAAAACTATAGTTTAAAGAATTCTGAGAGACTTACAAATTCACTCTGCAAAAATGCTGGCTAAAGATAGGGCTCAAAAGAAACAGAAGATTTGTAGTCAATTGGTTAGCTACAAATAGCTAGAAAGACTGTAGTAGCAGTATGCTAAGGTACCAATAAGGAAGGGTGGGCAGTGCTTGGAAGTTTGCATGACTCAACCCACATAAAAGTTCTAGCTCTTAAGGCTTTTGCAAATCTGGAGTTGGAAGAGACAGCTAAAAGCAGCTGGATGATCCTTACAGACAGAAAATCCTACAGTGAAAAAAAAACTTCAGCTGCAAAATGTCTGCTCTAAGGCTGCAGTCCCAAAAGTGGTTTAAGTCAATCTAAGTGCGGGTCATCTAGCCTGCAATCCAGAGTCTGGAACTCTTCCTTCAAAGTCATTCACTGCAGAAATAAGACATGCTACTGTGCAAGGCAGAAGTTTTTTGTTCTGAACACAAGTATCAAAGGTATTGGGGACCAGGCAGTACTGACACCAGGAGGGACTGGGAAGATAAATGAGGAGTAGAGATGACTAAAATACTGAGAATGCAAGTCAGGTTTATAAGAATCACAGCAGTTATGAAATTCCTACCAAGACAAATCAAATCTGTCCCAACTAAATATCTCTTCATAAACCCCAGACACACTTTGGGAACTCAGACTAATCTGCATTGCACAGTGGAGGAGAAGGAATAGACAAAGTCTGTGACGAGGGCAGAAATAGAGAAACCAAATAATTTCTGATATGCTGAAGGAGTTAAGCTTGTTAACATTTTAATTTGTTGAATTATTCCCTTTTGTGCTGCTGGAATGCATCATTCTTTTGAAACTCCATCTGGGCAATGACCAGAACTGAAACAGAACGAGACCATTAATGCCTGGAAGCATCCATGGCCAACATAGAAAACGTTTTCTGCCTGCAAAACCAGAACTGCTTAAACTTGACTGCTAAGTTAATTTAAAAGGAACATTTAAATGGCTATTGGGACAGATGGAAATGCAGAGGCTACTATCCAAGATAATCACTAGCAAGGACAGGCCTGATGAGATGCTGAACACTGTAGACTGAGACACTTTTTGACTAAAACAGAGATGTGCTGGAAAGCTGGCCAGCAGATAGTCAGCAAGGTGAAGCTGAGTGGAAGCAGAGACTTGGGCATGGACCACACACAGAAAACAGCTCAGATGTTTCTGAGAAATCAAACTGCTGCTGATTACTGTCCTTCTCAGAGAAAGACATCCATGTGCAATCTCTGGAATAAACACAGAGGCACCCAAGGTTGCTGACACTCATTTGTTTCTAGTCCTTTCTCCTCATACATGACAGAAACTATGTGAGCCCAAGATAATAGCTGTGCCTCTGAAGAAGAATTCCTGGCATGGTTAAATGGCATCTTGCAATCAAAACATATTTGGAGAACAAAAAGGCCTTGTAAGCCTTGGAACACAGTGTTTATCCCATAAACATTTCTTCCACTTATGTCCTTAAAATATCAGACCTACCGCCCCTTCAGCACCAGCACTCTCACGATTCATATGCTCCCAGCAACAACCCCAAACACTATAGGAGACAAATACCTTCAGAATTAGTAGGTGAGAAAGACTGAAAAGAGACATTTTACCTCTATGACAGCAAGCTTTTATCTCCACAGACATTCAGATGCTGGATGAGCAGGAAGGACAGGACACAAAGGTGAGGTTTATTGCTGACAGGACAGATAAGAATACGGTGTTGGCTGTACACCCACCAGTGAGAGTCAAGGGCAAGGTGACTTGTGCTGGCACCTGTTTTCTCCAAAGGATGAGGAGAACAAAAGAACACAACCTATGCTTTCTTTCCAAAGCACCTTTAGCTGTTGACTCCTCAAGTTGAGCTGATCAGCAAGTTGAGCAGCAATCTGGAGAACTATTTGTCCACAATGCCTGCCCTCTAAATGAAAAGCATGCACCCTTGGCTATCACAGCTCTAAACACAAGTGCTGGCTACAGAGATGGGATACACTGAAGGCTTAAGTAAAAATGATGCCACTGTCCTGGGATATGAAGCTGATCACCAGTGCTTCTTCTTTCTCTACATATTTCTCTTTTGCCATATTCCATGGATCAGTACCTGCAGGATCTGTGATGGAAATATCATCTCCACTGAAATTTCTGCAGTGCTTGGAAGACACCATTGTTCTACAGCCTGAAAAATCTCTGTGTGAGGATTTAATGCTCCCAAGTGCCTCTTGGACATCAAACATTTTGAAAACTATTAGCTCTGATGAGATTTTGAATGAGGCTCAGGGAAGCCACTTGCTCTCATGAGAAAAAGGTAGCTCTGATCTGGTAGAATAAAAATTACTGAGAAGGAGGAAGAGGAGGAGGAGGAGGAGAAAGGAAGTCCACACAGTCCACATTTCTGCAAGCAAGGAAATGAGATTTTATTTACTCTCTGATCCTGAGGTGTGTTAAATTTCAGTTTGAATTTCCATTACATAAATTCAGCTTGACTGAGCAATGTCCCCATTAGAGACTGTCCAAAGCAACAAAAAATGATCCACAAATGATCTTCAAAGCTGAAGGTTCAAAGCCTTGGTGAGGTGGGGTTTTTTAGCATATTTTTGCATGAGCAACCTATAAACTCATGTCTTCCCAGAAGTTTGAAGAAGACAATATAAAGAAAGCAATTAGATACAGTGCATACTCAAGTCCTTATTGTTGCCAATTAATCAATTTATTTATTTAGTTCACCAGTTTAATTTCCTCTTCCTACACCACAGAGAACAACTCTGGATCTGTTTTCTATGAGTCAAAGGGATTAGATGACAAGCTGAAATCACTCACTAAAAGGACTTGAAGGCTTCAGTTTAGGGATTAATAACTCAGCAGCTTTTTCTCCAGATTTTAAAACCTTTAATTTGTACTGCATCAGCTGGTAGTTTTATTTGCACAACTATTTTTGTTTAAATGTGAATTAAACTCTGCTCTTCCCAAAATGCTGCTGCATTGCCCTCTTGGTATTATTCTCACATCCAAATTTCTGACTATACGTAAAGAAGATTTCATGCTTGCTTAGCAAATTTCTTAAGAAACTGCACCTTATACTAATACACAAGTTCAAGTTCTATTTGGCTTTCCCTGACTAACCCGACATAGCAGTGAGCAGTCCCCTCACGAATTCAACACCACTAGAAGGCTTGGGTGGAAGCTTTGGACCAGGTCTCTGTGTCTTCAACTCGGTCTCACATTTCAGAGAAGCTCTACAAAACATTTGCCTGCATTTCACCACATAGTAACACACCTTTAAGGATAAAGTAGAGGGATCCTTTTTCACCCTTGGCTAACACAGAATAAATTGGTACCACACTTGTCCTGCTAAGAAAGCCAGTGGCAGAAGCTAAAGGGGGGTCACATTTTTAATTATCCTGTAGAGATTCTGTTTGCTAAAGGGAATTTCAGTGAAATAATGCTATAATTTAACCCAAACACTTATATCATGTTAGACTCTATGAATAAAACACAGAAGCAAGTCTGCAGGCTGAAACATTCAGGTACTTTAAAGGTCTGGGGTTTCTTGTAGCCTTATCTGGCCTGACTCAGGAAAGACTGAATTTCTTCCATATGCCTTTTTAAGGACTGACTTGTGACTGTGCCTAGAGCTTTTATTTGGTGTATTTTCATAAACTGCAATAAGCAGAGCTGTTCACTTTGTTTACTGCTTCTAGACAACAACTGCCATCTACAATCAACTCAGAGAGGACAGCAGGGCAGGGCTGGCAGCAGCCACAGGATGCAGCATAGCAGCAAGTGATGATTGTGCATTAGGAAAGGTGCCATCATTTTTCCTTCTCAACTGTCCAAAACATGTGAAAGGCACTAACTAGCAGGCTACCCAAGGCACACAAAGGCTACAAAAACAATGTCCCTAGTGTCCTGTTAAGGCCCAATCCTAAGACGACTACCAAGGTTTTAGGAACCTACTGAATTCTGCAAGTCACAAGTCTCCAAAACTGATACCAGAAAGAATTCAAACATCACAAAAACTGCAGAACTGAGAAAAGCAAAAAAGCAATGAAGTGACCTACTTTATATTCTATTATCACATGTGAAAAGAGACCGAATCACAGAATGCCAGAAAGGCACACGTAAAGGAATCCTCTCAAATGCGCCACTGTCAGCAGTGACAGTGCACAGCCACCCACAGAAAAAAACAGGGCAGGGAAAAAACTCCAGTCAAATACTGTGCCAGAACAACAGTTCAGTACTGAGAGAGAAGGGAACATACAGCAGGAGCTATAGAGAACATAAGAAGCCTGAGATCTGAAATGCCACTCGCCCTTATCCCAGCAGGCTGATTAGAGGCTCTGCCAGGGAGGGACACTGAGCATCAGAACGATCTGATCACCTTTTCCAAGAGCTGCCTTAAACATTTTCTGGCTATTTCTCCAGCATCTGTTGTTGACTCAGTTACAAGTGGCAGGACAGAACAATGTGCAGCAGTCTGTAAACACCCAGGTACAACTGTGTGAGGTGACAGCCCAGAGTTGGGATTAACCTTTTCAATAACAACAATGTTAAGTGCTGGAAAGTAAGGGGCTCAGGGAGAGTGTAGGAAGGTGATTTCCAGCCTCCATCCCCCAGGTTTCTACAAATGAATACCATAAAAATAAAAACCACTTATTCCCCAGATTTAACTTTGCAGATTTTTGCATCATTCTTTTCTAAAGCAAAGATCAGGATCAAGCCAACTGGATATTTTCCTTCAAGTATCTTAACCTGACCTTTTCCAAATGGTCTCCCTGACATACCTAAGCTGAAGTCAAACTGAGTTATGATCTCATGTATTAAAAACGTGGCAGCTTCATCCTCATCTCACAACAGATCTGTTTCCTGCATCTTCAAATCATGCCTCACTTAACTGAAGAGTTTCTGGGTGACAACGAGAGACCAGGCTATGCCTTAGGCTAACAAGACCACACCTTAACAACTAACTTCCTGAGCAATTAGGACAGGAGTGGTCAGTGACCAATTTCTTTATGCTAAAACACTTGGTATGACATTAACTGTCCAGCCCCAGTACCACTTAGTCCTAGTTCTGATGCATCAACACACTAAATAGCAACAGAAGTACTTTAGGACTCAAGCAGTCCAGGATTATTATCCCTCTAGGTGCTACTGAGGGTGGAAAGCTCAGCGAAATCTGCATGATGTGGAAAACTGTCATCAACCAGAGAAATTAGGGTTCAGATCATGCTAATATTCTCCCCTGCAAAAAGTGTGTCACGCTCAGGTATCTGCAAAGAGGCTGAGTAGCTTCTTTTTACAGCAGCTTTCTTTTTACTCTTCTGAGAAGGGGAGTTTAGCCCAGCAACAGACCTAAGTTTTCTGTCTATGTCTATAAAGTGACTTGTAGGTGGCACTGTAATTAAAAAGGTCCATCCCTTAAAATAGAAAAGCACATCTTTATGACTGAGGTGAGAACTAAGACTCTGTCGTGAGATGCTTCCATCAAGTCACTAGTTTTCAGGATCATCAACGACAGGGTAGAAAATTCCCAGTAAAGCAGCCTGGATGTGAAAAATTAAAGCAGACAATCCAAGTCTAAATTCCAGCTTGCCCACCTCAGCTCCCTCACAAATCCACATTTCAGTTTTCATCAGCAGACTGTTCTTGTTCTATTGTTTCAAGATGCTCAACGATAAGAGTACTTACTGCAAATGAAACACAGCCTTAAGAACTCTACACTGCAGTTACAGCTACCTTTTTAAGAAATGAAAAGGACAAAACCACCTTCGGATACTGCAGTCACATAAAGCACTATCTAGATCCATGTTCTGTGCTGTAAGCTGTTTACAAAATGACAGATAAACTCTGCAGTGACGAGACAGCTAATGTTTACTACAAGCTGGACAGATGCCTGACTCCAGCAAACCACCACCATAACACAGCTGAGCAGAGGCTGGTAGCTAGGTTTGGGGAGGGGTATATGTGTTTTTAGTGCGGAAGAGAAGTGGAAAGGGAGACTCCATCATTAATCAGCCAGCCAAGCACACTCTTCCTTTTAACACTTGGAAAGAGAACTGCTGGCAGAATGGGAGACATCTCAGGGCTCTGTGTGACCTTCAGATTCACATTTGGACTGATTCCTCCTGAGTTTGGAACATTATTTGTCACTGAACTAGGAGAAGGCTGCAAAGTACAATGCATTACCTAACTGAAAAGAATGATGCCTTACTTGCAGGAAGAGCAGTTAGTTTGGTTTACAATATGCTGAAGAAATTATAACCAGAGGGGAGTCGATAGCAGTGTCCAGATTCTCATAATATTCCCACAATACTGTTACTTCCAGCTTTGCATTGTGTTAAACATGCTCATGGGGCTCCAGGGCAGCTCAGTTTGCTCTGAAAAAGGTATTGCAGACCTTCCTAAAGCCAAAGCACCCCAAGAAGAGTTAGCTAGGCACCTCATGTGAGCTCCCTGATGCTAAATCTCATTGCTGTAATGATGCCTTGTCTGCCCCTGCAAGCAGCTGTCACTGTCTCAGAGACAGCAGCTCGTTCATGCCATCACAAGTGGGAGAAGCACTCACAAGAACTTCTACAGCTTTTACACAGGACCCAAACCCAGCATTTTCTGAGCAGTCAGGAAGCCACAGCATATGATTTCAAGAGCATTCTGTGTGTTTTTACATCCAACTCAAAAACAAATGCAGTCTGCTGAATTACAGCTGCTGAGGAAAATACACTTGGGAAACCATGACAGGGTTTGTGCACAAATAAGCCTTCAGCACGACATTTCATTAGCAGGGTTCTGCACACAGTGACACTTGGTGGCAGAGTTTCCAACTATGAGGCTAAGGCATATGGCAGGAGTCACTGGAAACAATGTTTATTAGGTGACAGTCTGCACATTACCGCCTTCTCCAATTGTTGAGATTGTAACTGCGGATTTTCCATACTTACCCATCTCACTGCCAGAGGTCATCCTAACTAAGACCTGTTTTCATGGAAAGAGAAAAGCTTGCTAGTTTACATTAACACTGATACAACTGTGATTCACCAGTTAACACTGATCCACGTGATGCTTGCTGGGTCATACCAGCTTATTCTAAAATCATATTTACTGTCAGACAATGCTCTATAACAATTCACCAATTTCCTGTCTGGGAGACCAGAATGCATTTTACTTCTTAGAAATTCTTGCTGTGAAGAAGCTATTGGTGGAGAACCTAATTCCATAGATTGAAAACATGAAAGAGGAACTCCTCCAAACTCAGGTGAAAGCAAACACAGGGCTATGAATTAATCCTTCTGCAGGCCTATACCCCTGCCAGCTATGAGGCAGATGCTGCTGCTCAAACAGCATGTGCTGCCAGCAACACTTAGCTCCCCAGGAGCTTATTTGTGCCTTAACTGAGCCATGGGGGAATCCAAGGGCCCTCTGACTAAGGCAGTGGAATTGATTTATAGCCTCTGGCACTTGGCTGATAAACCACCTTCCCAGCTTCCATCTCTCCAGACATCCATTCCCCCAGCTTGCTGTCTTTTGAGTGGCACATCTTGGTTCCCTGAGCAATTTCACTGCCTGCCTCAGATAGCCCATGAAGACAGGATGAGTGACACACAGCAGGGATGCCATCCTCTCCACTATTAAAAGGTTTGCCTTTGAGGTCCCTACTGTGGACAATAAATTTCTATGCACTGTCTTAACATACAAACGTCAAGTGTCAGAGAGCCAAAGAAACTGATCTTCCAGCTGAGTGGAACACGGTTCAGAAGTGGCACCTTTGGCTCAGCAGCATTTACTCTCCTGCTCTGGGAAGGATGGAGACCACAAAGCTCCATTTGTTTCCCACTTAGAAATCAGCATGGTGACCCAATTTGTCACTTCTGGGAAACAGCTGCAGCTCCAGCTAGAGGATCCAGAAAAGGAAGACAGAAAAACATCACCTGTAACAGCAGGATACTACCAGAGGGAAGGAAGAGTATCAGTCTCTAAGGGCAGAAGTTTTACCCTAAAGAAGCCCCAGAAGGAGCAGGGCTGGCAGTCACTGCAGTCAGTCCCCTTTTGTGAGAGGAAAATGTGACTCTAGAAGTGGTTGCACTCTGCTGTCTGCAGCTGGCACAGCAGGCTGTAGCCTGTCTGCTTTTAGGACTTCCTTGCAAAGGAATGACTGAGTGGTAAGGAAGCTTAGGGTGGAGCTTGGGACTAGAGCAACAAATCATAGTGCTACAAATCCAGCTTTACAGAGGATGACCAAAGAAGTTTGCATGGTGTCTATAGGCATTACGGCAAAAGCCAACACCTATTGTTCCTGTTTCACAAGGGATTAAAGAACCTTCTCAATCTGAAGTTTTTACAAAATGCAAATTGGATTGTGCGTTCACACAAGCCAGACGTTGACAGCTTCTGCTTTAATCACAGATGTGCAGAGTTGTAATTTAATCTTTATAAACGCAGACTGTTTTGATCATTCTGTTGCAATCCTCTGTGGAGCTTTCCCTGCCCTATACAGGCACTTAACAGTGAAGGGAATCCGTAACACTGCTCCATTCTTCCTCAGCAGCCTTCCCCGGCAGATCACACAGCACTTCAAAAGCTGCCTGGCTCCCCAAGGGCTCCCCACCGGCTTCCCTCGCTGGGGAGGACACGGGGCTCTCAAGGTTTGCACAAAGCAGCACAGTGAGAGCAGGAAGAAGTTCAGACCCCACCCTGCAGCCCCTTCCTCTAGCTACTCACAGCCCATTTTCTAGGTTTAGAAGCAATAATAAGCAAGTATGTGCAAAAGAAGCACATACCAAGCAAATCTGCCAGGCATCTGAGAAGTGTTGAGCAACATCAGCCTGTCTCCTCAATGTGGACTGGAAGCTTATTACAAAGTTAAACCTAAGGTTTGTGCTCAGCACACTCCCAGCCGAATCACACTGGGATTGTAACTCACACCACTGAATACAGTAATTTCACGATTATAAGCCACACCTGAATATAAGCCGCACCTCCCAGTAGCCGGGTAGACACGGGATTTGTCCATATATTAGTAACAGAATCACTGCCAGCTGGGTTTGGTGTCAGGTGCTCAAGTTGCAACAGTTTTCATAGACCAGTGAAGCCTTTAAAGGCAGCCCCAGGCACCCTCCCCAGCTGGCTCTCACTTCCAGGTTAGCATTTCACGAGGATTTGTCCATAGATAAGCCGCACCTGAATATAAGCCGCACTACTGGGGTAGGCTGGATTCTTCAATGAAAAAGGTGTGGCTTATAATCGTGAAATTACTGTAGCTCCTGTAGCCCCAGCACAGAAACTCATCTGCCACCAGGAGGCTGCACTCAGTGGCAGCCAGCAGAGTAGCAGCTCCCCAAGGCAGCTCTTCCAAGCCAAGTCCCCAGTATGCAGTGGTCACCTGTACTCCTGCATCTTCAAGCCCTTGTCAGTCCCTTTTGTAGTGGCAAAGCCAGGTGAGGATGTGAAAACAGCCGTAAGAACTGAAGGCAAGCTTTAAGTTTAATGGACTTATTTTGTTACTAGTTTGTACTTCAAGGCACTCCCTTATCAGTCCAAGAGGGCAGCTCATAAAACTAATGGAAGCAAGACATGCCTCAGCATCTGCAGTGCACAAAGGGTGGAAAGATTCCTCTGCTTCAGGAGCAGCCAAGGTTTTTTGGGGTCACACTGCCTCAGAGGCCCAGAGGAGCTAAAAGTGCCACCAGTAGTAAGAGGAAGGATGCTGGGGCACTTTTTTTTTAAGTCTGAAGGAAGGGAATGGAAGGGCTTCTCCCATTTTTTACTGGAATGTACTGGGTAGCATCTCTCCAGTAGCAGCTGTTTTTAAAAATCTTTTGTCTCTCTAATGGCCTAGCACAGTTGTCCCCCTCCTCCACTGACGCACAGTTTACTGCACTCTGCATGTTAATAAAAGGCACTATACAGCACAAAGTCACTGCTCCAAAGCTCACCTTCAGCTTCAAATCTCCTTGCTGCAAAGCAGATCAGACCTTGGAGCCTGTTCAGACCCATTCAGTCTGGCACACTGCATAAAGCAGTCTGAGATGTTAGCAAATAGCAGGGACATTTCTCTGATAAACCAAAAAAACAAAAGCAACAACAACGACAAAAAGAGAACAACAGCTAAACCAGAGAAAACTTCCATCAGCTAAGCAAACCAGCAATTTGCCAATTCCATAAGACTTTTTATATAGATCCTTTCTAATTTCACCCAGTGCAGCTCTGCTCTATTTAAACTATAAAATCTGTTTCAAGCCATTAGTCATGAGTAGGTGTCTGTAATGAGACCATGAAAGCCAACATCCCTGCCTCATTTGCAAAGACAGGATGACTTTAAATTAAGGCCTTGCCTTGGTGATCCCTCCTTAGCTGGAGTTTCACATCCCCACTACTGCATGCCACACAGCAATAACACACTTGAGACCTTCTACCTCAAAGCTCACTGCATTTCAGAAGTGAAGCTCCATTATGCCAAGACCATTATAAAGAATTTCTCAAGTCCCCATGACATGTTACATTAATGTAAGAGATTAGGGGGATTTACTGTGGTAGTACCTAACACTGACAGTACTCAGCACTTAAAAAATATCAAAGGCAGACATTGCCAAGAGGCTTTTAACATCACTGCCAGCAGTGCTAAAAAAAGACAAAGCATTTGGTATCTTCCAGTGGGTTTGCTACTAGTTATGGAAACCAGAACAAACTGAATAAACCCTGACATCAATGGCTTGGAATTAAAACATTTTAGGGTACCTACAACCAACTACACCCTTTTGTGTCTTTCTATGCAAGTCACTTGTGGAACCTCCTCGAGCAGCACTGCAGATTAGTCCCTCAGAGTCTTAGCAGAAGGCAATGTGGATTGGGATGGCAAGGAGGAGCATTCAGCATCTGAGGTATGACCTCAGTGAAAGAGAAATTGCTTTGTGAGATGGCCTGACCTAACTGGATTGCAGCTACTGGCAGTGATGAGGTAGTGGCTGGACTAGATGATCGTAAAGGTCTTTTCCAACCTGAAATAATTCTGTGGTTCTACCTGAGTTACAAAGGTACTACAGTGTGAAACAACCCAAGTATTACACTCATTTGTCACAATTTCAAAAGTGATAGAGTTGTCCTGTTTTTCCATCACAAGCTGTTCTGGCTCCAAGCACTTTCCATCTGCAATTACCAGACATAAAACAGGTGTACACGGCAGTCTCTCACACTGAACTTCACCTCCATTTTGGAGGTGGCATAATGTCCTCACTGTAGCTGAGAAGAAAGAGAGGCTTCTACTAAAAAAACCACAGAGATGTTCCTGACTAACAAGTGTTACCAGTCCTGTGTGCCTGACATCTCAATTTTAAGACCCTTAGATAGGAAATTGTGGAGACAAAACAAAAGCCAAAGAGAAAACAAGACCTTAGTGAGCAACGTTCTAACTCATTGGAATGCAAGGCACCACAACACACTGCTACTCAGAGAAGGTTCAACCAAAACTATTGGGTTCCTTCACTTCAGCCTTTCTTGAAAGCTGTGCTACATTGCTATTAGGCAGAGAGCTGCCTTCTTACAAACAGCTGCTCTTTCACATCCAGAAAAGGGCAGATGTGAGACCCCACCAAGACCCTTCATGCTGTGTTTTCATCCTGTTTGTTTGCATTTACTCTTCTGGAGAAACTCTTGTGTTGCTGTTTTCTCACTGCCTTGACCCTGTTCTCTACAACTGCTTATGCTAGAAAATATTTTGGGAGCTTCTCAGATCAGATATGGCTCTGAGGAAGTCTACTGCCTCCAACATATTAAGTACAAGGCAGTCCAACCATCTGGAAAGTACAGATAAGCCTATGAATTCATTTCATGAAAGGCTATTTTGCCCTTTGACTCAAGAATATACCAAAACCTCTTTGAAGACATGGGAATAATCACTTGCATGGAAGAGCTAAAATTACATTGGCAGTTAATGGCCAATCCGATCTTTTTTGACTGTGCAGCATCTTTCAGTCCCTCAAAGGATGTGCAGAGAGGAACCAAACTTGATGAGAGAGGGAAAACCACAAAACAACAAATTAACACTGAAGTCAGGTTTTAAGAAATTAGCAAATGAGGAAAGATGCCAATAACTGGCTGAGACATTCCCTGCTTCATGGTGAGGAACTACAGCAAGGTCAAAACAGCTAACGACTAGGAAGGATTCTGAGTTTGCCTTGGCAAGGAAATGCTTTGCTGAAGGCACTGAGGTTCCCATGGTGTTTATAGACTGAAGTTGCTCATCGTTCACTCGCCCCTGGGAATCTCCCACTCTTTGCTGGAGACAATATGGGGTGGAAAAGGTCTTCTCCCAGTATTTCTGATCAGAACATTGGATAAACCCCCTTAACAGTGGATAAACCTCACAACAGTCAGCAAAGTAGTTCCATGAAATCTTACAAATATACCTGCCTAGACCAGAAACCTGTACATTCAGACTATGGTTCCTGGAAATCTCTAGGCCTGAGAACCTACAATGGCATTAATAGCCTATGCTTAAAATAATCCTATGCACATCATTTTCAAGGGCCTACGAATCCGTCCAGCATGTAATATTGTTAAAATTAATGCTTGTAAATAAAAAAGGAGAAAGCACCAGAATGAAAGGTTTAGAATAGTAATAAATGGACATTAGCAATTAACAAGGTAATAAAGGCTTCAATAGGATTTGGAAAAGAAGATAGAGCAAAATCTCTTTCAGCTGATTACTTACCTACATTTAAGGATATTAAAATATGAAATTAAATAATTTAATAAATAATCTCACACATGAACAGGGTGTCATTTAGCTTCAGGTGAATTTGAAACAAAGCATTCCCCTTTAGACAATGCTGTGTCAAAGATATACCCGCCTGATTAGTAGGAGATTCTCAGATACCACAGAGGAGTATAAGCAGCCATATGAGAATCTGATGAAATACTAATGTCTGAGAAGAAAATCTTCATTAAAAGGAAAGTTGGACCCTTAAAATTCTAAAAATAAATGCTTTGAGTAAAGAAATAACAGTCTCCTAAAACTACTAGAATAACTCAAAGGAGAAAATGACCAGTCCCAAATGTAGCATCTATGCGTGGACACACAAGCTAAAAGATAGCATTAAATATTTCAATGTGGTACACTTCAAAAGATGGGGCTATAAAGGTTGGTGGATTCTGTGTAAAAAATACTTAAGGAGAGCAGAGAAATGGGTAATTGAGTGAATACACAAATTAAAGCAAAGGTATAGCTGCAAGGAAAAAAAAAAGGAAAGAGACTGCAGCAGCCAAAAGGCGAGTTTGATCCCTCCCCTTCCCACAGATATGCTGAACAGCTCACCCAATGAAAACAGCAAATTCTGTTAGCCCACAAAAGCCAGAGCCTGGCCTTGATCTGGGCCAACTACCAGCATGTCTCATGTAATTACAGCTACTGACAGAGGGGAAACCACAGTCCAAACACAGACCTGAGCTCATTGGCATAACTGAAAGTGGAGGCAAGAAGTCTCCATCCCTCTCCTCCTTCTGCAGTAAACTGCAGAATGTTGAATAAACACCCTGGGACCACACACTCCCTTCACCACAGTGATATCTCCCTTATATCTCTGCAGTTCATCTGGGGCTATTATTGCTTTATTTTGTTTGATGTTCTCCCTATGTTGAGAGAAAGCATGAAGGCAGGAAAGAAAAAAGAGAAATCTGTCTGTCTTTCAACTTCCTAATCATCTTCCTCAAAATGCTTCATGCATCAGCACTGATTTCATTATCTGCCTGCTGCTAGGGATTTTATTTAAAGAATAACACACAAGGAAGAAAGGATTTAACCTGACCTCCCTGAACTGCTGGGGGATGAATACTACACAGAGCTGACAGTGAAAAGCTAATTTCCTTTCTCAGACTAACTCAAAGACTATGCAAAATTCCCCTCTATCCAAGCCTCCAGTTTTAAATTGGGCTATCAAAGGCTTTTCTTTTTTAGAGGCCTGGGTTGATGTAATCAGTATATCATCAATGAATGAGGATTGATAGCACAAACCATCACAAAGTATAGCTGTGGATACAGTACTCTCAGAGGCAGAACAATAAGAAAAATTGAGTAAATTAAAACCAGTGTTCTTCTATCCAACTATTCAAAGAAGAGAATAAAAACCAGTAGGGGCCACCTTTTTTTCCCCCCACTGCATCAGTACACCATTCATCCCAAATCTTTGGGGTGTTACATATTACAGATCAAGCAGGTTAATAAATGAAAAGGTTAGTGGGAAACAGGGAAGAGCATAATCAAGAAATAGAAAAATATAATGGACAGAAAGAGAAATTGCAGAGCAGGATACAGTCAGGACATTTTAGCAAGCACAAATATGGGAACCCATCCAGTGGAAGGGACAACTTAAGGTGACTTAAATGAAGTCTGTCCTGGACTGCATTAAAAATTTCTTCTCCAGAAGATCCAGAGTTGTTGATGCAGCTTTTTCTGGGATGATTCCCCAAGCTCTCAAGGCAGCTCTGCATTTTGTCCACCACATGCTCCTGCAAAGTAATTTTTCTCTCTAAGAGTGATTAATGTATAATTCTAATATTTTATTTTGGGAAATAGGCCATCTCTTCCATTCCTGAGACCACTCACAGAAGCCTATTTTCAAAAAGCCACGTTTACAAATTTATGCAATACAAGCAGAACACGAAGATAGCAACCAGGCCAAATTAAGGAAGGGAAACCTAACACGATCACCCTCTTTATTAAAAACCTCTGCTTTTTAAAATAAAACCCAACTGAATTCAATTACCCTAGAAAATTTCTACAAGATTTTGTCAGAGTTCTAGGTCCCCAATATAACCAAAAGAAAAAAATCTATGCTCAACAGTTCTCTGATAACTAACTTTACCACCAAAAACTTCCTGTCCCACTTTAAATGCCAGCATCTTCACAGTCTCCAAGCACACGTGCTGACAATGCTGAATATTCTCCTTGCTTGTACCCATCCTTCCACATTTGTGGGACCAAAAATCTCTGTTTGTACTGGTAAAATCGGCTAAAGCAATTCTTGCTTTTCTTTCTCCCACCTGCATCTGAACAAGGAACGTGAAAGTCCCGCTGGCATCTCTCCCAGTGCTGCCACATTACCAGTCCCAGTGAGCACAAGGTATTCCTGAACACCCATATTCCGCAGGTCAATATGAAAAAGGCCATGGCATGCCTGGCTTACCTGATCCTCAGAGAGCTGTGATATGTGATTCACTGCAGCATAAGACTCTATCTTCGGGTTGAAGTGATTGATGATGGCTCTGAAACAAAGGAGGGAAATTTTCAGAGATCTCAGAAACAGTTTAGAGATGCAGCAGAAATTTCCTACCAGTCTCAGCAGGTGTACACGGAGCCAGTCCTGCAAGAAATTCCTCCCTCACCACAAAGTGCTGTTTGGTTTGCCAAAGGCATGCTCCCTGCTGAGGCCAATGGAGATCCTGACACAAGCTCACTGGAAATTGCAAGCACAGGAACTGTCCTACACACGTGTGCATTTGTCCCAGCAGACACTGGACTGTGTTTGCTACTCTGGCAGGAGGAATTGCTGGGAGCAGGCTGCAAATTGCTCTGTGACAGCAGAGTGACAGCAAACCTGTCCATCACCACCCCATCCTGCTCAGAGAACTGCAGCTCCTTAAGTGTCACCTGACATTTTGTGGAACTTTGTTGCCTGATATGATGAAGCTGATGGTTTATTGCTTTGGATTTTCACTCAGTTTAAAATATTGTAGCTGGCTCTTCATCCATCACTGCAATCACTACATCTTGAATTCTTACCATACTGACTTTAGTCCTCAGACCCAATTTAGATCATTAGAGATAACTTATGTCAGTGTCCCAAACACAGCAGTAAATACTGGTCACTCCTGCCCTTCTGCCTCATTTCTCTCACTGGCTGCACCAATCCACATGCTTTTGCTTCCAGGTGGATCTAGAAGCAGACGTGAGCAAGCTAAAATTGAAAGCAGAATAGCAATTGGGAGAGAAAAAAAGCCCACCAAACTGCAGCTGGAGCATTTCCTCAGCCTTCTTTCTGCCTGTCAGGTGCTGCTGCGAAGATAACTGGCAGGACAGTGAAGACTCCCTGGGATAGCGTTTGCAACTGCTCTAGTTGGGATATTACTCATGAGACCCACTGCTGAGGTAAATATTCATCATGGAAACAGGCTATGTCAGTGCTCAGCACAGATGAGTTCTGACTGCCTGGAGAAAACTTGCTCAGCCAGATTACACTGCAGCAGCAGTCAGGGCTTCCACTCATATTCATCAGCATGAAAATTCACTCTGGTTCTCTCTGTTGTACTCTAATGGGTTCCCTCCTCCCCACTCCTCCCCCTGCAGAAGGACTTTCAGCTGCTTTCTCCAGACCTTATCACAGCTAAGAGCTTGTGCCCCAGTCTAGGAATATGTGACATTCAGTGGTGCCAATCAGAGTGAGTGGATAAAAACCTGCCTAGAAGCATCCTTCTTTAAATACACAGATAAGGAGTGTGGAAGGTGTGGAGAGTGGGAAGAGAAAAAAAACACAACCCAAAAAAACTGCAACCCAAACAGAACCTGCAATTCATATGCTCAAATAATTGTTTCCATTGCAGAGGCACCTTTAAAGCTCATTTAGCACAACTCCCCCTGCAATAAGTAGACATATCTTCAACAAGATCAGGTTGCTCAAAGCTCCATCCAACTTGACCTTGAATGACTAGTGATGGGTCATCTACCCTATTCCAAAACCTCACCACCCTCATTGTTTAAAACTTCTCATATATAATCTATACCAACTGTCCTAGTTAAAACCATTAGTCCCTCATCCTGCTGCAACATGTTGTCCTAAAAAGCTTTTCCTCAGTTTTCTTGTAAGTCTCCTTTAAGTACTGAAAGGCTGCAATAAGGTCCTCCAACAGCCTTCTTTTCTGCAGCTCTCTCAGCATGTCTTCACAGAAAGGTTCATCCCTCTGAACACTTTCATGGCTTCTCCTGCACTGGCTCCAGCATGTCCATGTCTTTCCTGGGCTGAGGACACTAGAGCTGGACACTGCACCCTGGGTGGCGTCTCAGAGAGCAGAGCAGTGGGACAGAATCATCTCATTCACCCTCCTGGCTGTGCTACCTTCACTGCAGCATTCCCAGCCACACCTCATCAACACATCGATGCCAGTCACTCCTGCAGCTGCTCCTACAGCATCCTACACCCTTGGCACAGGGGCACTTCTGCCTTCTCACCAACCTTGACAGTTACACCCAGAAAATGAATTCAGCAGTGCCTCTACCAGGTTTCCTGTAATCCCCTTCTCTCTAGAGAAGGACAAACACACAGGTGGAGACATGCCCAGACTCTTCCCATTTAAGTGTGACCAGAGTGACAATCACATTGCCCATTACCCAGCCTCTCCAACACTCTGGCTTTCAAGCTGCATGTTTCATGCCTGGCTGGAGTCATATTTATACTCCTACAGGACACACTGCAAGTTATTGAAAGAAAATGGAACACAGACTTACAACAACTTAACTTCTGGCTTGACAGAAGGTTTGGCAGCTCAGAGGGGTTCAGTGCACTCACATGGTTCCAACATTTACCAGGGAACAGATTTAGCATTCATTTTTACCCACTGCTGTGAAGCACTTCAACATGGGCTGCCTGCTCGCAAAGCCCCTGCTTGGATCTGAGCTAGTGGAGCGGCACCTGCAATCACAGCTGGGATTCACCCAGTGAAAGCAAAACCAGCAACCAGCTGCCACTGCAGTAAGAATCAATAGACATTAAGGAAGGAAAATAATTCAAGTCTCTTTCCTCATTTCCCGAAAGGTGAATGGACAACTCCTCAGTGATTAGATGAAGTTCAGCTGTTTAATTTGTTTTAACTACGAAGAATTCCTCCCCAACCTGACCATCTGCAGAGCTGTTTTTCCAAACTCACAAGCAGCCTGGGGCACAGAAGCATGAAGAGCTTGGATTCAATCCTGGCTCTGTGTAGCCAGGCTCTTACTGCCCAACATACTCACCCTTCTCACTCATCTGCTATGAGAAATTCCACAGCTATCTAGGCCAAAAAGCACCTTTCTGCATCAGCTACTCTCATACACCTCTCCTATTCTTCCATCTCTCAAAATGTATCTTGTCCCTGGAGCGTGTTTTTAGCAACTGGTCTCCTGGGATATTCACTGATTAACAGCTGGAATTCACTTTGCAAGAGATGGCTCTTCACTGGCATTTGATCCTGAGACAGTGGGAGACCAGAACTCTCAAACACAGTGTCCCTGCTATTGACAAAAGAACCAGTGGTTCTGCCACCATTTGTTCCCACACCAGCACATAAAAGCTGATCCTTGGCAATGATTTATTTTTACACTGTGATTGCTTCAATTACTGTCATACCAGCCAGCAGCTTTGGGGAGAGGGAAGGGAGTGGTTAAAGCACTTAAAAAAGATTTGTGATGATGTGTTCTACTGAGATCTTCATATTGATCATGGGGTGAAAAAAAGAAAACCCTTGTGTTTGGTATTCATGAAGCATGAACATCTTCAACACAGTTGTAAAGCAAGGAAATGGTGAAGTGTCAACTGAAAGACAAAATGCTGCGGTTTCCACACAGCCTTCCATAGTATGTGCACTTATGTGTTTCCATACTGCCAAGTCCCTCAGTGGCCATTTGTCATACAAATTTCACAGCTCTTGTGGGACACAATTCTCCAGGGACTGAGAGACGTCACTTCAGCAACACTGCCTCCTCTGACAGATCCACAGCTCAATGGTGAACTGACAAGAGGGGACTGTCACTGGACAAAGGAAGGATGCTGAATAAGCAGAAGGCTCAGCAGTTAGAAAACTGGCTCCCAGTGTCTTGTCTTGAGGTTAATGCTTAGTGCTCTAAGGCAGATCACAAGCCATCTCCACATTCTTTATTCCTCAGTCTCCTGGGGAGAGATGTTTATCTCCTAGTACATACATAAGGTATATCAGAGGTCTCCAAAAAAACACACACCTCACATCACTTCTTCATGCAGCTCTTCAAGCTACCTACACACCATGATGCCAAAAACATGTAGACACACAAATGAATGAGCCTGCATATTTCTCAGGATGAACAATCTAGGACATTTGTATTTCTGTATGTCTGCATTTATTGCATATTTATTGCATTCATTTAATTCCTCATGAAGAGGAGAATAAGAGCAGGAAAAATCTCCCTGATTTAGAAACCTCCAAGTGCAGATGAATCATTTATTTGTACTAACTGTATCAATTGTTATTAGACAGTAAAAGGAGGTCCCACTGTAACAGGTATTGCACCAGTCCAGAGTGGTGAAAATCTCTGTCCCAGGGGCTAAGGATCTCAAATACAAAAGAGAAAAAGCACAGAAAAGTTCACTGGCAACAGAACATGTAACAGTGCTGCTACTTACTGAGAGTCACAAAACACTTCAGTTTGAGATAAACCATGGATAGAAAAAACACAAAGAATGCTGAAGGAAGAAGTGGAGAGATAGGAAAAAGGAGATAGAAGGGCAGATAGGATCAAGATAAACAGAGGTGAAAAACTGCAGAACAGGGAGGATCAGTGAAACAGCAACTGATCCCAGGGCAGTCTGTCCTCTGCAAACTGGAAAGCTCCAACTGGTGGAAAGTTTGTACTTTGGCTGTTCTTGAGGTTGCAAAAATTTGCCAGTCCTGAAGTGACTGTTACTTGCCCTTTCTCCCCCAAAACCACATATGCTGGAAGCTGAGAAGCAGAAAATCTCCATGTGAGCCCTAGTGGTTATTGTGTTCCCCAAATAGGAACATTACGCTGTGGCTCTCACCTAGAGCTATGGTGAAAGAAGTAAACCCCCTAGGAAATCTGCATTCCCCTCCCCTCATAGTGCTCAGTGCAACAGGACTTGCTTTTGTAGTGGTTGCAGTAGCTCTTCAGACAGTAACATTTAAAAACGTGGGTTTATAGCCTTTAAAAATTGCCTAGAGTTACTCCTCGATAAACAGAAACAACCAGCGCTGCCCTGCAAAGAGGCCCAGAGTAAAAGAACTTCTGAAGACACAAAGTCTGACTGGAAAGGGCTCCTAGGAAAACTAATATGGCATGTATGGAAATAAAAGGTTTAATTAATTCAGTTTAATTTGCCACTAATTGTAACATCAGGTGTGAAAAGTGAAACGCATCAGCAACAAGAAGGTACTGGTCCCAGAATTAAGAGGCTCTTCCAGCCCAGGTGATCCACCACGGTAAGAAAGGTACCTTGCCCTCCTTAACCTCACAATGAGCTGGTCTGGGGCCAATGTGCAGGGAAAGCAAAATCACTATGCTCAGGCAGGCAGCATTTCTTCAGCACGTTTTCTCTGACCTCCAGATTCTCCCCATCAAGTTATTGCAGATGAGCTGTCTAATACCCACTCTTGCCTGACAGCAGCTACATTGCCAGAGTCCCATAAGACAACACTGTCCTCTTATCCCGAACAGCAAAGTAAAGCACTGTGGAGGTGCTGAAAGTAGGCTAAGGAAAGAACAGAAAGGCTGCAAAGCTTATTATAGAGATGGAAATGCTGAGCCATCATTCCCTGCATGAACCTGGCCTTTGCACCTACTTCACAGGTCTATCGTGCAATGCCTGACAAAGTATTCCTGTGGATTCCCAAACATTACTTGTACAATAAAAGCAACACCACAAGTTCACTTCTTCCTACATTCTACTAGAGTAGAAAAGTAGCAGCTCTTGGCTGGTATTTACCCCTTCACAGGAAATCAAGGGTGACTTTATACTCACCACAGACATTCATCTTCTCATCTGCTCATGCCAGCACAGAGCACTGGGCAGTGGGGAATGCATCTCTGTCCTCACTGAGTAAAACTGAATGCACGGCTAAGGCACCCAGTTCACTCGCTCTGTGCAGTGAAAACTGGCATGATCTGAGGTGGACAAATACTCCAGCACACACTAAGCTTCATCCATTATGAAGGCTAGGAATAGGCAAGCAGAAAGGGCATAGTTGTCTTTCATCACACTCCACAAAGCTGCTTTACTATAAAAAGGAGGCTGAGATAAAGTAGTTGTTGTTCAGGAACTGCAATCAATAAGTAACCAGTTTTTCTGTGATTCGTCACAGCAGTTTTCTCTCCCTCTCATACACCTTAGTTTCTCCTTTATGAAATGGAAATAAGAGCAATCACTTCCACAAAGCGTTTTAAACCAACAGGGTGGTAAGAGCTCAGTGTTCTACTATGTGGTATGTTGGAAACTGCTCAAGCACAAGGCAGCAAGTAAATTACAGACAATACAGAGACCAAAATGAACACAAACTCTGTCCTTTTCTCCCATACATGCCATCACAACCTTGGCTGCTGGAGACTTATGTAAAGCTTCCAAGCCAATCTTCCTGCAGCAAGCTGTGCCTCAGAAAGTGCTGTTTGGGGTAAGGATCTTGCTGACATTGCTCTCACAGGCACCCCCAGCACTCCAGACAATAAAACCCCATCTGTTCCATGCCTGCAACAATTACATTGAGTTGCTCCAGATGTACAACCCCACCGGGCAGGAGGTGAGAGGGTTTAGATTTTTTAACACAAATGAAGCATTTCTATGAAGTACACATACCTACCATGCCTAAGCTGTCTGCAGCAATTAAAAGCAAGAAAACTCCCTGGAACTGTGCATCAAATTCTTCTTTCTACTGTAGTTTAACTCCAGTCTGTTAAATTTCTTTTGCTCCTACATTTTAATGAGTACTGACATTAAGCTGAAAGTCCACAACTCACAGTGGGAGGCATCTTCTAGACACAATAATAAACTGCAGGGAAGAATCCAAGACAAAAGGATATTTTAGTCAAAAGAACCTACTTTACAGCTCACTGAAAATATCCGAGTCAGCACTGCAGCAATTTCACAGGAGAAGCAACTGCTACACCTGTTCAATTCTGCCACCCTGAATCCTATTGATCGTGATGACAGGTTCCATGGCAGAGGGAGATGCATGGTCTATTTATTTAATAAGGAGGGGACAAAAGAGTGCACACACAGCAACTGAGCTTCTTGCATTTCTCAGCATGGTTTTACCAAGCTCCATTCTGCAAGGGCAGAAGCAGAAGTTGTGCTTTCTGAACTACCAGGCATAGTGCATCTTGACACTTGGCTGTTTGTTGGATACTAACCTGGTATCAGCTACAGGATATGCTGATTTTCTCTTTTTAGAGTCTATGTCTATAAATTTAAAGTCAAGCAAATCAAATACCTCACTTAGCTTCTATTTGTCTTCTTAATTAAGGAAATCCTCATGGGTGAGCAGCTAACTCATCTTTTGGAACAGCAGCACAACCTCACTTGAGACTGCAATTTAGGGAATTTATCCACTCACCTATTTTCACACAGCCAGGGCATCATTGGAAATTAATCAGAAGAAGCACTTATGTTCCCTTTTCTCAGTAAGTAAGCATAGGAATTCTTAGGTGTAGGTAACCAGTGGCACTGATAGTTTAAGTGGTATGAATGACAAAATAAAAATTCTTTCCTAGGCACAGAGAGGGAAAGTATCTGTTGAAGCACAGGGCACCAGACTGATCTGTGTTCCTGCTCATCTCCCAATCTGTAATTGACTGTTCTACAACAAAGCTATCACTTGATAACAAATACATTTCTCACCTCAAACATGTAATTTATGAGTGATCAAATGACATATTTTATGGCACATTTCACTGCTCTAAAACAGCTGGCTAGTAGTGGTGAGAATGTGGCAAGAGTTTACTTTTAGCAAAGTAAAAACATTAAAAAGCCAACCCTTCATTACACCTCAATTTCAGAGAGTAGCAGTTAATTACAACTGCTCCTCTAACTACAAACAGTGCTGGAGCTGTGTGATGGAACAGAAACATCACAGATAGGGAAGCCTGTCCTCTGGGCTCAGGCTGCCAGCACTAAAACCTGCAGCTCAATCTACACGTCCCAGGTGTGAGAGCTAGCCATTATATATGTCAGCATTTTGGATTTTAGGCACAATGTGCCTGCTTCTTCCACATCTGTGTTCCCAATTTTGAAAATTCAGCCGACTTTTAAAATAAGAAACTTCTTTGAAACTTCCTTAATATATGCTTTTTAAAAGTACCCACTGCCCTAGGACTCTGCTCCTGGTTTAATATCTGCACAAAGCCATAACAAGAAATATTAATATGGAAGTAAGTTTTTCAGAGCCTTAACAACCTCTTTTCTGCAGCATCTCTTTCCCAGTTCTTTTACTTCATATACACTCCTTTGTCCAAAGTTCTTCAGCTGCACTAAACAAGTACAATCCACAGGCCAAATAAGCTGTGGTTCTTTTAGTATCCAAGCATTCTGATGCAAAAAGCATGGTAGTCTCTCACAGTCAGTTGGTGTAGAGCAGTGAAATGGGTTACAGAACACTACCTTAACATCAAATACAGCCCTTCAGCTACACCAGCTTTTAACTCCCACGTAAAAGGCAACCTGCTCTCTAAAACAAACAGTACGGAATGATGAAACAATTCATCCAGAAGGTTAAGAATAAAAAACCAAGGACAAAATGGGAGGAAAAAGCACATTTGACAGTAGTTTACCATACAGTTTGCATGTCCACCTTCTCTGGTTAGGACCTGAAGTAAAGCATTATGGCAAATATTTATTCTCTGTAAGTGCTATTAAGTGGGTCAGCATCTACTCATTGCTTCATAATTCAGGTTACAGGATGCCATCTAAGCCTCTGAGACAAGGCACGTTGCAAAACCTCTAACAGAATCTTAACCTGAAGTTTTAAAAGTTACTTTTAGTATCTTCATTAGTATTTAATCACAGGATGTTTAGCTTTGAGGAAAGTCTGGATTACTGGATGCTGCATCGAGCACAGAATACCATACAGATGCACACACCAGCTTCCAAACACAGACTTAGTTTATAAGCCGTCCCACTGGGACCTTTTAAAACTCTCTGAGAAAGGCTCTGAGTAGGCTGCTAGTTTAATTAACTTAGTGAAAACTTGCCATCAACCCTGTATTATCTAGAGCGCACAGAAAACGACTTTTACTATCCCATTTTGTCAGGTGTGAGCCAGCAGGTATTGCATGAGGCCCTGAACACCCTGTTTGCAGGATGTGGCAGCAAGACAAACCTCTCCCTTTAGGTCATGGAGCACAACCTTATTTTACTGACTCAGTAAAACCTGTGCCTGCAACAGAAGTCCCAGAGGGAAAGGAAAGCCCTGAAGCATCAGCATTTGTCTGTATTGAGTGAGTAAAGGGTTAGAACAATGCAATCAAGTCGTGAAGTAGCTGGATATTAAATTACAGAGAGAGGAGGGGAAGGAACATTGTCTAAGCAAGAATCAGCTACAGTCAAACCTACTTCACAAAGGAAATTAAGATGAGTCCCACAACGGAATTTAATTAACTTAATTATACCAAGTGTCAGCTAGGGCTATACCTGCAACACTACAACACCCATGTAAATCAGAGTTCACAATATCAGCCTTTGAGACACCACCAACTACCATGCCAACCAAAACCCATTATTTACAGTCCATTCCTCCAAAAATAAAAGTTGCTGCAAACCTCACAATGTTTTTCTTGTCAGACAGGTACAAATGAGAATCACATTTGCTGAAAAATGCCTAGTGGAATTTGGATCCTTCCAAAATCCAAGACCAAGACTGAGGCATGGACTCTGTTGACATCCCCAGACACAACCCAAGTGAATACCACATCCTCAATAAAGATGTTACCTCACATCACCTGGGACAAGGTGAAGTTGACTTTCAACATCAAGGAAAGCTACAGTCAAACAGCATTCCAGCTGAATGAATGGTACTCTGTTTAGGTTATTTATTTCATGTCTGAAAGACTGGAGGACCTGTAGTTAAGATTCTGTTTTCCTGAGACAGGGCACCTGATTTAAGGACCAGTGGAGAGCTTCATCTTATCTCCTTTGCTGTATTTCATGTACACCCATCTTCTTCTCCATTTAATTGCCTTAACCTGACCCACCTCCCTGAAAGCCAAGCCCCCTCCATCCCCATATCCACACATCTCACAAATATCTATTCTACTGAGATGTCTACTGTAAGAGGTGATGATCAGAAGCAAGTGATTTACTGACATGGATCAAGTTATCAACTGAGTTACTGGCAACAAGCACACTGTAAATCTGTTGTACCTGCAGAGTAAAATGCCACAGATAAAATCATCTGTGCCCACACACTCCCAGTTCTGGACAAAAGGAGGACTGGGGAGGTCAACTCATCACAGCCCAGAGGACAAGGGACAACTTTTTTTCATCACCTGCCTCATCAAGGGTTTCCAGAATAATTTCAATAGTCTTGGGATTTTCTGGGTTTTGCTTTTACTTTACCCATCCTTACCCTGCAATGAATTTCAGGCAAATGTTGAGAAAACCCTTCAGCTGAATCGGCCACTGATGTGCAAATCTTTGGGAACAGACTCTCCCATGTCACAGAAGTAGAGAAATTTATTTATTTTTTTCAAATCGCCCACTATCATCCTTGGCATATCTATACATGCTCACCTCTCCCTCAAAGCTTTGGGTTTGTAATTTAGACATAGACTTTTTTCCTGCTCTCTGTTAGAAAAGCAAGGCCAGTGAAGTGCATTTTCTATTTCAAAAGTGAAGTATGGCTCTCCAGTCTTAGAAACAGCAGCACACCAACATTTCAAAGTTAACTGCTGATGTTTTCCCATCCATCAAGTCAAACAAAAAGCCCAACTCCTACAGTGTTCTGCTACTGATATGTCTTTCGTACTTTAGGATTTAAGTGTTTTTCAAGGCTCTTACAAAAACATAATGCAAAAAAAGGCCACGTGATTTTTAATCAGTTACATGTGACATCAAGTGGCAGAGAAGCTAAAAGATCTAAGGAAGGAGTACTGGACTTTTCTCTGCAGAAGGAGAGCTAAAGGTTTGTCTCTGCTTTTTCCTTATAATCGCTAATGCACAACTACGTATCAGGGAGGTACATTAGTTCTAACCAGGGCAGTAGCTTTGGATAGCTCAAGCCAGTTTCTTTGTGGAGCTTAAGCTGCACAATTCTTACACCAACAGCTCTAATTCAACATTCCAGACCCTGAGCCAACCTCTGAGTTGTGCAACATAGTCTGTGTTCTATCCCCTCCTTTATTTTTCTTTTTGAAACACAAAGCATCAGTGTATTCAGTTGGTGCTGAAAACATTTGTAGACACTCCGTAGATGGGGAAGACCACACAGCTTCCCAATTCAGCAACCACAACTGCGGCCACACAAATAATTGTTATCCATCATCAAGTGAAAATGCAAGGGGAAAAAGCAAACTTAATAAAAAAGGCCACATGTGTTGCAGTTTTTTGAAAAATAATTAAAACAGAAAAGGAAGTCACCACACTTGGTTCATTTATTTCTGTGAGCTCTATTTGATTCAGAATTGCTCTAGTGAACAACAAAATCTAAGCATTAAAAGGCTGTTGAAATCCTAACTTGTCATTTCGCATTGTAAAAAAATGCAGTGTTGACTACTTGTCAGCTATTTGATTTTTCCTCAGTTCCTCTTAGTTCTTCCATTCAAAGACTGAAGGCAACACTTCTCTGGTGGTCCAACCACTGCAGCAGACTGATTCCTACTCCTATCCCATCTAACCACTCTTCTGTCTGCAGGCAAGGGACCAGAATCTTTTTCCTGGCGTTGCTTGTGAACCAGCATTAGCAAAATCAGCCTAACACTGGAAGCGTTTGAGATAGGAGTGCTGTCATACACCACGAAGGGAAAGCTGCCCAATTTAAGCATTTTAGAAAACATGGAGGAACAGGCATATATTTGAAAAAAGGCATTCAGCACATCTACAGGTCCTTATTACAAAGCTTAAAGCTGTCAATGATTACTGCATGCTTTTTTTGATATTGCAGATTTCACCACATTTCGAGAGAAAAAAATTTGCATGCCTTCTTTCCCTTGGCTAGCATTCCTTTTGAGCATATGCATAATTACTTACTATTGATAGGCACACACTTAGAAATTTCTGACAACTTAACCCAGATCCAGCACTGCTCTAGCCTGACTGATACAGCATCTACTGCCAGGTAAAATCCTGTAAAAATCTTGCTCCAAAAACTCTAGTCCAACTTGCAGCAAAAAATGTGTTAGAGCAACAGAAAGCAAGCAGGCTTGCTCACTGTTCACCTACCAAACCCTCTTTTCCCTTCACCCACACTACTCTTGCTTAAGACATCCTTTTTCTGCCTGTATGTAAAAAGCATTCTTTGCCAGCAGCTCTCCAGCTAATATAAGTTAGCTTGCGTGGCAAAATTTCCTCGTCTGTTGCAAGACTCCTAAAGGAATTAAATCATGCAAGTCATTAGAGAACTTTGATTATGATTTTAAGTAACAGGTCAGATTATTATAGAACTCATTCAGTATCAAAGTGATTAATTGCTTTAACAGCCAGGGTGGGTTAGCCCTGGCTGGATGCCACATGCCCACCAAAGCCACTCTGTTCATAAGCACAGGTGAGAGAACATATAACGTAAAGGTTATGGGTTGACATAAGGACAGGGAGAGATTACTTACCAGTTACCAACACTGGCAAAACACACTCAGCTTGGGGAAGTTAGTTTATTCATTGCAAACCAAATCAGGGACTGGTAATGAGACTCCTCACACTCTTCCCCTGCTCCAGTGCTGGTCCCACCCAATGGGAGACAGTTCCCCAGGAACTTCTCTAACCTGAGTACTTCCCACAGGCTGCAGTTCTTCACAAACTGCACTGATGTGGGTTCCTTCACAGAGTGCAGTCTGGCAGGAACAGGCAGCTCCAGCATGGGTCCCTTCTGCAGGACCATGGATCCTGCAGATCAATGATCCTGTTCCAGTGTGGGCTCCTCTCTCCATGGCATCACAGGTCATTCCAGGAGCCTGCTCCAGAGAGGGCTTCCCATAGAGTCACATTTTGCCTCCTTAATTTAATTATCTCAGAAGCACTACCACTGTCGCTGATGGGCTCAGCCTTGGCCAGGAGTGAATCCACCTTGCAGCTGGCTGGCACTGGCTCCATGGGACATAGGGGAAGTTTCTGGCAGCTTCTCACAGAAGCCACCCCTGGAGCCCCCCCTCACCAAATCCTTGCCACACAAACCCAATACAACAGCCAGCATGTACTTGCTGAGGTGCAAAGTGATATGGGCTGTGGCATTTGATGCTAATGAGCAACAGCACTTAGCAGTTTGCAAGAGCCAAGGCTTGGCAGCATGCTCATTATTCAAAAAGCTAAAACTGTATAAACCTCTTCCTGGAAAAAAATTTAGACGTGGAAAGCAAAAAAGGATATAAACCCAAACAAATAAAGCAAAAACATGAATGCTATCTAAAGGGCAGAACTGCATTTGGATTCCCAGACAAGCTGCATAATAACGAGAAAGGTGAACAGAATTTAGAAGGGTATTTTTTTTTCCCCTTCCATATTTGTCCGTAAATTGAGTGGATTCAAAACTTTGGACAAAATTCAAGATTTCAGTTCAATTTTGACATACAAGGTTTAGGATAAAAATGACAAACCTGCATATTGAAAGCATCCAGTTATTTTAAAAAGTGAGACAATATTTCAATATAAGAATTGCAAATATGGAAAAGTGTTTTGATTTCAGCTATACACCACAAAATGGTTATCCAAGTTCTTTCCAAGCAATCTCTAAAAAAAACCCACTGGCTCCAGCAGAGAGTATTTCCTCGCACACTGCACATATATACAAAACAGACCTACCAAGGACTGGTGGTTTGCCTCCCTTCCTAGCAGGGCTCCTCTTGCCACAGAGCAGGACTCTCATCTCAAGATCTGTGGATCTCTAAGCCTTCAGACACAACATCTCTGCATTCAGAGATGTGCAACTGCTCTGTACAAGTCAGGGTCCTGGCAGGAGGCCAGAGGTGCTGGTAGCAGGCCCAAGTTTGGGGTTTATTACAGGCTGGGCTGCCTGCTCATGTTCATCATTCTGCCTTAATAGAAGCCAATATATTTTCCCCGACCTTTACTTTCCACAGTTCTCAGAAAGCCAGAAAAATTAATATTCAAGCAACTTCTAAGTTTCATTCTGCATAGTGATGAACAGTTTCATTCTGCATAGTGATGAACAGGGAGTGCCAGCAGAGAAACGAAGAACCCCTTGCCTCAATGCAAGTGGCACAGCAGAGCAGGAGTAAACAGAGTGCTTAAACTCACAAATACCAACAGCAAACCTGAGTTTGATTTCGTGCCCCAAAACACCTCTGCCATTATACACCAGACAGAATTATGGGGTGGTATGAAAAGAGTGAAGACAGACTTGCAGCCCTTGCAGATTCTCTGCAGTTACATGCTGGGGCTCCCAGGTTGCCCTGAGCTTTCTTACACCCTCCCTTCATGACCCAGCAATAGATCTGCATCAAGTATTGACTGCTTTTCCTGCTTCCTTTAATGGTTTTTAACATATCAATCACACTATCACTTCTAAGTATTTTTAACCATTCCAGGAATACTGCATTCGGACAGCTGCTGAAGGTCAAGTTCTCTTTCAGCTCTGGCAGGAGCTGGGACTCACCACAATTCACCATGGCACAGTTCAGCAGCTTCCTTTCTCCTGGTGGTGGGCATCATTAAGATTCAGTTCCCACCCTACTTTTACACACAAAGAATCGCTACAGGACTGCCAATCGTGTTCCAGTTGCAGAGTATCTGCATACACAGACACAGGGGCCTCTTCCAGGTGCCAGGCTTCAGACCCTGAAGCTGATAAACAGGTCCTCTTGTGCCTCCTGGCATTCTCAAGATCACAGTGCTCAACAACACCAACACTTAAGCTTACTCTATATGTATCCAGTTAAAAAAGAAAAACGAGAGACTTTGCTGAAATAATCGGCATACTTAACCCTTCTTGGGGTTTGAGGACAATTCCTAGCATGATTTACTGTTCCTGTCCATTAATTCCAAGACTAAACATGGAAAACTGAGCAAAATTCATTCAGTAAAACCTTATTTCTTAAGGCCTCTCTGAAGCACTCTCTCTTTTGTTATTACAACTGAGTATAAAACTTCTTCCATTCTGAAACACAGTGGGAAAATCTCTTCTCCCCTAAAAAAACTGAAATGTGCACTACTGAAAATTTAAATTACGGATGTAATAATTTTCCTTGGAGGTTAAGCTAGTGAACAATTTCTCCACACTTACTTCCTTGCAGCACAAGTACTTCATTCTAGACCCTACTCTCTCAGCACAGCCATCATGGTGACTGCAAACTGCAGAAAAATGAGAAGCTTGTAGCCTACTGACATCTCCTTGAGTCCTACCTCTGGCTTGTGGTCTTAAGAGCAAAAACGTGTCAAAATAATTCTCAGGGCTGCCCTTCTGTTTAATTGTTCCATGGATAAATTTCAGTATGCCTATGACTGATGTACTGGAGGAGCAATCTCTCATTGCAGATAAAAGCCAAAGCACAAGAATCCAGAGTGAATTTGCAAAGTTTTAAATGCAAAATGGGACCCTTCCTCCAATCTACCTGACTCATGACACTACAAGCTTATCTGAACTTCTGTATACTACATTTTTCAACATCACCCTAACATCATGTCAGTAGCTAGCTAGAGCACCTTTCACTAAGCTATTCTATTCAGATAGGAATAGGAGGAGAAAACCTATTCTTTCAGTCATTTACTACAGTGATTAATTATCTATTAAGAGATGGGTATGCAATTTGCAGCTGCAATTTGATTTTAGTGTCTAGCCTTATATTCCTTTTCTGGTTTGGTATTTTAGCTCATCAAAGATGTTTGAACACTCTGAAGAGCATACCACAGGTTTTGTTTTAAAGAGATTATGATGCTGAAATCTTGAAAGCATTCTTACTAGTTTCTCATAACTGAGGCTTCTCTGTTCTTTTTCCAATTTTTCAACATCCTTTTTTGAAACAGAAAAATTGCAAAACATATGCCATCATAAAATCACCTTCTGTCTCTTTTTAATATTTCTAAGGTTAAATAAATCTCTTTAGCTGAATGCTTCACAAAAGACTTAGAGTAACGCTGTCAGTCAATACTTCTTGAAACACTGCTTTTCAAGATACAGCGCATTTTTGCAAACTGGCACTTGTTTCTTCAAGAACTGCATTTCAAGAATTGCTTGACAGGTTAAAAAGCAATTCATATCACACGCTTCATCTACTTCATGATTTAACCTTCTGCCAGTCTTCCAGAAACTTGCAACATTCATAAGAAATTCTTATGTCCCTTCTGATCACTGAAAAACTTGCGTAGCACTGTTTTCATGCTTATCACCTAAGAAAGGCACCTTCCTTGCATTCTAGGGATGCTCCACAACAAGTGCTCTGTCACATCATCCACTCTTAGAACCTCCAGTACTGTCACTCATGCCCACTACTAGCTCCAAACAAAGCACTACGAGTTTCACATGTCCATAGAACCTCAGTAATCTCTGCTATAAAAGTGACACACAAAGCCTCTTTAATACTACTTTTCTCCACTGTCATGAGCTTTTCAGTTGAGCAGATGAGCTATGATGGTCAGCAAATAATACCTGGGGAACCAGCATCAGGCCAGGTCACACCAGCAAGGAGTTCTGAAGTCTTGCACTGTGCTGACATTCTAAAGCTCTCCAAGTTCCTCTAGGCATCTGGAAGTCCTTCAGCAATGAATACTGACATATGACCCCAAATTCCTAAAAACTCTTTGCCAATGGACAATTGCTTATATGGTTTGTCTGCTTTAGCCAAGACCAAGTGCTTGCTGATAAACAATTTGAGGCAGAATTAGTGAGCTCTGGACTTGTCGTATTGCTGTTGTCTGCCATGTCCTATTTGATCACATCAGCACTTCTGGGGCCATCAAGTGCAGAAAACTGACAGGAAGACAAGTCTCAGCTCTGATAATGGACTGCATCCATGTTTCCTCTCAATTAACAATGCTAATAGCACATAGGCAGATTCTCCATCTCACAGCTGTGGTAACTGCAAGGGAAACATTGATTAGAATCAATTTCTGAGCATACAAATATATTCTCTTTCCTCTACAGGAACTACTGTACACTAGCTGATCTCTCCAATGCAGAGAACCCTAGATACCATGCCCACAGACCACTCTGAAGAAAAATCAGCCTTGATATGATGGATATTCCTAACTGAGCAATCTAAGAAATACCACATCCCTTTATCATTTTGCTTTCTTTGCACATAATTGAATAGAACAAGAATCCAATTAAATTTCTATAAAGAGGTCACCTTTAAAACTCCCATATACTTTCTACAAGACTGTCAAGGACTGTGTCCATACACATCTGGACCTAGTCCAACCTGAAATACATTTTGGTGCCCTAAAGCCCATAGAATTTCAAAAGGACAAATTATTCATCAATGTCCCCTATGTACTAAAATGCATTCTACAATGTTGCTGGCACAAAGTGGCTGTTTGCTATGAGTGGGCAAAATGATTTATTTAGTAAATATACATATAGCCTCTGAAGCACTGCAGTCCTGCTGACACAGAGGCATACAAATGTTGGGATTATGCAGATAAATCACAGGCGCGGGACTGGACTTGACTATACTCCCACTGTGTGTGTACATATATAATCTACAAATAGTTTCATCTGAAGTTTTGCAATATTTTAACATTAAAAACTCTTGTTTTCATTAAAGTTGATTACCACTTTCAAATACCTATCTTTCTGCCCCTGTGTATTGACTAATACATTAAGCTAGAATAAGACAATACACTTTCTGCTTCAAAGCTATTGAGAAACTCCTAACCATGATTAGATTAGCTCTGTTCAACCCAGACCAAAATGATTTCTGGGATGCTCCCACAGCACATTTAATCTAGTACATCTGCATTATTTATGGCATTTACACAAGGTGAATTGAAGGCTTTTATAAACTAAGACACAAATCAATACAAGCTCTTAGCAGATGGAGCCTTAGTAGGGTTCCACAGCAGCATTGTTCCACATCAAGCAAACTCTTTCAACTGAATAACTGGTAACTCAGAAGGAAAGTTTTGTTTAGAAAGTCAGGAATTACAGACACCCTCAGCACCCAGCCTTTCCAGGAGAATTCACCTACATCATTTAGAGTCTAAACAGTCAGGACTAGGTTTGTATGCAGTATGCAGCTTGAACTGCTTCACAACACCAGTCCAGGAGCATCACAGTAGCTCTGTTTCATTTGCCTCCCCAAGCTACGATAAAAATGCTGTAACACAGATGGCTTTCCCTGTTAGAGGTACCATGGACTAGGTACCAAGTGGATGGGAAGCAAATTCAGCCTGGCACTCAGTCACGTCAGCACTGTGCTCCGAAGGAGACCCTTTCAGCCTCCACTGTGTTGGTGCTGGCTGTAGGGAGCACAAATAGGGATGTAGAACTGGGCTGTGGCACCAGTGCTGGGCAGAAGAACCTGCTGGAGCCAAAAGGTCTTTGCTCCTCAGCAAGGGAAAAATCCTCCCCACCTCCATACACACATAGTCTGGGGACAACATTAGGATATGTGGCTTCACCTGCTTTCAGATAATGCTCCTTTAATTCACCTTGACTGGTTTTCTTAGATAAACACTCATCACAAAGAACTGATCATTTTTTGAGGCACTTACAGCAGAGATCAGATTCCCCTGATCCCTTTCTTTTCCTAACTCATCTAACTTGTGCACTGAGAATTCACTGTAGTTTTTTTTCCTTTGGATTAAGCGAAATCGAAAGCTGTCTTCAGAGATGTCAGCAAAATAACCTTTTATACATCTATTTATAGAGCAGTGCATTGGGATCTACAGTAGCCAGAAGGAAAAAGGAATGAATGATAAATTATCCAACATGAACTTCCTTTAGGACAGTAACCTGCAACAGAAAAAAATCAGATTATATTCCCGTTCGATTCCTTGCTCTAACAGATGGAGTAAAAGGATTTGTCTCCTTAACCAAATTTTAAAAACAGATGGCCTTTAAATTTTAATTTTTTTAATCAAAGAAGCCTTTAAACATTCCATCAAATCACCATTTTTTAGGTGACAAACAAGAGCCACTGAAATTAGAAGACTTTTATATTTGGGTTGGGGCTAGCAAATAAGAAAAAAAGACAAAACGTCCTGTTTGTCTTAACTAAAATCATGTCTTGCTCAGCTAGCATGGGTTTTACTTTCATGAGGTTTATAATGATTCTGACAGCTCTTCAGCTCTTCTTGAGCTCTTTCTGGAGAAGAAAGGAACAGTGACAATGACTGAAATCTTGAAGTAAAACCATGAGGGAAGGAGAATATTCCATGATTATTCACTCTACTCTTGTCTTTACCAGTGCTCCAGAAAATCACACACTTCTCTGCCGCTCCCAGAAAAACAGCAAAAGGCTGCCAAAGATGATATGAGCTCATATTCTTCCTTAAACATCCCTTTTCTAAATTACCACAGACAGTATTTCCTGTGCACACACAGGTAACAGCAAAAAGCCACAGAGAGGCTTGGAGACCTCTCCTTCTGCACACAATGAGAGTGTGGGTCAAAGTGTAGGTAAGAGGCTCCTTCACCTAACAGTGAACCCTTGCAGACCTCTAACAAGGGAATTCAGCCTTCTCAACTTGAAAGCAAGTCCAGACAGACTGAATAAACCAAATGAATTGATTCAATATACAGCCAGATGCAGGAACTGTAAGTAAACTGCAACCCTACCCCCCATCCTGAAAGCAGTGGGAGGGGGATGCTGGCATGTTCATTTACCCTTGGCTAAAGATTTTGAAGCAACTAACTTATTCCTGAGAAAATGCTGACAGATAAGATTTATGTAAACATTTAAAAATTATGTAAACATTTAATTTAATGAATTAAAATTTATTGTAAAGATTTAAATTAAAATACTGAGCTAGCAAAGGCCTCTGCGTCATTATTTCAAAACTATCCAGAATTTGGAGGTTAGGTAACAGTATGAAAGCACAGAAAAACAAAATTATACTGCCCCAAAAAGAACCTTTACTTCCGGCCACATACACTTCAAGACAGCAAGTGAAGCAGAGGTGACATCTGTATGATCCAGTAAACCATTATTAAATTCTGTCCCATTAATTTGTATAATCATTGCTTTAAATTCATATAACTTTTTAGACATTCCCCAGCTTAACTAAGCATAGCATGAAGCAGTATCTCTTTGGTTAGAGCTTAACTGATCTTCTGATGCAGCCTCTTCTTACAACTCCCCTTCACCTTCTCTCAGACATTTGGTAATTTTTACTAACTCTTCTATACATTCTCAACCATCTCTTCCAGTCTGAAGACTTGTCAGGTACACAAATGTTCTTCATAACACACCTGGTTCCATGCCTTCAGTCATTCTTATGCCCCTTTCTGAAACTTTCCTAGTCCTCTTACACCCTTTTGAATTTTCTGAGCTCTGGACGGATGGGAAATTCAAGACTAGGTTAATAAACACAAAAATTTGCCTTGCCTTTGGGAATCAATTCTAATAGAAGATAACACACTTTTTTCTGAGGGAGAGGGGTTAAACTGAGGAGCAAATTTTTAAGAAAAGTTATTACAGCTGGGTAAGAGAGAAGCTCCATTTCAGACCAAGAGATCTGAATGATTTTAAACACCACAACAGTTTAATTGATGCATACTACATATTTTATCTAGAGTGGTATAGCAGAATAAACATTTTAAAATTTTAAAATAAATAAAACCAACAACTTTTCAATGGAGTCTCTGTAATGCTACTGTGGGAACATTCAGTTATGTGCAAATCCCAATACTGGCACTGCAAAAATATAGGGGGGTTTTGTGTGTGCATGTGGGAGGTAGCTGCACATGTAGTCAGGTCCCTGACTGAGGAAGGGAGCATGAACTAATATCCTAAAGGCTGGGATAAGTCTGGCAATGAAAACTTAAATTCATTTTTTCTTGAATTTTCCTTAAATTTTTTACTGCTGGCCTCCTTTAGTAATTGTAGGCTGTAGCCACAATTCTAGTACTGTTCAACTTCTTGTGTTTCCATTTTCCAGGTTTTCAGGAAAAAAATGTGTCTTTGGTTATAGTCACTGAGTACAGAGCAGTCCTCCAAGAACAAGGACTGCCCTCCAAATTTCCTCTGAAACATCAACAGCACAGAATACTGAACTGCTATAGTATTGATTTTCCAGCTGAGACCAAAAGCAAACATCCTGGCCACTCAGTGAGCTTTACACTTCTCAACAAAAGGAATTTATCCAGATAAATTCCTGTTTGTCTAGCAACCCTGGAAATTTGTCTTCACGGCTGTGGTTCAGACTTTCCTCATTCCTCATCCTAGACTGTCACATAATGAAGCTATACAAGATTAGAACCATTTCTGTGTTTCAGCACCACACCAAAGAAAACTCAGAAAAATCTCAGGAGGTATCCTCTACAGTGTGTGATACTTCTATAAAGGAATCCAGAAAATTTCTGGGAAAAGGGCAGTGTGATTATAGAATGGTGGTCAAAAGAAAAATACAGACGACTTTCCAGAGGCTAGGAGAAAGCCTGCTGTGCTAAACAATTTAATAATTAAATTGGAGAAGAAAATACCACTGTAATTAACATACAAAGAACCAGCATAGCCCAGCTAATCTCATCATGAAGAGATTGAATAAAGTAGCATGCGTTTTACAGAGCAATTTAATCTGGCAAGCAATTAATCGTAAGAGCACTAAGTCAAACGAACAGATTTCCCTTTAAGGAGATCACATTCATCATCTGTAATGTATTCTAAACCTCAATTTGTTAGCCAGCCCCTGAATTTTACTGAAGACATTTACTGTCTTTCTTCAGTGGAAAAGTGATCCCTGGCTGACAGGAGGGAGTGGAATCAGCCTTTTTTAAGTGGCTACCCTGTTAACACTAACAGGTTCTCAATCATTGATGCAGGAAGCAAATAACCTACATACAATACAACAGCAGACGTGAGTTTTTACAAGCCTGTAGAAAACCCTACAATGGTATCTCTCACACTATATGAATCACATCTTAAACCACTGACCAACATGATCTGATCCATCTCTAATGCTCTAGAGTTGAAAACATTACTGATGGGGGGAGGGGGAATTAAAAAAAAAAAAAAATCAAACCCATAAAAAATCTCCACCTTCCTTGCTCACTGAAAACCTCTGCAGACATCTTTCACCTGGGCCCCTCCAGGTGCAAATATGGGGTTCTGACTCCCCCCATTCTCTCATATTCTCAGCTTCAAAATAATCCTTCTGTGTTTAGATTGCATGATTCTAACATATTACAGACATGACTCAGACTCTCAGTGCATTTTGGAAAACCCTTCACCTCCAACTTTTATTTATTCACGATACTCCCTCCCTATCCATTTGTTCCCATTACAAACTACCCTTCAGCTTCAGAAGCTGTTCTACATCACCTTTGTTTTCCACTACACTAGCAGTATCCACTAGTTTTCTCTTTGCTGGATTGGGCAAAGCATGAGCCAAGAGTCCTTCAGAAGGAAATCATGATTCCTGATGCTTGTCTGCTCCTGTCTCCAAGTTTATCTTTCTATAAGATGAATTTGAAGGCCTCCTCTCTTCCTAGGAAAGGAAAATACTTAACAGAAAGTCTATCTTCCTGTGTAGACGGCACTGTTTTTCTTCTGCCTGAGTGCACAGCTGGGATCATGAAGATTAGCAGGCTGAAAGCAATCAAAGCTCACATCCTCTAAGTGCCCTTGGCCCAAACTGATTCCCCTCCAAACACAGCAAATACCTTAAAAATAGAAAAGCATGAGCAGAGAAAAGGAGCCTAAGAACCCCTCGGTACAGTTAAGTCTTAACAGGGACCACTAAACTTTTACTCAAACACGTGTGATAACATTTCATTTAGAAAGCACACAAATGAGGTAATTGGCCATGTGTGAACAAAAACTTGCAAGAGTCATACAACTTCTGCCAATGCCTTCCTGCCCCACTGTTACTCCAAATCAATTCAAAGGACAGATTTCTTCACAGTAATTTCTTCACCTATGCCTGGCTGCTTTCAGTCCTCTTCCAGCTTAATTTCCCTTATGCTCCACTCAGACTGAAGGCATGAATATAAAGCAGCCTCATGACAAATCCAAGTTAAATATGTAGTCCTGGAGATAGGGTACAATAAAAAAAAAAAATCAAAAAAAAAATCCCTGAGTTATGCTCTAGACCAAGTTCAGTTAGCATCATCTCATTCCAGGAACAGTTAACGCAAAGTTTATATTAAACTCATTATGAGAAAATACTGCCTTACTCTATTGTCAAAAAAACTAATTAAACCAAAATTAATCAAAACAAAGATTTTTGTACTCCCAGCAGGGAAGAAGAAAAGCCCACACTGTAATAAGAAAACTCCTGATGGCTAAGCCTTTAAACTCCTCTGACCTGAACCCAAGTGCACAGTGCTGCTCCCTGATGCTTTCCTGCTATATAACATCATACTTAGACCAATACCACATTAAAATGACAGCAAGGGCAGGCACAATTCATTTAACAATTAATCTATCCTAGCTATCATTTTCACTTGTCATTAGCTGCCTCTTAAATGCCCTCAATCTCATAAGCACAGCCTCTTCCTTTAGATGCACACACACAGGGGAATGTGCCATTATGGGCATTATTCAAAGCAGAGCTTTCCGCGCCCATCATCAACAGCATTAATCACACTGAGAACAGCTTCTCCTCACAAATGACTGACTTGCGTACTTGGATCTCATCAGCAGGATCCAATTTCATGGTCAGATCATAGACAGCAGACAATACTGGGCATCTGCAATATACAGCAAGTTCTCTAGTTTTTGCCCTTTAAAGATCTTTCAGGGAAAGGAAATAGATTCCAAGTGCCTACTGATTTAAGTGCCATACTCTGCAGGTCTAATAGATAAGTCCAGAGTTAACACACAGCACAACACACTCTATAAAAACAAATTTTCTTGATTCTTTTACCATTTGACCATAGAGAGAAGAGACTGCTCTCTAAAATCATATGGGTTAGGTTAAAAAGGACCTTGGCAGGTTCCACGGTCCAACTTTGTACTCAGCACTGGGCCAGCTAACTCACAGCTCTGCTCAGGCAAGATGTGAATAAGTTCCAAGGATGGAGACTGCACTGAGCTATCTGGTCCAATATAGGATCACTCATTCTGAGGAGAGTCTCCCTTACTATCATCTGACTAACTTTATTTCCCAGGCAAACTTCAGATACTGGACACTCTTGTTTCGTGCTAAAAGTCACCAAACAAGGAAGAAAAATAGGTCCTATCCAGTGAGAATTGCACAGTCTGTTCCTTTAGTAAGGCTCAACATATTCACATGTGGGCTTAACATCAAAGCAACCACAGCTTTCAAACTAAGGCATCAAGAAAATGTATGGCAGACCTATTGCTTTCTAAGTTTACAAGGGAATGTCTGCCTCAGACAAGCTCATCTCAAATATCATAAAAAATTAATGTAAAGCTCAGATTTCAAAGCAAACAGTGCTGCAAAATTATAAGGAGAACATTAAATAATTAGAAAAAATTTTAAGCAAAAGCAATTGGCCTTTGTTCACATACACTGCTTTGCTTAATGGCCTCTCTGTAAAGTCTTTTGGACACACCATGCAGAACATTGTATGAGGTATATCATATTCACACCCCTCTGTCAGCAGCAAGAGCTTTACGTTAATTACCATAATACACAACTACAAAATCTTCCAGCAGAAGGATCCAGTTTAAAATTCCTCACCCAAAATGTGTGCAACATCACGTTTGTTTAGAATAAAAGGCATTTATCCAGCCCTCAAAGCACTCACTTACCAGTCACATTTTGTATAGTGGATTGCAGCATTTTTTTACAGTACCCAAAGCCACCATTGAAATTCTATGTTCTAAAGTTTGAAATCATCCTTCCCTTGGCCACAAAGGTTGCATTACTTCCCATCCCACACAGACTCAAAAACTTTTCATAATCCAACTAATGAGAAGAAAAATGTCACTGTAATTAACACACGAAGTGACGACCTAATTAATCACTAAAGCAGCAACATGAAAAAGCTTTAGGCTTTCAAAGTTTTCTAGCAAAGTCAGGCAAAAGGATTACCAGGGAGCTTTTAAGGTCATTCCATTTCTAGTCACCCTGAAAATAAGATGCATTTGAGACCATGCTTTTATATCCTATCAAACAGGACTCCACGGCAGTGAGATGCCTTCAACAAGTCAGTGATCTCCTACTTCAGACTACCAAGCAACACTCAAGTTCCCACTTTTTGGGCTCACAGTACTACTGTCTCAAGCCCAGCATGTAAGGCAAAGCTTTAGGCAATGATTACGTTGATATTAACAACAAGAACAGTTTTCAAAAACCACCCTGCACTATACCAGCACAAGCAAGAGAACATGTGTTTAGACCTTGCAAAGTGTCACATCAGTGACCACTAATGAATCTGGACATAACCATATCAACCACTTGGTAGCACTTCAGCTTAAAACTAGTTTAACAGGTCAGTGCTGCTAAGAGATACTGTCCTGCTGCCCCTAACACTGAGCTGTTTGTGCCTCCACCCTCTACAGGCTGACACAGCCAGTCACGTATGTGTATCCAATGGAAACCTGACAACAGACCCACATTAAAACACATTGTTTTGTCCTTTTTTTTCCCTGCCTACAGAGTTTTATCCTGGGTGAGGATCCCAGTCTCTTCCTTGGCATGCAGGTGCATGATGCAGGCTGCTCCCATACAAGAGAAGGCAGGAACACTGTCAGTTTATACCTCCTCCAAGTGAGCACAGCACAGGCTGAGGAAGCACACTTGGCAGTTTTGCCAGAGGAACATCCTTTAATTAAACTCTTACCAGGATAAGATATCAGAATCTGATACTCAACACTAATGAATTCTTCATGGGATTGCTGTTACCTTAACCTGGTTGGCTTTGACTGCTGAGAAGCACCCAAGCACATCGGCGTTTCTGACTGCTGAACCTTCAGTCAGCATCCCTTGAAACGGGCAACAGAAATCTGACCTGAGAACTAAGAGAGAAATTCCTCATGCATTATGCCATCATTTTCTGAATTTTCTTCTAGCTGCAAGGATTAGAAAAAAAATTTAAAGACTACATAGAACAGGAATAAAAGGCTGCATTTTGGGATTCCCAAGAAGTCAATTTCATTCAGGCCACCAGAAACTCTGATGTATCTTAGTGTTTCTATTTGGACCCAGAGATACTAGAGCACAGAGATTTCACGTTTTGGAAGGGGGGAGAGGGAAGTGGGTGTGGTGCATGTAAATCACACCCACTCAGGTTCTGGCTTTCCCTTCCCCTCCAAGCAGCATTTTGCTTTCACCTTAGCCCACTGATATTTACTAGCAGTTGCAAAGTTAGCTCCTTTGCAACATTGACTTATGTGAATGGCTGTGCACTGCCTGGTCTGAAGAAGTGTGGCTCCAGGCAACAAACTGTTTTTTGTTTTGCTTGCCAAATAGGGTTAGACAGCCTACTGGTAGGGCAAGACAACTTTTTCTGTCTTTCTGGCTAGAGCTCTTAAAAAAATCCAATACCTTAACTTTAAAAGCTGGAATGAGTATTTATTTTAATGAACAAAGTCTTAGAAACAAGATGTCTTCCTCACAGTTCCCTGGGAACTGAGTTCCAGATTCTGGTGCAATGTGGAGTGCACCAGAAAAAAAAAACCAACAAACCAGACAACAGTTCTGCAGTCATGCTAACAATGTATTATCCTTGCTTTCAGCTCAAGATAAGGTAGGTACTTCATTACCTTAATGAACAGATGTACTTAATGAGTGGGTACTTTGTCAGTTTAGTCCTAAAGGAAGATTAGGTGAACAAGGCATTTACATTCTTAGAGCAAACCCAAATTTTAGGCCCCCCACTAGTATAAGATAATAAGAAATACATGTTACTGGCTTTTGAAAAGCTTTTCTTTAAGTACACATCCCACAGCCCAGACTTTCAGAGGGAATAATAATTCTGGCTGCTGCTGTGAGCAACAGATTTCTTTTAAACAGAAAGAGCAAAACAGCATTATACTACATCACTTTTCAAGGGAAAAAGGTGTTATTTAAGCTCACAATGATTTTTACATTGTTTGGGTTATGAAGAAAGTTGCTTAATGTTCTTTCTTCACTGAAGCAAATCTTGAAAGCCAGATTTGAGACCAGCAGAGATCAGAGTCCCTTATATTTACCCAAAGAATAAAACCAGCATGGACAAAGTTCCGACAAGCTATAAACAGCTGCTTCAAACTGTGCCTCAATCATGTTCCAGTAGAGCCAGTTCTTGGGGCCAAAAGAATCTGGTTGCTTCCTGGCTGCAATAGAGCTACCAACAAAGGCATTGACTGTAAGGTTGAAATCTATCAATTAGGAACTGAACTCATGCCGGTCACAGTACCAGAGTAATAATGAAGATTGTTCTCATAAACAGGAGGAAACAATACAACAATTCAGAGACAGACACAGCAGAGCTCTCTGGATTTTGAGCTTCAACAAAATACCCAAGATGTATACAAGTCTGCATCTTAGGTTTGCAGCACCTGCTTTAATGCATTACTGAGCTCAGACATTGCCTGTGTCCAGCACAGGGATTCAAGAGCAAAATATCTGCAAGTGAGACAGAAAAATAGCTTCTGACCAATAAATATTATACCCACTTCTGAAATAGACCAGAAGTACTCCCCATGCTTACATATACTCTCCACTGCTTTTATGTTTCTACGGAGAAAGGTGTTTGGCAAGCAAAACAGAAAACAATTTCTTGCCTGGTGCCACACTTCTTCAGACCAGGCAGTGCACAGTCACTCACATAAATCAAACAGACTACAACTGCACTGACAAGTCTCTGACTTCTCTCCTTACTGCTTTCCCAAAGCTTTACACTCCAAATTCATCAGCACAAAAGATTAAATTATGTGTCAACAATATACTTCCAAATTACTAACAGCTTAACTAACTCCACCTTGTAAGTCTACAGTCTGCACTCATGAGTCCAGCAGAGATCTGCAGACAGGAACTTTCTATTCACAGAGCAGTTGTATTAGAAAAAGAGCAAATTAAATCTGGGCTCTAACACATTAGCAATGGAGGCAGCGTTGCTCACCAAACTGGTAAGTAGCCTACAGACCCTGTCTAACTTTGTAAATCTTTCACATTTCAAGGAATAAATGTTTCCAATGAAATGCCCAGGAGGACAAAAGCTCACAAATGGACAAACAGCACTGAGATGTTTCCCTTACAAGCATCACATGATAAGAGACCTGCTGAGCTTTGGAGAAGGCTGCCAAGCAATGGCTGCTCTGCAGAGGAGTTTCCTTTCTGCCCAGCAAACAATCTTCCCTTGTACAAAGGGCTCATCTCCACAGCAAACCCTGTAGAGCAGCTGAAGTCCAGAAGTGGATCCTGCTCCCAGCCCCCTCTTGAAGGTCAGCCTGTCAGCTTGGAGACAGGAGGAAAGGAGATAAAAGCTGCTGATACAGTTGCAGACCTTGGAAAAAAGCTAAGAAAAATCAGTTAAGCGAGGCTACCATCCTAACCTACCATCCTTAAGAATAAATCATTTCAAGATCCCCCCCAATCCAAAAAGCTTTGTTTATTTGAAGGTGAAATTTTAGAGGAAAAGTGATCTCTGCAGAATGGCATCCAAATGCACTGGAGAAAGCAAGCCATGGCTATGGTATCTCAAACAGAGGCATTCTCCGCCATACAAACATCTTTGCTTAAAATCAGCATCAGCTCCAGAAACTGTAAGTCATCACAAAACGAAGGAAATAACAAAGAAATCAATCCTTCCAAAAACCTACTGAAAATAGAAGTTCATTAAAGAGAAAACAGGCCTGACATTGTCAGAGTCCCTTCATGACTGAAACAGGAATAACTGGCAGAAAGAAGGAAGATGACCTGGGATGCACCTGACTTGCCAAACCATGCTGCTGTGTTTGTGGAACTGGTCCATACCACGCCACTCAACCAACAGATTTGCTCTCTGGATTTGGGCCAGTGGCAGAGACAACATTTAATTAAGCCACTGCACAAACTAGAAAGAATGAAAGAAAATTACAGCAGAATGAAATTGGCTACAGCTCTGTAAAAGAAACACACCAAGATGAATCAGCTAGTAAATAAAGAGCAATAACTGAAAACCAACATTCCTACCATGAGAAGAAATCAGATAACATACAAGAAACAAAACGCTGAAGTTACACAACTAGATAAAGCCTTAAATACTAATAAAAATAACTGAAACATGGGTTAGACTGCAGTGAAAAGATGAAACATTGCAACCCAAGACAGGAATGCTTCTTTCCTTCTTTTCTGATTCTCCTGTCAATAGGTTGCTGGTCATAATGTCTTTTCCTTTCAATCCACCTGCTTCCTCTGTTCAGGTGCCAGCTAATGCCAGAACCTGTTCACATCAAGATCTGTTGCTCCTAGTAAATGAACTTTCCCTACAATAATACTGCAAGGTTGAGTGAGAAACAAGCAGTGGTAGCAGGTGAACTCTGAGTAACCACTGTAACTCTTTTTATAACCACTGTGGCATTTCAGGAACTGTTCTGCTCTGCCAAAGTCCCTCTGCCATCAGAAAAGTATGCAACAAGAAACACATGAAATGACAAGAAGGGTCTGCTAGTTTTGCTGCTTCTGTGAGGAGCGTCCACAAATCACTAAAAAAGAACCAGAACAAAGCCAGAATTGTCATCTAAAATCTGCTTTCAGATTTTCACCATCAGGATTTTTTTCAAGCTACCACACTACTACCTGAAAAATGAAATGAATTAATTCTTCAAATAGTTTGGATGCATACACTCAGAAGTTTTTTTACATTATTTTAGTAAGAATTTGATCCATAATCTTGTCAAGTTTGTGTAACAATTTAAAAGTACTGATAAAATAAATTTCTGAGTTTCTCTTTGGGTTTTGTTGCTTTTTTCTTATTAAACAAATAATTGTTGACTGTCTTGTACCATCCTGTGATCTGAACTGATTAGCAGTGACAACATGTCAGAGGTCATTACCATTAAACACACCTCAGTGAACAATTCAATGGAGCTGTTATTCCATCAGTGTAGACCTCACAGGTGGTTTTAAGAATTGCAGGGAGTGAACTCCACATCACTGTGGGCTGTAACCTGCACACCTGAGCATCCTCTGCTGCTCTGCACTGGCTGGCCCTGAGCAGTTCCACATGGTGCCACAGTCCCAGGGGACTCATCCAGAGCAACAGCACTGGTGGAAGAAGGAATACCGGAGCATCTATAGCAAACCCTTGTGGTTCATCTGGGAGAAGCTGGAAACAAGAAGGTGCTTGGTATTTTCAGCTCAGATTATGGGTTTATTAATAAGCCCACTGTTAAAGGAAACATGTTTGTGTGTGCGTTCAATATGTAAAGAAATATATATAATTTAAGTGTATATATCTTTGTATGTCTGTATATGTATTATGTATGTATGTATTTATATACACACAGAGCCATACATGGATATTCACATTTACATAGGTACATATACCTATAATGTTCATACAGATATCTGCATTTTAATATATATGCACACAGATTTACCTGACCATTTATTTTCATAAATAGGCTTTAGGCTTGCTCTCCCATTTTCACTCTGATTCATATTGGCAAGAAATGTTTTTGTATGTCTATTATGTCTGTGCAGACAGAGAAGGACAAAAATATGTGTATGTGTACAGAAACATATTTTGCACACAATCTCAGCTGACTGTAATCCATAGGTCACCACCTACACCACAAATACAGATGCATTTCCCTATCAACAGATCCACTTTCACATATCCTGCATAAAAGCCATTGCAACATGACCAGGTCAGCAGCATTTTGGTTTTCTCTCCCCTTAAACAAATGCTAAATTCCTTGCAGTCTGATGGAACAATCCTGAAGGTACTAGGTGCACTTTCCAACAAATATCTGAATGGAGCCCTCTCCTCTGTCAAGGTTTTCAGTAAGTGCAATTCTGTGAGTGCTGGTAATTTATCAGGAGCTATAGCTGCAGGGCCAGGGTGACAAGTGCCCTACAATAAACATGCACAGTCCAATTTGGTCTAAGTAAAATTACAAATATTCCTTCAGAGTGCTCCTGTGTAAACTAGCATAAAGCACAACCATAAAACACATGCATGCAATGCTCCTGAGTGCTCCTCTGAAATCCCCAGTCTCTCCTTTAAACCCCAAAAGCAGCCCTGGGAGAAGCAGCACCTTCTGTTCAAGGAAAAAGCATCACACAGGGTGTGATGGAACAAAAGCAGTTGCAAGATGGAAGAGTGAATGAAAGCACCCAAGCAACGACTGTAGCACATGCTACAACAGCACAGAAAACACCTTAAAAAAATCCTATTGCCTAGTTCCATGCTACAAAATAACTCTCTGCTTATTAAAATTGTTTCAGTGAGAAAAATAAAATTACTTTAAAAATCATGATGGGGCTGAAATTCAGACAAGGGAGAAATTCAGCATATTAATCATTGAGTTAATCTATTTATTCACATTGAAAACATCCTGATCAGGAGAAAGTCTATTAAAAGAATACAGGGATTCAGCTACCACCTTTCTCACCGAATAGGCAATCAGAAAATGCCCCTTTGAACCCTGCGTTAATAAAATTCTCATTAAATGCAATCCTGCACAATGTTATCTTGAAGAGGCTCATTAGTTAAGGGGAAAAAAACCTTGTCTCAAAATGTTTTTATTTCCTCATAGGTGAGAAGGTGAGTTTTCAAACCACCAACTGCTTCACTTTCCTATTTCAATGCCATCAGTGCTGCAGCTATATCTTGCAGTCTATCACATCTCAATTATTTATGAAAACCACAGAGACAAATCCACAGACAGAAATTATAGTGACTATTATGAGATAGGACAGCAATCAGAATCACTCATTCCAGTTTGGTATGTAAGACTTTCAGACAGATAGGGATATTATTATTCTTTCTTCTTCAATTTTTCATTTTCTTTGGGTTGGACAGAAGTGATGAATTATCTGTAGAAAGGAGAAAAGGCAGGAACAGCCTCTCTATCTCATACTCAAAAAGAATATTCATGACTGCTTTTCTGACTGGAGTAAGGACAATAAAAATCAAATAATCAGTAACAACAGAACTCAGACTGTCTACTGGAAAACTTTTGGTCCAACTAAAAGGTACTGTTCATACCATAATAGGATACACAAAGCAGGATCTCCTCTGGGGCTGAGTTTAAAAAAGAACATGTCTAAGATTCTCTAGCTATTACTCATCCTGACTGTCTATTTAAGCAATTCATCAGCAGAGCTCATCAGTCCAGCACTGTGGGGTACAAGCAGGACTGTTGGGTGTCTCCTCTACAGTTACTCCTGTAACACAAATGCATTTTAGCCTTGAAGCATTATAAACAACTCACCACCCTTCTCCCAGCAGAAATGTAAGTAAAATTGTACACTAGGATTTAATACACTTGTTAAAGCCCACTGTATGCATGCACAGGCAGATGCTTTTACATTCCTAAAACCCACTAAAAGCCCTAGGATAAGGAAATTGCAATGTTTATTTATTTTTAAATAGTCTGTGTACCGAGACCAAGATATAAACCAAAGCATGACTTTGCACTGCACAGTTAGAGCAAAAAGCAGATCATAACTGCTCATAAAAACTTTACAGAATAATGAAGCAAGGTGAGGAAAAACTCCTTTGAGGATTTCTCTTAATTCATTTCCCTCATGGCAAAAGCATCCAAATAAGACACAGTATGCTAAGACCACTCCAAGGGAAAACCAAAGGGGCACAAATAGAGAAGGAAACCTAAATAATGGGGAGCTAAGCCAGGTTCCAGTCCCAGTCACTACAGTAATTTCACACTTATAAACCGCACCTATTTCACTGAAGAATCGAGCCAATCCCAGAAGT
>VRYO01001366.1:4415507-4471963 GCA_009812075.1 Sialia sialis
AATCATCTGTAATTTAGACCTTTACTAATTTCACTGAATGAAAAGCAGTCATTCTTGAAATTTCAACATAGATGAAGAGCAGTTGGCTGGAGCAGAGGAAAGCGACCAAAAGAGAAACAGAGGCTTCACTGCATCCAGACATCACCACCTCCTGAACAGGTCTGATGCAGGCCTGAAGGTGTATCATGGTGCCAGTCTTTTGGTTGCATCTTGTTCTCAGCTGCATGCTGATCTTCACAAAAGCAGTTGCAAAGCCAACAGAAAATAAACTCATGCAAAGCCTTGGTTCCACAAACCAGAAGGGAGCACAAACTCTCGGTAATCACTGGGTTTTTCTCTCTTCTGAGTTTAGATTTCTCTGGCTGGTTATACAGAGCATTCCCAGAGCAGACACTTTATGTCACATTAAGTGACATTAGTCAACAGCCACCTGTTCTGCTGCTTCACTCCAAGTGCACTGTCTACCCACACATGCTCACTTACATCTGCTTTAAAAAACCCAAAAATAAGGATAGTAGCAAAATAACTTTTGAATCATATATGATGTTATCAAGCTTACAGACTTATTAAGGGAACCTTTAAGGTGGTTTACAGACATGGAAGATGTATACTGACTTGAGAAATGTCCTCACCAAGTTTGTCCTACACAATGTCCTTTGTAGTGAAGAAAACCTTGAGTAGTAGCAATGCAACATTACTGAGCTACTTGGTGTTGCACAAATACCAAATGTTTGGGGTGACTAGGGAAGTGACAGACAGATTTTTTTTTTTGAGTACTTTTGTCTTTTATGGTTTGTTTACAAGCCAGAGCTAAGAAGTAAATTTTCCCTCTCAACATTCCTCCATTTTCCAATCAATCATACCCTCGTGCATGGTCCTCGTGCCCAGTACCCAGCTTGGTCAGCAGTAGCTGCTTCAGGTGCCAAAAAAATTAAGTATTGTCACTGTGAAAGAATACACACCTAGATTTACACTCCTTAGCCTTACAAGCAAAGTAAAATTTCTCCCCTTCTGCCCTTGAACAAGAGGAGATTTAAGAGAACATTGAAATGTCCTTAAATAATTGGTTTTAAACACACACCAAAATCTTGCAATGTTAAGAGGCCTCGAATCTGCTTATTACAGCAGGCTTACAGTCCCCTTCATAGCTTTATGGAATTGCAATAGGATCATGCAACAAAAATCCATTAGGTTCACAATTGCTCTGCCAGCACAGCATTATTCTCTACTGTATAACTTCTCCCAAGAATGATGTGAGGATTAATTCATTATAGTTTCTACTAGGCTTTGAAAGCACTCAGTCTACAGAAGAGCTGAGAGAATTATTAGAGGACTATCAAATCCTGGTGATCATTCCTTTATGCCTGTGAGCCCTGTTTAGAGCAACAATTTAGCCCAACAAGTAGAACAAATGTGCAACTGTCATGATAAAAATGTAGTCACACAGGAAATGAGAAACTTCTAAAGAGCAATTAACTTCTACTCCTTACCTAATATTGACTAATGCATGGGTCACCTTGCTTGCAGGCTCTTTCCATTGACCAGCATTGGTAGACAGCCTTAGAACTGAAAGGAGAAAACAATTAACTGCTGGCACAGAACTGGCAATTTCATAACTCAAAATAGGAAAAAAAAAATCTCGTTTGGCAAGATGGCACCAGGAACCACATCAAAACAAAGGTCATGTTTGAGATTATCTGTGATTCAGGGTCAAAGTTCCCTTCAAAGCTCATCTAAGAAACATAATGAACATGGAAGAGGTGAGCAGAACAGAATAATGACTTGGAGGCAGAGGGGATGGAAGAATCTGGGTCCTCCAAACTGCTTTCACCTTCACATACACAGTTCATTTCCCCCAGAAACAGAGCAGCATCCCAAGCCTAGAATAGCTTTTATTCCACACACAGCTGTTCTCCTCTAGCTGCTGCTTACAGAAAGTTCCATCTGAACTGGATTACATACTGCAGTTTAAACCCTCTCCAGCAATGAAGAATTCTTTTCATACCCATTTATCTAGAGTTGTAGAGAGGAATTACACACCAGCATAAAGAAAATCACTGCCTGTAGGAAGAAGGGTGGTGTTCTCTTGCACAGATGGTCTCTGACAGACTTAAGAGCAGATCTGAAAACATTCTGCAACAGGAAGAACTTCTAGGGAATCCAATTCTTTTCTGCCAGAGTACCAAAAATATTTATTTAGGCCAAAATATGTAGTATTTTTATGGCGGCAGTTACTTGCACAACTCTTGGTAAGCATCAAAACAATAACAGATCCTGTAGCAGATGTTTTGATTAATTTCCATAGTGCCTGAACAAAGGGAATTGTCTATGAATTTGCACATACATGGTTTTCTGGACGTTAGACTCCACAAGAAAGGTTCACCCCAATTTAGAAGTGAGGGAACAGCTCACCATCTGAATTTTAGATCATCCAGAAACAAGGATACTACAAGTGAATGCTTAAGCACAGCAGCTGCATAATTAGGCCTATAATTGAAGGACAGAAGCTTGCAGTCCTGCAGATCTGAATAAAGTTCAGTTCCAGAATAAGAAACAGAACAAGAGAAAAAAAAAACTACATCAATGAGATTCCATCTCTACTCTCAACATGGAAAGTTTCAACTGCATTTACAGAAAAACTAAAGGACTGAGTAACTTTCATTTGTGCTAACAAATATCCCCAGATTAGGGGACAGAAGGGGTCACTGTAGACTCAGATGAGCTGACAAGCAAAGGCAAGCTATCAGGACACCTGGTAGCTTTCATCAGCTTGAGACAGTGCTACCTTCTCACTTTCTATTCTACCATTACATGACATCTGCAGAAAAAGGTTGTGAGCTCTGAGTAATATTGTTTTGTCAAAACAGTAGGTACTGTACCTCAATACCTGAAGTAATATATTCAATTCAGGCATCTGCAAGAGTAATGCAATGGGGTTTACTATATGTAGGAGGAGGGCAAACATACATGTGATAAATTGTTTCAACAGGTCAGGTGTGCCTTTTGCGACCCAACTAAGGAAGTATTTGAGTGCATTATTCTTCTATTCCACTTACCTTCAGCTTCCACAGGGGATGGGTTTGAAAAAATTATTACCTAGTAAAAGCACCTCATCTTACTAGCTGCAACTTTTGGGAGTAGAAAATGGGTTAGCAAAAAAATCTTATGCACTCAAGAGAGCACAAAAATGGCCAAGTGATCCCTTATGTAATGGCTGAAAACCAGGAAATTTATACAAAAGGGCAGTTTGCTTCTGCTTGCAGTTACAGGGGGTAGTCAGCTACTTTTATTTAGGTGAGGACGTCTCTCTCCCATGTCAGAAGAGGGCTGTGCCAACTGTCTGCCCTTTAACTCTCCTTATACGCTTATATTAACTCCTCACTGGGAGATCACACTGAGAAGGGAGCAGAGGGTGAAGGAATGAAATGTCCTTTTGGAATAACGCAAACAAAGAACACAGCTATATTCTTTTTTTCACAGCTTCAAGTATGCAGCACATCAGTGCTGCTGCAGCTACCCTGGGCTGCAGGCTCCTGTGCATAACACTGCCCGATTATGCCTCCATGAATTCCTTGCTCTTCTTTGCTCCTCTTCCCTGCTGGGTGTCACTTGGCTCCCTTCCCTCTCTCTTGAAGGATGGCAGCTTCTCCCTATTTTGCCAGGGGTCACATTCTTCAGTCCAGCAATTCACTTGTCACTACAAGCAGGTTTGTGAGGGCTGTTTTCTTGGTTGCTTTGGCAATGAGTGAAGTAGACATGATTTGTCTAGCACAGCAAGCTTCTTGCTGCAAGTTTCTCAAATTATTTTTCAAATTCCTATTTGCATTCAGTGTTTCTCTATGCTGGGTGGTTCTGCAGCATGTACCTACTTTTTGACTTGAAACTGTCAAACAGAGGAAAACTACACAAAATGCATGAAACAGCACATACTACATTATGACAATAAATTTCAATTTTCAACATTAAGTGACAGAGCGCAGGGCAAGGAGCCTGTTCGTACTTTGTGACTTTAAAAAAACTTATCCTTTCAATAAGTTTATCCCTCTCCCAATTCTTAATTTACCAACATGCCCTAGTACACAAAACGTATTCACCCAGCACAGTACACATCAGTAGCAGGTAGACAGGAAATCTCTGACACAAACATCCCTCTTCCACCACCCTCACTTCCAGGCAGCAGCTGTCCTGACAAGTCAGGAGGTACTCACCCATAGAATAAAGGTTGTCAAAATTCTGGTGCATCCGAATGATTTCGTAATACAGCTCATCATAGCTGCTGGGAGTGGGCAGAAATGTGTCTCCGTAAGTGATGAACATGTTGAACAGGTTCACAACCTATACAAGTGAAAAGAAGTTGCAACAGGAACATTTATCCCAAATCTATTCTGCAACAGAAATAATAAAAATTGGTATAAAACCTTCAAAGGAATAGCTTCCAGTGGCAGCAGATTGTATTACGTTGCTTCATTGCTTTGTCTCTTATTTTCCTTATAGTACCAAAGAGACAGACAAGAAGCTTAAATACTGTTTTATCTAAGGCCAGAAAAACATGTTTCTATTTTGAATACAAAGGACTACAGAGCAAAAAAGAATATTAAAAAATCTGGAAAATTAAACTAGGCTTTTCCTCACAAAGACTTCTTTATTTCAATAGTGAGTCCAAGCACTGCCCTTTCCAAACACCTAGTGAAAGCAATCACAATGATATTCCTCTGCTGCATGGCCTTGTTTTTGTACTTCCTTAACACGCCAGAAATCCTTTCAGCATTACAATTCCTTCCTAATATTAATTCACAATTAAGCTGTTAAAAATAAGAGGACTTGTGCAAGGGTAAAGATGCTCACCATAAGAGCAAGGGTGAAGATGTTGTGCTTGGCCAGCAACACAGTCTCATTAGACATAAGGAACTTCAACAAGTTGATCAAAGCTAGGAAAAAATAAATATTTTTAAAATACTATAAAAAGCAAAGCCATTCTCAACAAGTCACTTATATACAGATGCATTTACATTATCTAGTGTAAATTAAACTAAATGCCAGCTATTCACCTCAGAAATATATCAATTTATACATAGGGTTTGGCAGTGCTTTTTGTTGCTAAAATACCCTGCTGAACAGGTAAGCGACAGCTATTTTACCTTCCCACATTTATTCTCCTTCACTGACTTCCCAATCAAATCTACTCAGGCTCAAAGTACATCTCTTGTTAACTCAGTCAGCTCATGGAGATTTTTCTATCTGCTAGATCCTGGAGCAAGCTTTGGGGTTGGAGAATCCAACTGTCTCATTTTTGCTTCATATATCACCAACATGATGTATGCACAGTCAGCCCCAAACTGTCACTCTTGTTGATACACACCGTTATAAAAAATAAAAAAGGTAAGAAAACCCCCACAGCACAGCTTTTCTGTAGCTCTGTGTCAATACTGCTGCACTGGTAAAAAGAAGGATGTAGTACTTTATTGTGTCAGTTATCTGGGGCTGTGCCATAAAGATTACAGATCTGGTTCACACTTGTCTTAAATAATAAAATAACAAAAGCTCCTGCTGTAACCATCCAGTATCAGTTAGTAACAGTGGTAATTAACAAAAAGGCTGGCTAAAAATGCTTTAATCAAAGAGACTTTACAATAAACAACTGCATTACATGCGCTTGAATAAAATGTAGTTTATTTTTTTTTTCCCTAGCTGTTGAAATTTTTAGAAAACTAGTTTCTTCTGCATTATAGCTGTTCAGGAGTGAAAGCTGATGTTTGACTAGAAGAGGTTCTTAATGTACTTTCTGCTCTGAAGTCAACACATTTCAAGACTTAAAACATCTGAATTAAGATATCCTGCAAAGTCAATGCTGGAACACTGCACACACCTTTTGAAAAAGGTTCTTAATTATCTACTAATTAATGACTTCATCCAACAGAACAATACCAGGCATTACTCCAATTTCTTACAGGCACAAATAGAACTTGTTAATCCATTTTTCCCCCCACCACTACACAAGTGTCACACATTATCCAGTAACTGGCGAGAAATAAACTGTGGTTTGGGAGAACTCCACAGTGAATGCAGAAAAGACCATTCAGCCCAAAGCACAGGCTATGAAAAAAGAAGAGATAAAGCACAGGGAACAGGAATGAGGTATGGGCAGAATTTAGATATTCATCTCCTTCAAGATTACAAAGTATTCACAAAAGATAAAATTAAAAAAACTACAGCAAAAACATATGAACACACTTGGTCAGATCTTGAATTAAACAAAACTGTTAGATTCTGAATGCAGTCTTGCAACCTCTACATTTCAATACTAGAAGTTAACCATGAGTATCACAAGTTTATATATGCACACCAAAAGGGAAGCCTACAACCCCAAGGTGGGTATTTACTCCTCACAGGCAGAAGCTATTTCCATTTAATCTTCCAGTGTGTAGCTGATGCTGAACTGCAAAGCAGGAATGAACAAAAAACTCCAGACATGCAAGTGATGTATCTTTCAGAGCTATTTCAGGATTAACCATCAGCAATAGCACTTCTTCCTTCCATGTCAGCAGCTCACCTCACAAAGCAGACACATTAACACCTTTTCAATCCAGCCACAGAACTCCCCATACCATCATCACCCCATCATCCGACAAACTCCTGGGACCAAAAGAGGAGCCTGGATTACACAATAACACAGCTCTGAAAATACCTCGTCAGTCATTTTTCTGCAAAATAAACGTTTCAAAACAAAGTAGCAGGTACAGATGTGCTTTCCACTGGAGCAAAGATGCAGCTAAAAACAGGTTGCCAAGGTAACCAAACCTCCACAGCAAAAAAAGTCTCCTGCAGTTAGTGCCTTGGACTGCAAACAGCTGCCCTGCATCTCTGTCATAGCAGCTCACTGGCCATTTCTCCATCCCGTAGTTACAAGCATGGTTTTACCTCCTTCCCACCCATCAAAGTCCACAGAGCTGCAGCTCATGACCAGGTGCTGCTGTACAACTGCCAGCAACTTGACTTGGTGGAAGCAAAGTAGCAGAGCTCTGGATTTTCTATGACAAGTTATGAGAAGCCTTGTGTTCATTTCTTTGCCTCTTGCTCTCCACAAGAGCCCTGCTGAAAGGCCTTTGTCAGCAGGTCATGGCACAGTGTGACACGAAGCCACCATCGAACATCCAAGAACACTGAACATGAAAGCTGTCCGTGATGACGAGGAACTATTTTTAAAAGATCAATTGTATTTGTCCAGAGCAGAAGCACTCATCAAATGACAAGGACAAGCACTCTACAACTGCCCCCTGCAGTACTTCTCATAGACCACCCTGAAGCACTTGTACTGCTCTATATATTGGTGACAACACTTGAAGAACTTTTTCTGTTCTACCCCCACATTTGTTTCAGCAATTGTAATGAATCTATGTTTAATTTTCCTGTTTCAGTTTGAAAGAAGACAAGACATTACCTCTGCTTGAAATCAGTTTTTATACCTGAATTGCAGTGCATCATAGCCCACTCAAAATTATCTGTGCTGTTTCTTCCCTAACTAACTAGGAAGGAGAAGGACATGCTTCACATTGAAGAAGAAACTAAGTGCTGAGCTCAGAGCCTGGTCAGAAGAACTAACCCATCAGAGGCTTACAGTCACTGTATGCCCGGCACTGCTCAATTTATCAACTGTTAGGAAACCACACACTCCTAAAAAAGTTGCACTGTTCCTAATTGGGACATACACTACATCGAGGCTAAAAGAGCAACCAATTTTTTTCCACATCAGCACACTCTGCAGCAGCCTCTACTGAGGTGTCTCTAAGGACCACGAGCACTGTGGAACCTCTAAATCCCTTTACCGTGTCTCTGTAGCTTGTTTGGAAGGCAGACCCTGTACTGAAAATGAGGACAGCTATGCCCTGAAGTTTACAGAACTAGCAACTTTCAGATCTGGCTTCATGTGCCTAGTGCCCTTCAGCAACAATTACACACACAGAATAAACCTTTAGAGGAAAGTCCAACTGACTGAACACCCCTCTGCCCTTGAGCTCCAACACAGCACTGATGCTACAATTCCTAAACAAACTGAAGCCAAACCAGATGTGACACATTTTCCCTGCCGCAATCAACTATTCGCCCCTCATACCCCACCTGCAGGCTGCCCTCTCACACTAACCAGGAAATTATCCCTTTTTTTCCTTTTTTTTTCCTACAGAAGAACACTTCACCCTCCCCAGCTGCACAGGCAGACACCAATGTGATCCCTGCTTGGGCTCAGACACCTTATCCCAAATTGTGCTCCAGGATTTAACAGCAATGGATGAACGGATGGCTTGGGAACGAGATCTATTTCAACAATAACTGGAAAACAGCACCATTTTTGCAATATACTCTAGAGCCTTTTATTCCTCCCTAAAGATATCTGTTCTTGGCATTCATTAGCAGGACCTGAAACTGTGGTGAGTCTTGAAACATCCATAATTTTACAATACAACAGTGAAACTGAATTAGGACTTCTTTAGTAATAAAGACAGAAGGCTGTAGCTAAACAAGCAGCCACCAGTACGTTCATGTAAGTGACCTGAGCTGAGTACACTGCTATGCTTCTTAAATCAACAAGAAGAGAACACAGCTTTGGACACCTATGTCTAGAGCCTCAAACCCAAGTAGACAAGCATGCCGAGTGGACATACAGCCATGAGACAAGCTGTATGTGAAAAGTGGTATACAGCAGGTTGGCTCTTGGGCAATTTTCTTCCCAAAGGATTATTACAGTGAAAGGATGAAAAGTGACATCATAGATATCCTCCCTACTTTTTAAACTGAAATGACTGCAGTGAAAGAACCTCTTAGCTCTTTCACTGCACAGCTGCTTTTGAAGGCACTTTCCCTTATCAGCTTCTGTAGCCACTCTGTCTGCCAAGGAGCAGCAGTACACACCTGTTCAATTTTTTGCTGCCCTCCCTCAAGCCAATCCTCTGTGAGAAGACTGTGGGCAGACACCATCTCCCCTTTACTTCTACCAGGAAGAAGGCAATTCCTGTTAGAGATGCCCTTCACTCACCCCTTCTCCTGTTCTTATTCACATTGCAGACTTACCTTCTTTCCCTGTAAGCCTTGTTTCAAATATATTCAGCCCTAGCTGAATTTGAATTCACACAAAGTTCTTTTTTTTATTTAGTGTCTCAGTGTCTACTGTTTGGATCCTATGTAATGCAACAGGACCATGGAGGTAGGCCAAGAGAAAAGGGGAAAGAAAAGTAATAGTAACATCCCTTGAGCAAGTAAGAATGCAGCACAGACTCTGCCAGGAGCATCAGAAGGCTCTGATGTGTTATTGCACAACGGAGCAGAAGAGAATAGCCCTGAGACACTCATCAACAAGAGCTCGGATGGGTTGAGCACAGTACAGAGGCCTGTCATTGCATCTGCTGTGCTTATAGGTCAAGAATCTTCTAATAGTGCATATAATGGCCCTCAAGAAAGCAGCAAGGCAGAGAGGGATGTGAGGGCTCCTCAGCTGCAGTACAACATCCATTAACAGGATCTAGTGCTCTACTAAAATTCTCCAATTTTCTACCCTTCAACTTTCAGGGCACACGGGGAAGAACTGTGACTTTCCCATTCCCTCTAGAAGTTACCATTGAACCAACAGCATATTCACTGCCCTCCTTCCAGTTTCTCAAATCATAGCCCCCTTAGAAGGATCCCCACCCATATATCACTAGAAGGCAGCTGATTATGACATCTGGGCAACACTTCCATGCTGCAGAGAAGTTGTCTGTCTACAAGTGCTTCAGCAGCACAGTAACCACCCTGGACCTCCTATATCCACCCTGCTCATATATACACACTCCCAAGGTCCAAACTACTCACTGTAGCACAAGGTAAGCCAGATCTGGTTAAGGCTTAGTGCAACTAAGGCTTGCAACTAAGAATAGAGTAGATTTCATACTTCAGGAAGCACCACTGGGCTTTGCTTCAGTTCTTCCAACACCTAAGAGAAAACAGGACCATTCTATCTGCAACAGCACTGGAAGTATAAAAAGAGCAACACAGCGAGCCCTGTCTGTACCTGGCCAAATCAAAGGTCCACCTACACTTAGTGTTCTGTCTCTAAATGGTCAACGTCAAGTGCTTGTTAAAAAACAATAAGTCAAACAATGCTTTCTTATATGTTCTTCCAGATTCCACAATTCAGCATGATTCCCTTATATGAGGGAAATTACAGCACAGAATGTGAAAAAAGCAGATTCTCACAACACGACAATACCATAGCCCTAGACCAGTTCCAGAGTGGAAGTCACAAGGGCTAAGTTAGGATAACCATGCAGTCCACTGTGCAGCTATGAGAAGAGACCCCAGAACAGAGTAAGCACCTTAGAAAATGCTATAGCTGAAAAGCAATTCAGATTTAGGGAAGCAAAAGGCTCAAATATGACATTCTGAGATGACCTAAGTGTTAAGAGGGTGCAGATCTGGACACATTCAGCTTTGGCAGGCACTCAGAAGAACAATGATCAAAACAAACTCAGCAGGAGATGAGTATCTACAGATTAGGTTTGACAGGAAGGAACCAACAAAGGTATTTTCCACAGAGGAGAAATAGTTACACTGCTATTACAAACTAACACACCAGAACTCCCTGAGGCACAAACTATCCCAAGCACCCTTGGACAAGCGAATCAATTACTCAGAGACAGCACTTGCAGCTTCCTGTCAATCACCCACAGCACTAGAAAACAAGGCTCTTGCACCAGTGCTGCAGTCACCTTTCAGGGGAGCAGGGGAAGCAATAAATAGTGATGTCTCCAACATCACCAGTCAACATGCTCCAGCTCCTTTGCTCTGCTGTGATCAGGAGGGAGCACCCTGCTCACTGCTTAACAATCACCTGCCTGGACACTCCTCCAGCCTCCCTCTTGCTGCCACAGGCACTGCCGAGTTCCTCCTCCCAGCCACCACAGCTCTGTGGCAATAAGCAGCTGGCAACTGGCAGGGTCCCCATCACCAGTACGCCACAGCTGTTCTCTCGTTTCCCCACGACTCGCTCTCAAGGGTACATCCATGAAAGCAGGCTGTTTTCTTAATGAGAATCAACAGCTTGCCAGAGGGCTGGAGCACATGCTAGCACAGCCCATCACTCCCAGGATCAGTCGAGCAGGCTACTTCACTTCCAACCCTATACTTTCTTTGTATAGCCCCCATCCCTGGTACTTACTGTTCCCACCTAAATGGAACCAACAGTGTGAAATTGCAAACTTAATGGAAATGCTGATTGCTGATGCCAGAGCAATGCTACTAGATGGCAATCCAGCAAGCAGCAAGAAATAACACAAATTTTCCAACTTCAGCTAAAGCTCAGATGAACAATGTGCTTTTTCCTTTAAAATAAATAAATATTTTTTGAAAAAGCACACACCCAAAAGCTTCAATCCTTCTTTAGAGGAAAGAGTAGTATAGAGCACAATTCTGTTTTGTCTGACAGTGTAGGTTCACACTGTTAAACAATAGACTTGGGAGTTAACGTGGCACATTTTTGCCTCAGGTTTTCAAAAACAGAAAAGATGGAGAATCTGGAGAAAGAGAAGAAATATTGTGTGAGAACATGGAAAGACTGCAAGGTAAGGAACCCATGAGATGCTGCTTGAACACAAAAAGGGGCCCCAGATAAATTACTGCATTCTGAGTGCTGCAATCTCTCTGTGCAGATAAAGAAACAGCTTTGAACAGCTGACTGTAACACTGCTATCATCAATGGGACCATCTCCCAGGAGAAATTATCACACTATCTCCACTAGGTCACTACAATCTGCAAACTGTTAGTGACTCACCATCAAATTTTCCAGTATTTCCCAGCTTTATTTAAAATAAGACAGAGCAACATATCTGGATGAGACCTGCCAGGCTGAGGCACGATGACCAAAAGGTTGCCAGACTTTTATCCATGCAAATGACTAAATTCCCTTTGTGCTCACCTGAGCAAGGCTATGTTGAGAATTTCCCATCCTGATCTCACCAGGTGATCAATAACAGCCACAAATCTTATATTATTCTTCTTTTGTTCACTGGCTATCAAGGTTAAACTTTATCATCAGTATTAAAGTATGTTAACAAGTAAAGCAGAATTAAGTAAAAGCAGATGCTTCCTAAAAATGACCCATGCAGAAAATTTAGAACATCCTCCTTCAGAAGAAAGCCACTGAGCTTCTGCATTTCTTACAGTATTCTCTTTAAGAATTTAAATATCAGGGCATTTCACTAAATGGCTGGAGTGTTCCCATTAAAATATTCTAGCTTTGTTTGGTTGAAGGAGGTGATGTGGAAAGTTGAGCGTGACATCGTCCCATCAGTTTCGAATGCCTGCAGAATGTCTACAAGCAGACATTTGCAGTCTTCCTTTCGACCTTCCCATTTTGCTGCCTGTAAGTGAGCTTTTTAAGATGGGACTGGGGTTTTCTTTAGGGTAACACAGAGTGCTGCCATCAGTACAAATTAAATAAATCAATGAATATCAACCCACAACACACACCACAACTATAAACAAAAATTATTTTGTAAAACCATCTTTCAATTTCAAGCCTTTCCAGAATTCTGTGAAATAGATAACGGGATTAACAGCTGCATTCCTGAACCCAGCTTGGGCCAATACAGTACCACATTCACAAGCACCAATACTCCTATAAGTAAAGAAAACAGGACCCGCTAAGGGCTGCAAACTCCCAGTATGTATTCTATGGCACACAACAGTTAGAGCCTTTAGCTTGTGTGAGAAACGAAGCCATTTGCTAACTGGCCAAGAAGCTCTATGGTCTTCCAAACTCTCATGGCACCTAGTGACCAGGAAGTTTGCCAGTGTACCAGACTGTCTGGTACACCAGTGTGTGAATCCTGCCTCCTCGAGAGCTGCAAGATGAAAAGCTTCCCTTGCCAGGTAGCTGCTGCAGAATGTGACAGTGACAGCCAGATTAGAAGACACAACATCACCTGACCTCCAGTCTGTTCAGCAACATAAATCAGAGGGCTGAAGCAGACCTGCTCAACAGTTGTAGAAGCACAAATGACATAGATAACATACTCTCAGTAATAAATGTTTCAGTCACAAAAATAATAAAGCAAAGTGATTAAACAATATCATTTTAAATATGCACTGCATAAGGAGAGTATTCTATACACTGAAAGTCTTGGGGGAGATTCTCCCCTACAAAAAATTGCTTCTTTATTTTAAAATATTTCACAAAGGAACCTTTGGCGTTTTTAGTATTCATCCAAAAAGATTTTGAATGCAGTACTATACTTGCTATAAATATAGAACCTGACAAAAAGATCTGAAGAGTATACAAAAAGGAAAAAAAAACCACAAGTGTATTTTGTCTAGTAGCATTGTAAAAGTCTGCTTTGATAACCCAAAAATGAAAAAGGAGAAAAATTAACTTCTTGATAGTGCTACATATTTGAAGCACCCTTATTTTAACAGTGCATTCTGCATCTAAAATAAATAAGCTACAAGATAAGGAACTATAGTCATATGCTAAACCAATTTTGAAACTGATCTTCAACACTTACTAATGGCAATACCCACTTTTAATCTTACCTGTATTCAACTGCCCCAATAAATAGCTATTTGACCATTATTATACTTGAGATTTTTAAGGCTCTACTCTCGCTATTAGAAATCTTAATAGCATTGCTTTTCTGTTTCTTTAAACACAGCTTTTGCTTAAAGCAAACCATAGCAACTGCAAAGAAGTTACCTGCACCCCCTAAGCTCAGATGGAATTGCTCAAGCGTTGCTAATTTTGAAGTGGGAGGAGTTGAAGAAATGAGGGGTTTTTTATATACAAAGCTTAAATGACTCATGAAAACTCTTCTGGCATAGCTCATATATGCTTGACAACAACAACAACACATACAGCACTGTCCATCACTCAAGTGCTGTACAAACTAGCCCAAAAACATTGGGCATAACAAGCTGCTTCTGAGTACAGGGAACTGGCTGTTCCCAAGTTTCCTAATCGGCTCTATGAAGTACCTTACACTTGACATTCAATTAATCAGCTTTAAAACATATAAAGTACCTGGCATAACACTCCAGATTTCCAGTTGGCCAAAATGTCCGTGAGCAAACAGGTAAACAGTGTTATATCCACTTAAGAGTTTCTGACCTTGGCCAAATTTCCAGGCTAGTCACCAGCAATAGTACACTGTCAGTGGGGAAAAACCTGAAGATTTTCTTCAGCACTCAAAGGGAAGAGCTGCACACTTATCACTGGTGGAACAGAAGTGAACAGACTGCTGAAAAGGGCTATTAAAAAAGAACCAAGATCAACAGACATCTCTGGATCTGAACATCTGGTCTACCTATCACTAACTGCATTTCTAATCACTTTCCTAAGTTAATCAGATTACAACTGCTTTTCACTCTCCAACCCTCTTTTTAAGATGTTTCAGAATTTAGCTCCACTAGTGATTTGATATTTATTTTCACACTGCTTTTAGCTAGAAACCAGCTTCTACATACTACTTTTGCCACCTACACATTTTCCTTTCTGTCAATCCTGTTCCAGCTTTCAAATCCCTGCATCTTTCTCTGCCACCTAAACATTCTTGGTCATCTGGTCAGCATAACTAGAGATTTATACAGTTTTGAGTGCCATGGCCCTGGTCCCTTGACTTAATGTGAAAAAATTATTCTAATAGAGAAGCTTAGGCTGGATCACATCCAAGAACTGTAACAATATTGTTCTTCTTTAAGCTCACATGTTGCAGAAGAAAGTTCAACAGAAATAAGATCATATGGAAACAATGAGCCAAATACTGGCATATCCAAAAAAAGTATAAAGTATTACAGACTGCATAAACAGCCTGATATGTGTCCTGAGAAATGTCAAAACACCTGGCTCCACTGCTTTTCTCCCATCATTGCAAATTAAAATCAAACAACGTAAATGCAGAAACTGTCAAAGTGCTGCTGGCCTTCCATACTGAAGACAAAGCATACACAAAGGAAGAGCATCAATCCATCAGATGACACACAAGTGGCTTTCCTTAATTAGAGATCAGCTAACATTAGAACTGGCAAGTGAACAGAAGGCTCCATACACTGCTACTGCTTCCACCTACAACCTTTATCTCAGTTCCTCTACACCCTATACCGACCACCTACCCCACGGTATTCTCTTTGTCTTCTTCTCCCACTCAATTTTCTGCCTGAAATAACTCTCCTCCATTTATGTGGCAGGTAGAACTCTCTTCCTTATACAAATTCCCTCCAGCTTCTTTGTTCCACTCAGCTCTGTTGGGGGGCCTCCACTGCTATTATCCCCACTGCACCACAGGGGCATTGCTTAAGTCATCACACACTTTGTCATTCTAGAAGACAAGTGTGGGCTTGAACACCTTCTGTAAAGCACACCTGATGGGGCAACCTGATATCTTAGATCTTACAGTGAATAGCTACTCCCTTTCAGCTGTTCATCCAGCAGTGATAAGCAATTCTTCAATCCAAAATAAAAGCTTGATGGTCATATGAAGGATAGAAATTAATTCTGAAGTCTTGTGCTCTGGTTTGGAATTGTCTGTCACATAGATTGAGACCACAGAAAAATACATTCTTTCACATCAAAGGCAGCAGCACTCCGGGTAATCAAAGAGCAACCTTGACAGAATAAGAGTTAAGTATGAGACAGATCTCAAGACAAGGCTGGCAATTAGCATTTATTGTGCAACTTATATAGCATTCTAGAAGAACACATAGCATCCAGGACCTGCTCTTTTACAGGTGTATGTACCATTTCACCCAGGGCCTTCCAGCTTGCATAAACCACTTAGCAGCTTACACAAGAATCTCTCTGTTCACCTTGACATCCTATTAAAAATACTTCTGAAACATTCTATGATGGTTTACTCCAAGGAGATGATCACCTAAAATACAAAAAAATCTACTGTAAGCATGGTGCTCTTCAGCTACATCAGGTGTGCCAACATTCCAGCTCCTTCACAGAAACTTGACCAACCCAAGTGTTTCTACATTACTGCTTTGCTTTCAACGCATGTGCAGTACTTATTACCTCTCAGGCACTTTATGTTTCCAAAGGTCTATATAATTAGAGACAGCTAACAAGAATATCCCAAAATGCTGAATCTCAGTGTGCAGTCAGTATTTTAATTTTTTCTCCTCCCCTAAAACAGGGAAAGTTAAGGATTGAAAGATGCCTAAGAGTATGCTCCCTGAACTGTGGAACACTACTTTCAAGCAAAAGGTGCTGTATTTCAAACTACCATTCTGCCAGTGTGTAGAAAAGACCCAGGCCAGCCTGGCCAAATAGAAACGGCTCTGGTTCACTGTAACTGCTGAGAAGGTATCACACACATTGTCAGATGCAATTTCCATTCACAACAGACATCCACATTGTACACACTTATCTCCTGAACTACACTGCAGCCATGCCTCTAGGGGCTCTGTTCTGAGGAAAACAACTGAAAAGGAACTGCTAATCCCTTAATTAGTGGCACTCACTTCACCTTCTGCAGGAATAATTTAGAAAGTCTGAATGGGCCACATGTCACACAAGGTGAAAATTTAATAACTGAAAATGACTCAGGTTGTTGATTAATATTTCTGCACCTACATCTCAGCTGGGCAAGGCTGATGAAGGGAAGTACTCAGTGTCAATAGAGCATAGCTTCGCAAACCACTGATCACTGCCTCTTTCAAAAGCCATCCTCTCTCAAATTTCTGATGGGAGCTGCATTACATCAGGCAAGTCGCTGATCCTAGGTCTCAAGCACAGCTCCAGGAATACACAATTAGGGCCATGTTCCCTTGAATTTTCATAAAGCTCTTGTTTAAGCCACAACAGCAAGGGGATTAACAGTACTTTCCTGGCTGAGCTACTTCACTGCTTGCTAGAAGATGCCTGTTAGGTCTCATCATCCATTCTGCTACTCCTTTCCCCAGACCTCCCACACAATGATTGCATGATGTAAGAGTCCTCCAAAGCTGTCCACTAGATTATGTCGGGCTCCACAATACTTATTTATTTATCTCGGGATGCAAGTGGCACAAACCAGACTATCTACCATTAACTCAAAGGTCAGAGTTAAAAGCCTCTCTTCCCCCACACTGACATTTCAAGGCTGCTTTCTTCTGGAGCTGCACACACTATTGTGTGTGAGCATCTCTTACAGTAAAAGGAAAAGCAAGGTCTATCTCCCTTCACCCAAGAGCCTACCTCCTTTCCACTCACAAATATCTGAGAGAGAAACACTACTCCATAAAACATGACTCCATTTTCTCCAAACAGGTAAAGAGGGACTTAGGTAATGGAACAGAAAAATGAAGACATTTGGATACCATAGTGAGCATGGACACACAAGAAAGTAAATTAGCTACCATTATGATAATGAACTGGCTTTCCAAAGGAGGCAATTTGCATGTAGCAACTAAGAAGCAACATAAAGATGCTTTAACAGAACTGCTGCTTGCTTTTCAACCCTGTAGCAATGGAACAAGCAGTCATAGCCATAAAACAACCACCACCACTGCAGGTTTCTCCTGTTTGACTGTCTCTGCAGAGCCCAAGTACCTGACCAGAGCTCCCTCCAAGTGTAATGAAGCCTCACTCTGCATTTCTTCTGGTAGCACAGCAGCTTGTGCACAATCTGAATGCACCGTCTGGAAAAGAGAGGGCAAAAGATTAATGGCATTGCATCTTCCCACAGCTCTGCATCAAGCCTGGAAATATCCCTGAAATGAGCAGCAGGAAAATAGACACATTTCAAAGACTATCACAGGAGGATGGGAGTTGTGGCTTTGGCGTCTTAAGAGGAAACAACACTCACAAATAAAGAATCTGTGAAAATGAAAGAAGGGGCCTGTATGCCAGTTTAAACTCAACAGGATTGGACTGACCACAAATGCATGTCTGCTGTCCAATAAATACTTTTCACTCTCTGCCACCCTAACCTAAGGCCTCATAAACTCCACAAAATTAGTTACTTAACTTGCAGGCTCCACACACCTAAGATACTGTAAGTTACTGTAAAATTTGGACACAACGGAGCTTCTCTGTTTCTCTGGCCCCAGAGATGAGACTAAAGATAATGAAGGTGCCAAAAAAAACCAGGATTTTTAGTCCAACTGAGGTGTATGATTTAATTACATTAAAAAAATATATATATATTTCTATCAAATTTTCCAATTAAAAAAAAATTAAGTATGAGCTTTGGAATGGTCATACAATACACATGCAAGCTCTGGAATCCCCCAACATAAAAGTAATGCACTTGTCAAGTCTCCCACTCCTGTTGGTCTCTATAGCATCTAATGTTCATACAAACTCTTAGGTGCACAAACATTCTTCAGAAATAACATCCAAACTAAAAATAGAGTACAATGAGTAAATTCTCTAACACTATCATTAAGGACAAGACAAAAAATATATACAAATTTGTATTCATTAGGCCAAGCTGTTTTTAGCTATTGACATGCAGAAAAAATAGAAGGAAGACTACAATAAAGAAAAATCCCTTTTCCCCCAAATAACTATTTCTCAAAAACATATTATCTCATTAAAACCCACACCTTTATGAAAAGACACTGATGAAAGACACTGCACATCATGCAAACATGGAGAAATCAAATTCTAAAAATCTGCAAGAAATTTATTCTAAATGAGGTGAAAAGTTCAGGACAAGGCTTTAAAACAAAGTTCCAACAAAAAATATGCAGAAGGTATACATTATTCTTTTCAGACCTGTAGATAATCCAAAAAGTACTATAATGAAGTAGGAACTGAAACTAACTTTGAATAAAGGTAGAACTATTTATAATCGCTGAGCATGACATTAAGTGCTGCATTTCAAATTGGATTCTCATACATTCAACCAAGAAAAGGAAATAAACCAGCTAGAATAGACAGCTGTCTTCAGAATAGAAACTGCATTCCTTATGGGGAGAAACCTCCTATTTCTGATGTTACTGGTACTGGACAATGCCCAGAACCTTTTCATCTCTGCATCTGCCTGGCTCTAAGTCAAGTTATGACATTATCCATCCTGGTGGAATGTCTCTAAAAGTTCCGTGCTGAGGATTCATAATAACACATAATGGACAAAAGGTACCCTTAGTCTAAGCAACCTGGATTTCTCTTCTAAATATTAATATGCCCAGCCTTAAGCAGCTTCATATTGTCACCTCATAAATGAACTGCAGAGAAGTATGACACTACTTGTGCATTCAGAACACTCACTGTGTCTGCAATAACTGTGTCTGCTATGGGATGGTTTCAGACAGGAGACCAGTGAAAGGACTGCACAAACATGCCAGAATGAATGGATACAAATGTCCACTGATGGTTGCTACTGCTCATTATTTCTAGCGTTATGGGGTTTCTAGATGTGACTTTGAGTCCAATCATTTCACACCTTTCTTGTGAAACTCCAGAGCATTACACCCATTTACAAGTAATTCTGCAATATCATTAAAAAAAAAAAAAAAAAAAGAAGAAATCTCACAAACTCAATTGAACTGTTCAACCCTTGAAAAGGCACTGTAATTGCAAGGTTATTTGGGCAAAAACACAATATGCTGCAAAGTTACTTTAAGGGAAAACATCCTATGTTCCTTTATCTTCCCTACAGAATATAGTGCTGTTCACGCCTTGGGGAAATTCAGTACTGTACAAACAGTCAGAGCAAAGCCAACAAACTGTCTAAATTCTACTTCTGCCCTCCAGGCTAAAGCAGTACAAAGCATTGGAGAGGCCTCTGTGGGACACATGGAGTGCTCATGACTAGCTCTGTCCTCTTGTTTCCTTTTGCCCACTGCTAAGTTTCACCCCTTGCTTGCCTAGCAGCCATTTCAGGCTTAAACCTCCCCTCCCTCTCCACACTGCCTTCCAGGCCTCATGCCAGTCATCCTCATTTTTTCAAAACTGTCTTTTCTGTTTCTAGACCAAGATTCATTTTCTGGGAAGTGGGGATTGTTGCAATGACTCTGTGTTATGAAACTTCTTTTAGACTGAAAAGCTCTTTGTGCTAGATCAAGTAGATTAGGAAAAACAGTCTGAAATTGAATTGCTTTCAATTTTCTGGCACACAGAGGATTTTTGAAGTAGAAAAAGTTACTGGAAGAGTTCATGAAAAGCCATCCTGCTCTCCACCAGACACAAAGTGCTATTTCAGCCAGAAGATTGCTCTATGAGCAGGAATCTACCTAAATTCAAACTTCAAATGCAATCACAATGAGTTACCCCACAGACACTTACACATAGAGATCCATAGGAAATTCTTTCATCATGTGCGTTACAATGAATTCCACCATCAAATCTGACAGAAAAGAAAATTATAAAGTAAGTATTGAGCTGGCTACTGTTAGCTTTTAGTAGACTACAAGAAGTCAAGCTGTCCCACCTACCTATCTCTACCAGATGATAATCCCGCTTAGATGAAAGGGATTTCACTTTTTTGTTTGCTCTAAAGAACATTAGACATTTGCTAGAACTAGAAAAGAAACTACTGGAAACTGAGGGTACATACTGTAATTTGCTTTGAGGCACTGCTTCCCCATATGGTTTCCCCCACTGTTAGTCAAATAAAGACTATACCATGAATTCTGATGTTTAGAATTGCTCTCATATTTCAAGCCCTGTCACTAATGGAAAATTCCATTAAGAAGCACATTTTAGAAAATTATTCTTGCCAGAAACAATGTGCAACGCAGATGTTACTTAAAGAGACATTGTAAATAACACCTATTTTTCCTAAAACAAAATCTGAAGCAAGTAAAGCTAGTCTGATCTCAACATAGGTTAAGCTTCTGCTTAAAACTAATCTGGGGTAAAAAGAAAAAAGAAGAACTGTCTAACATTTAAGGGCTTCCAGTGTGAAGATAAGAGGCATAGAATATAGAAACACAATTGCAAGAAGCTAATCAATGATAACTGTATGTGTGGGAGCATGTTCAACTCAACTTCAGCATGAAACGCTTATGCCAAGCCATGGGTAACAATGAGCTGTAACCTCCTAGGGCAGTAACAGCCCAGCAGTGTGACTCAATAGTGACTAAAAACAGTGTAGGTGAAGGGTGTACAAAACTGATGGCTCTAGAAAGATCCTTTATGCAGCTGTTGTGTCGGGGCTTCAACAAACACATTCGAAAATGGTGAAGTCTAAGACTGCTTCTGTACCATCTGAATAGCCACTCAGGGATCCCGGCTCCATCCATTTCTGAAACCACATGTGCTTTTGGCCTCCACAGTAACAAGAGTCACAACTTAATCATGTGCTGCATGAAAAGCTTTTGACTACGCCTCCATATCCACAGGCAAAATCAATCCTAGCTACTAACACTTCTGTTGTTTCTTGGCTCAGAAAAGACTCAATGCCCAGCAAACATGTTCACAAACATGTTTTTGTGAACTACAGGTTTGCCATCATCATATCATCTAGAAGGTATTTGTTGCTGCTACCACACTCACCTAAACACTGAATTTATTATTCAGCTGCCCTCCCTCTTGTTAAAAACTCAGGTCAAATGGGACAAGCAGCATCTGCAAAACTTTCTGCAAATGTATATAAGATTTACTTCCACAGAGCTGCAATCTTGGATTTGGCTGAGAGGTAGCCATGTACAAAGATGGGCATGGATTGCTGGAAACAACTTTAGTATGTAACTGTCCTTCTTTTAAGTCCATCCACTGCTCCATTTAACCCTCAAATCTCATATTTTTATTGCTCAACAAGAGCTGCTTCAGGAGCCATGAGCACATACGTGCTCTGACAGCACTCACCGAGCACTGCACACACCAGCGGGCGACAGGGCAGGTTCTTGTCTGCTGCTTTCTTCCGATGTCTCATTGGCTTCAAACACACAAAGATGAAAAGAAGTCAGCAGAAGCCTGAGGTTGACAGTCTGTGTATTACTGTATTTTTCAAGCAAATGGTACCATCAGCACAGGCTCCCTTTTGTCTTTTTCTCCAACTGCCATCTTCCACCCACTAACCCTGAAGGCCATGGCTGAAGCAAAATTGTGCTGCTTTCCAGCATGCTGATTCTGGGGGTTCGTTTCTCTAGCTGTGTAGCTGGAGGGCTACTGTTCTACTGAGGGGAAGGACCCCAAGACCAAATCACACAGCAATTTTTCTCCCTTGGTTAATATACTGATTTGTTTCTGACCCAGAAGTCTGATTGGCATTTTTAACAGTGTGTACAGTAGCCAATGGCTTTGGTGTTCTTTGTAACAGACCAGGAAGGCTACCTGGATAGCAAATCTGTTGTTAAAGGGAAATGACTAGCATTCTTGCAGAATGGTCTTAATAAAGTAAGATGTTTGTTTCTTTCTTAAGCAGTGAGTGACTTTCAAGTGCTGCTTCACTGTCAGATGAGGCAGAACTTGCCAGTACCACAGAGACAGAATGCATCAAGTTAGGATAACCATTCAAGTTACTTGTAACTACTTGAGCTTCATGAGCCAGATAAGGACACTTGCAGCACAGGAAAAAGCTCTGGAAAAAAAATACTTTCCTCCCTGAAGGTGAATTACTCCACTCAGAATGAAGCTAAGCCAAATAAGAGCACTCAGTGCAACTCCAGCTGGCTATTACGTATCACATGAGGGCTAATGCTTGCTGAAGATTAAGGAAGAACGATCTCTCTACCACTGATTTCCTCAGAGACCTGGTAATACACAGCTCCTCAGCAGCTACACAGGCCTCTGAATTCACTGACAGGGCAAGGAGCTCTTTGTTCTTTGAAGAATGGAGACATTCTGAGAGCAATTTCAAAATCATTCCACAACTACTGCATTTCTGACAGTATTTCCACATGCCTTAGCAATGTAGGTTAGACGTCTGTGACACATTTTTCAACATACACTTTTCATATATACTCAAATCCTCTGTGTATCCTAAAGAGAAAATGATCTGGAGGAAAAGACTCACCATTCTGTGTAGGTTTACACGAAAATTCATGTTGTCATCATGAAGAAAAGCATTAGCATATTGATCCTATTGGAAAGAGCAAGAAAAGGGAAGAGATATGAAAAGCTCAACACCCTATGGTTGCCTTTCAAATCACATGTGTTTCGGTGTAAAACTCCCAAGACACAACCATAAAGTTAAAAAGCCATCTGCTCATTTCCTCTTGTCCCATCCCTGTTTCCAGTCACACAAAAGTAAGCCCCTCCTGATCCCAATTTCACTTTAGAAAAATAAATTGCAAACAAAACAAGTAGTACTTCAGTCTTTCTTCCCCTTCGCTTATTTAAACTGTGGACTGCACACACCACGTGTCACAAGATTAACAAGTGCTCCAGGTGTATAAGATGAAGGTGGTTCTCCAGCACACCAGTTCTGTGACTGTGTGGATAAAGGTTAAAAATGGCATTTTGGTGCCAGAAGTTACTACAGTACTAGCAGATAGGTTTATGTGCTGCTCCACTCCTCAAGCAAATCTCATTCCAAGACCACCTCTAAACTAAAGAGGCTTCTCCAGATAATTCATAGCCAGAAGAGAACCTCTCTTTAATGACAGAACCAAAGAATGCCCTTGTTACGCAGGAATAGAATTTCTTATCTTGTGTTATCTATGCATCCACCTGAAGAACAAGTGTCAAAATCATTTAATTAGAAAAATTTTAAATTTAGATGATTAGTTATCAGGCTGCACCCTGAAGAAGCATTATTACAGAATCCTTATACTGGCTATCAACCTCACTGCTTTTTATTCATTAAGAATTAAATGTCTTTAAGTAAAGCAAGCAAAATGCAAATGCCACACAAACACAATCACCATTCAAGACACCAGTCAGCCATTAAAACATACTCCCCATGAGACAGGGCCACATCCAGCCAGGACTGCAGACATAGCTCTGTAATGCTGCATTCTCACTCACTACCACATTTGCTACTTGTCTTGCTTGTAGGGACCTAAAAACACATGACTTACTTTCAGACTTGTATCCCTCTTTGGCAGAAGGGATATAGCACAGCCCGTGTTTACCATGAACAGCACAGAGCTGAAAGCCACTAGAACATTACTCATCTAAAAGCCACACCACAGGGTCACTCAAAAGCTCACAGAGAAAAGGCTTAGGTTCGACTCTTTTTTTCTCCTCAGCCCCAGGAGTTGGCTAACTCAAATAAGATGATCCAATTTTCAAGTTACTTTAACAGTACTGCATCAAGCATATTAGCAAACAGTAAATGCCTGAGGACCCTACCACTCTGCACCACTGTGGATATTCAGCTTCTGCTCCACAGGAGGCAGGGGGATAGAGCCCTGTAACACACCACAGCTGAGCAGCTTCACATGAGAAACCTACCTCTGCTATGCATGTCAGGATGATGAGGCACAGCTTGCCACTGTGCAGCCGGTGCTCATCTGCAAAGGAGAAAAAAAAACAAGTCCTCCATGAGCCACACAAGCCTAGCAAGGCTGAAGAGCAAGATAGCTGCTGCAGCAGAAGAAAAGCCCAGCTTGGAGATTCTTCACAGTCCTACTTCCTCCATGACAGCTAATAATCTACTTCCACTAAGCACTCACCCTCCAGCCTGGCCATAAATCCCACGCACTTGTCACTACGCTGCACCAACAGCAAAGGTTTGGATTTGAACTTCCAACAGCACTGTAACTATCCACTTGGATAGCCTCATTCTGTTTTTCTTCCACAGATATTCTGAATTATGTCTGTCACAGTAGAGAGACACGGTTCCTTCTCTTAGACAAGGTGGAAAGCAAAACATCACCTTTGCTGTAGGTTATGAAACAAGCAGCAAAGCTTTCACAGGGGCACTGTGGAGCTGACCAACTGCTGACATTATGCTTTAAGTTCCAAGTTTTAACCCCAATACCGAGAGAAACGACCTACTTTACTTTGCTTTCTGCAAAACCATGAACGAAGGGAGTCTGCAAATACTTAGCATTTTAAGCCAAGATTTTCACCCTGATCATGTTCCACAACTTCCTATTCATCTCACAACTTCAAACAGCTTTTGCCTTGAAAGACAGTTGGAGCAAAACAGAGGGACTAAAGAAGAAGAATGCAATTTTTATTTGGATTATTTAAAACTCTTCTCAATTTTAACCTTGAATATAAAAAAACCCCAAGATACATATAGTCATGGAGTAACACAGGATAGAACAAATCTCTGGTTCTATCCTTGCTCAAAGCAGAGCCAGATAACATCAGGTTGTAGAAGACACTGTCCAATCAAGCACAAAAAAAATCTTTAATCTAAAATACAATGCACTTCGACCACACACCCCCAAAACTCATGAAAATAAACTAGATAAAATAACACATTGATAACTGAATTCTGAGGAGGCTTAACACTGCACATTCCCAAGATTTCCAACAGCTCCTCTAAACCATATGACTACTAAACACACCATCCCAGACATCTGCCTTAAAGTCAGACTCAAAGGAGAGGGATATCTGAAATAGTCAGACACACTTTCATATAAAGCAGAAGACAGCATCAGCCAATTTTCTTTTTTGCAGGTGACTTTTATGAACACTCTTCCAGCTGGTGTGTATATGGTAATTATAAAAACAGATAGAATGGGCCTAGCTAGCTGTTCTGTCTAGTTTGACACCTTTTTTGTTTTCTTTTCTATGCTGCTCAGGGACAGATATTTACTAAAAAGATGTGCCCTGAAGTGTGCTGATTTCATCTTGCAGCACTAAGTAAGATGAAGAGGAATCTTGGAATGAGAGAGTTAAAAGTCTCTCCCATCTCCTTACCTCAGCTACAATGTTTAAGAGTTAAGTTTTGTACTCCAGCAAGAAGGAGAAATGACCTAGAATAAAACTGATACACAAGAGTCTTGTTATTTTTATATTATAAAGCCTCCCTGTGTATTTCTGTAGGTTCTGCTACCACTTCTCTCTGGGGATCATGCTGTAAAGGCTCCTGTTTCACACCATGACCTCTGCCAGTGTATTGTGAACATGAGAACATTTTCAGGAGCTATGGGGCAGCTATGCAAGCAGTTACTTGTAAACACACTTCATACTTTCACAGCAACCTTCATTAAAGCAACCAAGGAGACCACTTTCTACAGGGAGGTGTATCAGTATGAAACCTGTTTCGCAGATGGGAGAAAATGACACAGAGGTTTTGTTTCTCCCAAGGCACAAGACTGACTGACACAAGAGAGACTAACAAGAGAAGGATCTAGCAAACACAATCTATTAAATTATGCTCTCTGGAATAGGACCAAAACAACTGTCTGGATGTGGAACAAATCAGTTTCCCCCGTAAGTGTTCTCACTTGTCTCAAGACACATGGAGTAAATTAAAATTATTCATTCTTCTTCCCATTCTGATGTCACAGAGAAGCACAGAATCATGGAGTCCAATTATTAATCCAGCACTGCCAATCTCCCAGTAAACCATGTCCCTAAGTGCCACATCTACATGTCTTTTAAATACCTTGAGGAACTGTGACTTGAGCACTTCTCTGGGTAGTTCCATGCTTGATTTTACACAAGAAAAAAAAAATTAGGTAGTGCTTAATCTATAATCAAAATATAAGGTCACTAGAATTAATAAGTACTAGTTTGGAAAGCAAACCTTTTAAATTACCAATCAGTGGAGCTCACTGCCACAAAGTACTATGGTGGGAAGTAGGTATATCAGCTGCACAAATTTCAGACCTTATACAAGCCAGAACCAAAGTAAAGCAAGAAAGAAACAACAGCACTTGTCTCATAACACTATAAACTTATGTCTCACTGGCTTGTTTAGTAAGAAATCCCCTCTATCAGATTTCACTCTGAAACTAATTCAGTGTGGTAGTTTCCAAAGCCCTGTGCAGACTTTCCATATTACAGTGACTAATAAGTAAAAATATAAAATTGTTCCATCAGAATCTTGGATCAGCAAGACAGACTCTGAGAAAAGCAAATGAGAATGAGCAAAGTAGAGAGCTGGTAAGCTCTCCTCATGTGTGCAATTTATTAAAATGACTGAGTCAAGATGGATGTGGTTTAGTTCAAAAGACAAAGCAAGAAGAAACATGAAAGCAGACTTCAAATACATAAAGGCTGACACATAGAAAAAAAGAAATAATCCATTCTCAATATTTATCTTGGAGAGAATAACTAGTAATTAATTTAAATCACAGCAAAGAATTTAGGAAGCACATGAAGCTTTCTCATAGGACAGTTAAACACTGAAATTGATAGTCTGAAAATAAGGCTCCACTATCACAGTATCTTCCTGTCAGCAATATCCCTGAGAAAAGATACAGGTAAAGCTGATTCTGCCTGATTCTGTCCCAAGGAGCTGTGGCTTAACCCCAGACAGCAACTAAGTATTATGCACCTGGCTCCATCACTTGCAATGCTTCCCCTCTCCCCACAGCAGGGAGAAGAATTGGAAATAAAAGGTAAATCATGTGGGTTGAGTTAATAACAATTTACTAACTGAAACCTCATCATGATAATCATCAGCAGAATGAGAGAGGGTAACAGAACCAAAGAGAAACAAGTGCTGCACAATAAATACAGTTCATGATACAATTGCTCACTGCCTGTTGCCAATCCCATCCCTAAACAACAACTGTCCTCTTCTGGGTAACTCCCCCAGTTTATATGGACATGACATTTTATGGTGTGGAATATACCTTTGGCCAGTTCAGGTCACCTATCCTGGCCATGCTCCCTCCCTGCTTTTTGTGTACCCCTCACTGGCAGAGCACCAGACACTGACAAGTCCTTGACACAGGGTTAGCACTACTTAGCCAGAGCCAAAATATCAGTGTTCAATATCATTCTCATATTGAATCCAAAAATCAAAGCACTATACCAGATATTAAGAAGAAAATTAACTCTGTCCCAGCCAAAATCAGATGGGGTGCATGAAGTTCCTTTTGGCCCTAATTTCAAATTATTACTTTTTCTTCAACTAGCTTGCTTACTGAACAAGAGCAAGATAGCCAAACACAATTTCACTGCATGCTAGCAGATGAAAGGAAATTGCCTGCTCTCTTACTCAATTGTAAGTATTCATGAAATTCAGTAACTGATGTATCATAGATGTGCAGGTATCTTCATATTTCTGTTGTTATATCCAACTTAACAGTGGAAGTCAGTAACAGTCTGAAATACGGTGCAAAGATCACTTGTTACGTCCACACTATGGTCCTGCCCGTACAACCACTGGGCAAAACAGCACCCTTGGGCACCCTGAGCAGGAGATTAAGCAATACTTCAACTCCAGCAAGCTGAAATTAACGCCCACAGAACTACAGGAGAAACGAAAAGCACAACAGAGATACTTTCTCAAGCAAATTACTGCCAGGGCAGTCTAAGTTGCTCCTGTCCTATTTATAACTACAGAGCTACCTGTTTAACCAAAGGACAAAGCAAGTATTTCCTTCTAATGCTGAGGTTTGCCCTCTGTGTCAGTTTCTAAGTGTTCTTAAAAATACAGTTCTCTGGTTTCAGAGTTCCCCTCTCTGACAGAGAGTTGTGAATCAGATATACTCCCACCTTTGGCATTAAAGACAGGCTTGGTTATTAGGTATTATTTATTATTGCATTCTTTCCATGCCTGACATCTCTCCTGCCAGCATTAGGTCTCTCATACTTTAGGTAAGTCTTATCTCACAATAAGAAATCACTTAATTTTTTTCAAAAGGTGAAATCTTCAATCTTTTTATAAAGAGACTCCATTTCTATTTCTGGAGTCACTAGGCATGTTCTTGTGCCCTCCTGACTTCAGAAGCACTGTTTGCTGAATCCACAGAATCCACTTACCTTTTGTGTCCTGCATCACAATTGAGCTGTACTTCAAGAAGGTTATCAGCAGGTTGCTAGTTTGCACATCAGCATCCAAAGGCAGCTCTGCAGAGCTTATAACTAGAACAAAGCAGATAAGACACATTTATCCAATACAAATACAAAAAATAACTATACAGAGAACTAAGACACAGATTCACAGGTCTCGGGTAGGATCAGCTTACTTGGAGGGCCACCTGACCTCCTCCTCCTCCATGATCACCCAGGAAAGGTTTTGTTATGAAGACTGGTACTACTCCCCCAGAGACCATTCCTACCCTGCAAAGTAATAACCTTCTCTGTCCTGAACCTGCTCCTCCTGCCAGGGAGATGAGCTTAGTGTTTTAGCAGTCATCAACATCCCTAGCCTAGGGAAATCTGGATATTTACACTGATATCCAATTAATTCTTACCAGCAACACCAGTAACAGTCACACAATTCTCATTTTGTAAAGAGACGTGCCCAGGAAAGGCCCTTCTCTGTTTCAGCAGTTTTGAAATGTAAGCTCCAAAAGGTCTGTGTCAATTCCCTTCTTCCCCCTCAACAACAGTTTCTCTTCAGAAGCAATGCACAAGACATGATGTTAACAATTATTGCAGACCAAAGAGATAGAAAAGGAAGGCAGAAACAGAAGCTTTACAAAAATCAAGAAGCAAAAGCAGTCACAGCTTGTGCTAGATACATCTCAACCCAGCAGGGAGCAGAAATGTACTTTCCACACCCGCAGCAGTTCACTGGCATTTCTCTAGGACACCAGCTGTACTTTTGACACCTTAACAGTGGACATCATCTGCCTTAGACTTTACAGCAAGCTATTTAATTTCCTCAGCTAATTGCACAATGTGCCTCCTCACTCATTCCCCCATTCCCCATGCACATCTGAAGCACTGAGTTTATGAGCTGTCAAGTCTCTATCATGTGACTGAACCATATTTTAACTCATGACTGAGCCTGAGCTGTCCTAAAGGGCCATTCTCTGCCTTTCCATTTGGAAAGCTTTACAAGAAATATTGAAAGGGAGGAGAAAGATCACTGTGAAGCATACATCATGCATTTACCTGCAGATCCTGCCAGATAAGTCTGGTACTGTTTAAGATAAAGTAGCTCAGACCAAAAAAAATCCCCAAATTGATGGAGCTAGCCTAGGAGCACTTCAGTAAACCACTTAATACAGTTATGTATTTTTTAAAAAAAAAGGAAATAGGTAGGAACCCATAAAGAAATTTACCATACATTAAAGATCTGGCAAATAAGATACAATTGGGGAAATTACTGTTTGAATTCTGTAGACATCAGTTTAGAGAATAGTTCTTTTTTTTCTGTGTGACCTGGACATAAGAAACAGTTGCTTGCTAATGAACCGGCTAATGGCAGAAAGTTGGGATATGTAAATACAGAGGCGTATCAGACCGCACACAAAGAATGGGATAAAACCAAGAACAGATAATAAACACAAGATGAAATTAAACAATGCCAGCTGTAGGGTCAGGAATTTGGGGATTTATTTCCATGGCAGCTCATCACCTGCAAACAAAATACCATGATCAGACCACGGAATGACAAGCTACCAACACGTAGGGCTCAAGAGTGCAGCTCTACAACATACACTCAGAAGTGCACTTCCAGCAGAGGCACAAACACTAACACCTTGTACAAGGTCCTGGGGAGGCCTTGTCTCAAACACTGTGCATAATTATGCAGAAGCCATGTTGAAAGAGGATAAACTTAAACTTGAACAAGTTTCAAGACAGGCTAGTGTATTGATAAGAAGAACAGAGTATCTTTCTTGCGAGACAGCAAAACACTCAGGTGAGCAAATCGATACGTGAAGAAGAGCCACCTTTGTTTCAATGGAAGCTTAACACCATGATAAATGAGTATGAATTGACAAGAAATTCAGGTTGCAAAGTTGAACAACTCTAACCAAAGATGCTGAAACTACCCCCAAACAGAAATTATTGGGAAACAAATTGAACAGATTTAGTCAGAGCTTGATAAATTCAAGGGATTGCATGAAGATATCCCTGCAAGCACAGGGCACTAGGCTCAAGGGTTAAGGAGACCTTTGCCAGCTCTATGCAACTGTCCTGACATGACAATAACATGACTGTTCTGGCTGCCTAGGGGGTCAAACCCACAGGTTCTCACATTCAGGAGGCCATAGATGGCTTGAATTACAATTGAGCAAAGCCTCTCTCTTCTCACTCTATTAAGACAGCCTAAAGACAGGGCTCCCTTTGCACTGGAAAACAGATCTGCAGACCACTAGTACACACATCTTAAGTTTTATATCATCTCTCTTCTGCCTATCCTCAGGAATGCTCAAGGCTTTTCTCACTTCTGAGGAAAGAAAAAGGTATTTATTATGAGATTGGACCTTGTAATTAGTGAGGAATTACATATGATTGTTGGATGACTAGGCTGGGGACTCTGAAGGGAAGTAATTTGATCCTGTACACAAGTGTATTTTGGTTCAGAGAAAAGTCTGCTTTAACATAAAACACCTCTCAAAATTCAAGGCTTGTATCTCATAACCCTGTAATGAGGCAAGTAAGGCTTCAGCTGGGCCACGGGCAGGCACAAAAGGATGAAGGAGACAAGCCAACAGTGAAATGCAGGATTCTTTAAACCATGAACTGAGAGGCCCAGAGTACAGCAGAGGGTCTCACGGAACTCAGGATTATACAATCACCTTCCATACAAAACTGTAGCCCTTGGAAACAACAGGTCAGATAGATCAATGTAAGTCCACTGTTTGAATCACATAAAAAAATCATAATGGGACTTTTAGGTTATAAAGGTTGCACGCTCCCAAGTGTGATCTGGTTTAGTCCATTCAGTCTCCAAGACCTGACACATTACTAATGTGCCACATCTGTTGGCAAAGTCTGTGCAATGAGGCTGGAAGCTTTCTCACTCCCAATATTATGAATAGCTCAAAGATTTAGCTAAAAGTCTGAAAAATGTATTTATATCCCCAGTGGATCCTTCTTGAGCTGTTACAATGAAGTGGTGAATGAATATTTAACAACAGTAAGCAAACTGACATTTAGATAACTATGGTGACAGGCACACTTGATTTACATATTATGGATAAACAGTTTCTAGCAAAAGACTCATTTCTGAAAAAAGAAAAAAAAAAAAGAAATTACTCTGAAGAACGCATCACTGCTTATCCTGGTTCATGATACAGACCTTTTTTAACACACAATTTGAAACTTTACAAGGTCTTAATTTACACTATAGGTTAACAGCCAGAGAAATTTCAAACCAGAATATGAACCCATTTTTTATCAGCATAAAAGAAAAGCACCTGAAATTCATAGATGGATTTCTACATGTCAATGTAACTTAAAAAAAGTTCAGCTTCACATTTTTAGTGCAGCAAAAAGAAAGCAATCTTCTCATTCCAAAGCCAAAAAGCCTCTTGTTAACTGGCAGCCATAGGCAAATTTTATAGCTGAGTCACAAGATCTTAGTAAATGAGGAAAATTCTGACATATCTTTAAAACAGCAGTACTCAAGCACCAAACTAAACCAAACCAAGGGCCGCAAAAAAAAATTAAAAAAAAATAAAAATCATATTGTAGGGATCAACAAGGTGACAGCAGACAAAAATAAAGAAAGCTTCCCAATGCAATTGCTGCACATTAAGATCAGATCCTTTTCATAAATTTAGTAACCTTACAAGCCACAGGAAGCCTCAAACTTCACAAGATCATTGCCTCTGCTGAAAGCAGGATGGAGGTTTTGTTTTGATTTTGTTTTGCCTTGTGGTTGACAAAAAAAAAAAAAGAGGAAAAAAGTGCAAGTAAAGCACATATTCTGTCAGTTGTGTAATATGGTGTGGGGGTGGATACATTTGCAATGAACACTTTGAACAGAAGCCCACAAAATGCCCATCCCTCCACATTTTACGTTACATGCACACAGATACTTGTGACATAGGGGACTCTTTATCTGAAGCTTTTTTTATCCATGGCAACCAGACAGAATTCATCCATGAGGAGGATCATCCCTAACTAGGGTATCAAATGACCTGAACAGCTGATATAAATGAGTAACCCAGGCTGCTTTTCCCCAGAAATATTTCCAAACTGTGCTCTATTCAAAATTACTCTGTTCCTTCATTAAACATTCTTCAGCTCAGATACCATTAAAGTATGTGAAAACAGCCATTTCATCTCTTCTCTTAAACTAGGCTGTACCCATACCTTAAAATGAAAGGGTTTTATTTTAGATGATTTCAAAGCATATTTATGTGGACACGTAACATCTCATTTAGAAGACAGATCTCAGGGTAAGCAGTCCTTTACAAAGTCTATCAAAGAAAAGGCAATAATAAGAGGGAGGAATACTTCCACACCCAGACTGAATTCAAATCCCAATTAATTCAAAGCTGAGGACAAGTGCATTAATGACAAGCAGGAATTCACAGCAATTCTCTGTAAATCTATTCCAATGACAAATAATCCCAGGCAAAGGACCTGACACTAGAAATATTCATAAGTAAAAGCCCACACAGAATAACTAATGGACTGGGTGTACCTTCATGCAGATATTGGGGCAGTACTGTTTTCAGAAGGAGTATCAGCATAATTTCATTGAGCAATACACAAGGCAAAATGAAAATAAAAATTTGAGTCAAAGAATCTTGCTCATGTTTAGTAAGGCAAGTCACTCCAGGAAGAGACCACCAAGTTACATCTGCTCCAGACAGATCTCATTAGCTGCAATCTTCAGAAAATAGTTTGTTGGTTATTTTACAGTTTTAAATTATTTTTCCTCAGGAGTTCATTACATTTCTTACCATCTGAAGAAGGTGGGGTGGTTCCAAGTGGAGTGACAGGTGTCGTTGGAACTGGGCTGGTTGGTGCTGTCATCAGACCCATTTCAGGATGGCTCTAAGAGAAAACACAAATGAAAAAGTCAGCTGCTTCCTTAGGCACTAGAAACACAGACCACTACTTGCTGTTCCATGCTCTTGCACAACAGACATGACTATGGAAGTCTCAAGAAACTTCAACCTCTTCTCCAAAGAGCCAGGCCACGATTCCTGACCTTGGATGTCTAACAATTAAACTGTACATCCATTTCCCTACTCCACAAAACACAAAAATACATCAGAAAGTGGTGGCTTTCCCAGCAGACAGGAAAAATGCCCTTCCCTAATGTAGAATGGGAGAAGATTTGCAAAAGCCTACAATATTAATAGCTTCTAATTCCCCTTAAAACAACCCAAGGATGTGCATTTGAAGTCCTCCTCCAAGATCCTTTGCTTCTCTAAGAGCAAATGCTCCTCGCTCCTGGCCCCCATCTGTTCATACTCAAAAATGATGGCAATTTATTACTTTCCTGTCTCACTGTAAAGCCCCGCAGGAAAGACTGCAGGAAAACAGTGCATAACATAAATAATACCATCATTATCGATCCTCTCAGCTTCCATCAGCCACTCACTCTCCCCATTTCATCTTTGCTAACAGTTGCTTCCCTAATTACCGCCTTGACTTCACTCTTTGCAGGCTTCCAGACCTATCCACACTGGTGAGAGCGTAGGCAATCTGCCATGCTATTTTTGAGTCTGGCTGCCAAGCAAAGTGTCCATTTCATGGGGCAAGTTTTACATAAATGTATCATCTGCCTTAATATATAATCACAATTTCAAAATAAAAGGAAGATACAGAACTGTGGATTTGATACTAATTCCATAGGATTTTTCACAAGTGGATATCTTCCACATTGCCTCTGAGCATTTAATTTTATGAGGAACTATAAATGCATATATTTTATGGGAAGCACAGGCACGCATACTACAACTCAAAGACAATTTACATCCTTATAGCTACCAACCCGCACTTTAAAATACATTTTTTCACTGAAAGTCTTATATAAAAGTCATATTTCCTTAGGTTTTGTGGGCTTACCTTCTTTCTCCAGAACAGTAACTGGCAGTTGAGAGACAAGAGTGCCACCCAGCAGCAAACCCAAGCACTCACAGCTGGTGAGCACACACTCAACACTCCAGATATGCACACAACTGAATTCCTACTCTTCCCATGTGCCACACAGCAGCAGGAAGCCATTCATGCAGCACCAAGCAATGGACACCACCTGAAGTAAGAGCTTTCACCAGCTTCTATGAGGATTTTTCAACATGACATGACCTACTTTGCCCTCTCTTAAACGAAGGACTACAGACAATCCATCCAAGAGTATCAGTTCTCCAACTCACTGATCAGTGGCTGCTTCAACTATCACTTTCACAAGTAACAAGTCTATTATTTGATTTTTAAGAGCTTTTACTCTAACTGATCTTTTTCTGCTCTGCTCTTTTCCCTGCCAAATGCCTCTCTTCCCTCAGGAATATCTTGACCATGGAAAGGCCTGAGTTGCTACTACACAGAACTGAAAGAGAAGAAATTTCTGACAAGTGGTAGGAATGAATAACCTGGGAAAAGACAAGCAGGGAACCTCAGCAAACTAACCATCCATGCAACAGAAGCTTTCTTCAGAGGTTGTAGATCTGCTTATCAGACCTCTTCCATCACCACTACTGTCAGGAGTCCCCAGAGGACTCCTCTGTCACAAGTGTCTAGCCTGTGATGTATGGCTGCACTCTGAGGACCTGAATAAACCGGGGAAAGGTGTTAACTGTTTTGCTGATGTTGTTTTTCTCACATACTACAAGTAGTACCTACAAACCAAAATAAAAAGCCTGAACCTGAAGGTCTCCCTAAACACATCTGGCTACCCTTTCAGCATGATCATTGGATCAGACAGGCTTGTTACCTGCCTCCCAGCAGCAACCGCCTCTCCAAACAGCTTTTAGAAAAGCATCCAGAGATTTGTGATCAGAGCAGCCCACTGCCTCTCAGAAGACTGTTTCTCTACCATAAAAAGCCCAAGGACAAGTGCTATGCTCCAACAGCTGGTTCCCATGCCAAAGGACCTGGGCTCTTCAAGGAAGTCTGAACACAAATAGTATTTGAAACAACAACTGTCATATGTCAATTAGTCCCTAAGTGAAGAATACCCAAACAGACAACAACATGCAGTCCATGCACACCCATAAAGAAAAATCCATCCAATCTGGGAGCTGAATCAGCCTCTTTCTCTTAACCCTAACTTAACCAAACTGTGATTTGTTCTGAGAGCTACAGCAACCACTTGCTCGCTCCATCCTCCCCCTAAGTGGGCTACCAAAAGGGCACAGAAGGCACTCCATGCAGCCCTTTCTATTCAGTGGCAAAAATGAATCATTCCAACATGAGCTGTGACCTCAAAACTTTACTCATTTACTGTCAAGGTAGGAAGTATATCATAAAATTCTTCTTTGGCCCTGGCCTGCTCCTGCTCTTTCATGCTGATCCTACAAAAAGTACATAAGGGGAGAAAAAAAAATGTTATCTTTTCACCAATTCCATTTCTGGCTCTCTGATTTCAAAGACATCCACTACAAAGAAATGCAGAAACATTCCACTGAAACTCACTTGTGCCAGAACTGTGATGAAATTCCTGTTTAAGTGAACAGCTTCATAGAGGGCCAGAAGGATTGCTTCATTTGTTCTGTGGGAAGGATACAGACAAAGGCACAGTTAGTGATCAGAACATCAGGAGCTAAATTTTTAGAAGAATGGCCTATCTGAAAAGAAATTCTTTTCAACTGTGGAAAACTATGCCTCTGCAATCCAGATGTTCTCCCAATTATTAGTAGTACTAATAGGAGTACTACTAGTAGTAAGCCATAAAAATAGTTATTTTTAGAGCATAACTACAATCATTGTTGCCTTCCCACTGAAGGTGGCCCTAGTTGATAAATGTTTTCCATTTAAAGTTCTCTTTTAAGAGCAGAGGGAACTAAAGACACTAAAACCCCCATATTTATCACTCGCCCCCCTTGATTTAAAAAATATTTTGCTGAGGGCCAGAGTTCACAAACCTTTGCTTCTCATGTGCCACCTCTGACACACTTACTATGCGTTATAAATGCCTCATAAAAACCACTGGAGTTTTTTTTACAGACTGCATTACAAGCAATTCAGCTGTGTCTCCTCCTGCTGCATCCTTCTCACGGAAGTGCACATCCACAGTTTGCAGGGTGTGGTACCACTTTAGTGACAGGAGAACCTGCTCCTCTAGTCTGCTGTGTGACATTAAACAGCTCCATGACAGAACAGATCACACCGACTGGTTCCTTGTGTAAATAACATTGTGCACTTACTGGACAGAGATCTTCTCATCAGCATCTGCTATGAACATGCTGCCCACCTATGGAAAGAGAGAGCATTGCACAGCAGGAATTTGGGAAAGCTATTCGACAGCAAGAGACAACACATTTTATTTTGCTGTACTCTCACTGATCAATGCTTCCTGTGTTGAATCACAAAAAAAGAAAACAAAAAATACTAGATCTTGAATCCCAGACTGGATTAGTTTGCCACTCTGTAAGATGAGATCATTTACAATCTGCTTGCCTCAGGGTAGCCACAGTTTTATCCCATCACTCCCAACAGACAGATGTCAACACTGAACTACCCTTACGTATAGGAAATTTTTCTTTCAGATCTCAGAATACAATGAAATCTCTGACTAAAGCAAAGCCAAACTGAACAAGGAGAACAGTCCTCTTTACAAGGAAGACATTCACGACTGGTTTGGATGGCTATCCCCTCAAAAATGCAGACAGTGCCCACTGCAGAATCCAAGCCTTACTCCATAGCTGAAGTGCATCCATGCTTGAGAAACAAAACAGTAAAGCAACAGAAACTCAAAGACTAGTGCCAGACCAGACTATGTGCCACTATGTTTTAGGCCACATCACCAGAGTAGCAACTAGTTCTTAAAAATACATAGCTGTTTAAAAGGATTAAGAAGTTTAAAAAAATTATTAGAAGTTTAAAATAAGGTGATTTTTAAAATAAAGTCAACTAGAGTGAAGAAGATGCAGGAAAAGAATTTCAGCTATCCACAACACAAGAGTAGAGATCTCTTCCTTTGAAAGAGCTTTCCCCACCAGACAACACACTCAGAATACAACATTTTAGTTGTGTTTTGATTTGTTCAATCCATCTCTACCTCCAGAATCCCATTCCAAACTCACTTTTTGGAAACACTCTCCTGCTGAATTTGCATGAGTGCACCTTTTCAAGAATAGAAAAAGACTGATTCCTTGCTTACCATGTTAGTTAAGGCTGAGAAGAAACCAGTCTGATGCTCCTCTTCTTTATCTTTGTATTGCCTGAACAAAAAGGAATAAGGATTGAGTTTCAGGGTTAGAAATAGAACCAAGGTCACTTCACCTAAATCCCTAGGCTTAGTGTTATTTGACAAGAATATAGGATGGAGGAAACTTCAACATTCTACAGTGTTTTTCAAGAACAAAAGAAGAGACAAAGGGTATTAAAATATTTGTAAATGGTGTAGAGTTGAAGTGGGCTCCTGAAAGATGTGAAACTTGAACAATGCTTTGTTACAGAGGACATTCTGGACTAACTCTGTTGTCCTGCACTGGACAAACAGTAATAAACTACAAGCACAGAGTCAGTAACCACAGTTTCATTTCCTCGTCCACTACAGAAAAAAAGCAGAATTGGTCATCCTATGGCCAGCAGAAACTACATGGACCTTTCTGGTTCATGGCCTGATTCCACCTTCCTGGAGCAAGTGAAGAGACTGCAACTAGAGCAAGTGAAGTCAAACAGGTCAGGTACCTCAGATTTAAGCTACACTGCTTCATCTGGCACTCAAAGGGACTAGCAAAGCTCACATGGCCATTTATTTTGTCAGGAATCTGATCACACACAATGTAACCTGCAAATAAACCAACTCTAAATTCTTGGGAAAGGGGGAAGGAATGAGCTAAGCAAAACAGGCCATGATCTGAAACAGCTTCTGTCAGAATGAAGGAAGTTGGGTCAGTAAAGTTGTTTTTCTGCTTTACCATAATCATTTCCTCTATTAAATACATCTACATGATTTGCTGACCTTGCAAGTCACCTGCATAACTACCACAGCAGACTTTCAAAGGAATTAAAACATTTTTCTGGATACTCTGAGAATCCTACTGCACAAAAAAAAAAAAAATCTTGAGCTTCTCAGGTGAAATTGCTCTAAGTTTCCAAATTTTTCTAACTCACTTTCCTCTTAGGAAAGCTCACATGTTTTATGCTGCTACTTATGAAGCAAAGGCTAAGAATGTGCTACCCTTTCTGCTAACTTTCTGGCTCTTTTATCAGTAGCAGTTACTGCTTTCCACCATTGGAAGAGTTTACATCTCCTAATCATCTCTGATCTGGCATGTGGACAGCCCTGGGTACATTTGTTTGTTTTAGAGAGGGTTTCAGCTAAATCAATTTTTCAACAGGGAAGTTGTCAGCAAATTATTATCTTTTCACTTGTGACTAAGATTTTATGCAAAATTCATACAGAGGTAAAATCCATGACAGTAAAAACATACAATGGATATGTTTCCCCATAGCTTCTCCAGAAGCATGCCAGCCCAGCTGGTACAGATGCACTGAGACTTGTAATGACTGCCTCAACTGAACCAAAGTACCTCAAAGCATAAGACTATTCCCTGCCTCACCAGGTGCATCAAGGCTGTTAATTGATAAAAAAAGTGTTTTAACACAAAAAGTTTGTGAAAATGTACAGTAACTATCACGTATTGAAAAACAAGACATCACTTGGTTTTACCTGTTATATTCTGATAAAGCCTGGGCAATTACAAGTCCCATTCCCTGGAAAAAAAAAGTGTTTAAAAAAACCTTGACATTAAAATCTCAGGGGAGAAAATCACACACTGAACACACATAGCAATGCTGCCCCTCCCAAGATAACCTAGCAGGCTATGCAGAATTTCCCTTGAAGCTGTTTGAAATATTAATATGTGCCATGATACAATAACATTATAATACAAAACCCCAGACAACAAATTTTAAAGTTATTTATCTCATTACTAAATTCAAGAGAACATTTACTCTCCTTGGACAGAGCTCTCACTAAGAAGCCTCAGTAGAGCATCAAGAAATTTAGAAAGAAGTTGGTGTCAGAGGAAGGATATCCAAAAATTCAAAACAAAGAGTCATAGACACTAATAACTTTTGCCTCCTTGCAAACAGCCTCCACCATTACAGAAATACTAACACTTCTCACCCTTTATTTAGCATGGAGCTTGCTTTTTACTTCATGTTTAAAAAGCAGCTTCCAAGTCCAGAACTCACATAACTCAGCCTGCTGTTAATTTTTATCCAGCCCTGGATAAAAAACTCAGACTGTGGCTACAACCCAAAGTATGTTGCAGGACGCTTGATTCAGATACAAGCTTCCACTGAGTTACAAGAATTGACTTGTGGACTGGTAAAATCAAGTGACACAGCACTGGAAATTAGATTTCCTTTGGCATAAATCATCCTGTGCCTCTTCAGCACATGACAGCAAGTGGTGTACAGATAGTTCATGAATGCATAATAGATCAACTTCAGCATGCTCCCTGCTACCTAGCTTTTTAACCACCCCCACCAATTAACTGGCAATCAAACTGTCCAAACCATGAGCTGCCTAACCTATTGCAAGAACACAGGGCTGAACAGCCACTGTACTGCTGTTCTTTAGGACAGCACTGTTCTGAGACCTGATTCCTACCACACACCATGCTTGCATTCATTACCCTACACTCCATGTGAAAGCATCTCCACCAGCACAGAGGAATCAAGCCAAGTACTCACATTGAGCGTGGCCTCATCATCCACAATGGACAGCTTCACTATGTAGGGATTCACTGACTGCTCAGGGTGGGGGGGAAAGGAGAAAGAAAAATGGTTTTAAGTTCAGTCTTCACAGAGGAAAAACACCACTACGTTTCCAAGTTTACCAACCACCTGGGAAGAATCTCTGTCCCATAAAACAGAATACACACAAATAAGCAGGAGTCACAGCACATACTAAAACCACTAGGCCAGGGACATGTTCCCCTTATTGGCTCAGCCAGGCAGTCTCCTGATTTCACTCAGAAGAGAGGAAGTTTCTGTCCCTCCACTAGCTCATCTGCCAGTCTGGAAAGAGGAGCAGCCATCCTGCAAGCCTGTTATCTGTGACACACACAGTTTTGCAGCAGAAACAGGCAATGAAGCTGGATGGAGCTTTAGTGCTCTGCTATCTTCCCTCTGCAACACCTTACAAAGATTGCTTAAAGCAGCTGCTGCTGGGTTAGACAGTAACACTGTGTACACCACTAAGAGCTGGAAGTCTCTGGAGAATATAAATGCCTTGAACTTAGCTGAAGAAAGCACACAGGCTCCATCTATGAAGACAAATGCTAATAATTTAGAAAGCATTTCAGATTAGCAATACACATTTTCCCTGGTTTATATGTGTCAATTCAAAACTAAAAAAGTTGATTTTTAACCAAGACACAGATAAAAAAGCCTCATGTGCAGGCAGGTCATTTTTCAGGGAATTGGAGCTTGAATAATTACTTTTTTTGTTAAAGACATTTTTTAAAAAAAATTGAGTTACGCAAGATCTTTGGGGAGAAAAAAAAAAATAAAAACACCTGAACTTTCTGATTCTCCAAAGCTGTGTCTCTTCAGCACCTATAGTTGTCTATACAAGGAGAGGCAAGTGCAAAAAACTGGACACAAAGGGTTGTTGGATACACTGTATGCTGCCAGACAAGCACACAAAGGGAAAATCCCATGTTTTAACTAATTTCTTCTAGCTCTAACAAAAGACACAATGCAATTCTAGCAGTTTGAACATGAGGCAAATAAAATTCTGCCTAGATGGGTATCAATGAGTATGTATTCAAAAGTCGCCACCTGATTTTACATTTTAAATTGCTATCCAACCCATAAAACACTGGGAAAGTGACCCAATAAATACTTTTTCCTCAAAGCATTTTCTTTCTCACAGTATCAGTGCAGAAGCGTTTTCTCTGAAATCAGGACTAGTATTAAAAATATATATATATAAATAGCTGAAGGCTTGAATATATAGCTGGAACAACTCCTGAAAATTATTAGGATTTCAATCAGGGACATCCTTTTAAAGGTTCCAAGTAAAGACATGTAAATCCCTAGAACAGAAGTCAATAAGCAAGCCAAGATCTCATCAACATGAGTAATGACAACAAGGAGAGATACTCCCCAAGGAATTAGAGATCACAAAATTCACACCCTAAAAATACAAAAGAACATCCTGATGTAAAACACACTGGTACTTCTACTAAAACCAAAATCATATTCAGCCAGTGAATGTTGAGCCTTATTACATTTTCTTAAACATCTGGAAACACAACCAGCGGAGTTTAGACAAAAAGAGAGCCTTTCAGCTGCACCACAACTGAGAAGAGAATTCCAGAGCACCTGAAGCATGAAAGTTTGCTACTCACTGTCAACCAGACAATCACCATATTGACCGTAAGGGCCAAAGTACAGCAAATGAAAGCAGCTACTCAAGGACAAAGATTATGGCTGCATTACTACAGGCTTGGCTTGTAGCACTGCTACAAAGGGCAGCGTTGGGCAGCTGTCACATAAAACCCTTCTGGGAGCAGCTTTCAGCCTTGCCAGAGGAGCTGCTTGAGCTGAAGTTCCCCTTGTTACACTTCAGTTGGATTGTACACATTGCACTTTTCAAACATCAGCACACCTTCCTTAAGAGTGCCCAGTTTAAAGACATCTCAGAGAGTGCTCTCCCAAAGCACTCGACCCCAGCTCAATATTCCCCAGAAAGCCACTGCAAAGACCAAGGACAAGTCTTGTGCACTCACAGCATTCCAACTTACTAAGGACATAAACCACAGCCCATGGGGATCCACGCCTCAGGGATGGGATTACACAGCTCTCCACCATTTGTCTGAATGTTGCAATGAGACCTCTGGTCTTCCCAGCCTGCCTTCCTAAGTAACCCTACTTTTACAGGTAATTCCCAACAGTTTTCCCTCATAGCCATATATTGAAATCAATCTCCATGTTCCTGCTCCATGCTACCACAGCACAGAACGCGCAACAAAATCTGCAATTCATTATTCTGACATCATTGACAGGAATGAGAATTTGACAGGCATTACTTTGACACCAAGCGTAGTTCCTGTCCTTGCATATTCTCTAGGTCTATTCATAATTCAGAACAAGACCTATTATAAAACCAGGTTGGTTTTGAAGCCTGCTCCCTCCTAGTAATTCTGCTGAAGGGCAGGTTATTCCAGAACTTTCCTATTTGCTGCCTAATGAAGTATATTAAGATATTCCTATTTATGAAGAAAAAAACCCTGATCATTAAAGCATCATGCCTCATACAAAGAGAAGCCAACATTAGGTTCTGACATTCAAAATGGGCTTTTTCCCAAGCTGAAAACATAATAATAAAAAAATGGGACTATATCATAAAGAGGATGATGAATAAAGTTCCTCAAAAAGGAATCCATCAAAGAGACAGAGACTTCTCTTGGAACTACTAGCTGTGATGTTTCGGTTCATTCTTTGGTCACAGCTACACCATCTCTTCCGGGGATCTGTGCTTTCAGTCAGTTAGTCAAGTTTTGAATCACAAATTCAGTCTGAAGCCCAGGGTGACTGACAGCTCATTTTACTTTGGAGATTATGTATAACCACACACTCAGAGGCAGACATGTGGTTTGCCACAACAGCAACTCTTCCACAAGGACCTTCCTCAGACAATTTCCACAAAGGAAATGCAAATTCCCTAGGTAGGTTTTTTTTTTGGCACAGAACGAGCTGTAGGAATATCATACACATTTGATTATACACATACATCAGAGACAGACACAGGGAGCACAACAGGGCTGCCTTGCAAAGCTTCTCCTGCTCTGTGCTGATGCCTTGATGTGCAGTGTGCACTGCTAAAAACTGTGCTGTGTGCTGCCTTCATAATCCAGAGGCCACTCTAAATTAATAAAGTAGAGAGAAGCGATGTTTGTTACCCGCAACACCTACCTCATATTTTCTGTAGTTGACCAGCAAGGCCAGGAGGACAACAGCATCATACCCATGTTCCCTGCGACTAAGAGGGCTGGACAGGATCTGGAATAAACAATCACACTGCTCTGTTCAGGCCTGCTTCAGCAACCTTCAGTGACTCAGACAGAGCATAGCCATGAAATGTATGTGTAAGAGCAAATTATGTCCTATCTGAAAGAGAATATTTAGGGTGAAGGGAGTGTCAGTACCTCAAGGAAGTTCTGCACACACAGAAGTTTATTTATCACAGAAAGCATGTACATAGGCTTTCAGGGCATAAAGGACAAATATATTTCACAACAGATTATACTGTATTTCAGTGAATTACCAGTATTACCTGCGCAAGTGTTCTGGGTTTCTCCAAGGCTCAGTTCCACTGAAAAAAGTACGATTTATCCAAGAGCAGAAAAAAATCTCTATATATCCACACTACCTTTTGAAAAACAGGTTCTTCAGTATTGGAATTCTGTGTGAAATTAGCCCAGAAATCTGTTTAGAATCCAACTATGTAGAAATGTCTCAAGTGAAAATACTTTAAATAGTCAGTAGTGACTAAAAACAGCAGACTAGAGTAAATGGGAGAGAACATTACAAGATGTATATATGACTGATCTATTAATGGAAGCAACAACAGTGCAGGTGAACTACACTGCACTGAAAAAGCTGAAAAGCAAACACATGACTGAAAATCCTCACTGCGGAAGAGCCCTCACAGTAGAAGGAAGAACCCTTACCTGAAGAATAGCTTCAAATATGCTGTTAATCATCACATACTCCAGGATGGTGTTCTGGCTAATGTTATCTGTCACCTGAGTACAAAGAGAAGTTTTAAAATCTCACCCAAAACCTCCACCAATGTAGCTGCCTCTGGCACACATTCGGAACAGGAGAGTTCTGCTCCCAGATGGATACATTTATCCAGAATCTCACACTTAGCAAGTCAAGGTGTGACTAGCAATAGAGCTAGACATGAAGTAAAAAATCTGCCTCCCAGTTCTCTCTTTGCCAAGAAGCACCACCTCCACATGTTGGCATTTCACACAGCTGCAGGAATGACAACAGCCATCAGCTGTTGCAGGCACCACACAGAAGAGAGAGAATGAAAAACAGCACACATATGCTCCACTGAGAACCTTCCCATCATGAAGAGGGCAATGAAGAGCTCCACCACTCTCAGTTATCTCCTTCACAGTCAAAATAGTTCACAGTTGACCACCTCCAAAAGCTGATGAGTGGCCAATTATTACAAATTCCTCATCCTTCACACCCTCACCACTCAGGTCTACTCCACACTTTCTGTCTTTCCTCAACCCTTCTCCCTTTCTTTCCATTCACCTGAAACTTCTTAAACACCTTTTTCCTTAAAAAAACCCCATGCCTGTGAATCCAATTAATACTTCCTCCTGCCTTTCCCCTCTAGCCCCAGCTGGCACCTATCTTACAGGATGGAGAGCGTCTGCTAGTCTGCACTGGCATCATGGTTAGAGCCACCATGCATATTCTAGACTGACACTTGTTCTCATTCACAATTCCTTTCCCCTTCTTAAGCTTCACATTGCAGCATTCTGCTCAAGTTTTGAAACAGTTCCATCCCTCAGATGTGGCTCACACAAGCCCTAAAATTATTACACAATTGTTAATTACTTACTGTCACCAAGCACAGAAGTAGCTTCAGACACAAGCTTTTGAGGCTTTCAGAACCTTCTGCACAGAGGAGGGAATCCAAGCTCTCCATCAGGTTCTAAAGAACAAGAGTCGCATTATTTAAAAGTAGTATTTTAAATTACTTGAAATATTTTTTTATAAAAAGCTTTCTGGATGATTCAAGTAGCAAAGTACCAATATAAAGCCATGTTATTCCAGAATCAATAACTGAGCCATTACTACTGCTGTACAGGCCATATTCTGTGTATGTATATTTGAGAAGCATACTATTGCTTCTCAACACTGTTTTGTGCTAACTACAGTTTAATGACTACTGGTATAACATCATGATCATTTTCCATGAGTTTCCTCTAGATGCAGCAGCATACCTCCAATTAACAATACATATTTAAGTTATGATTAAAAAAAAAATCTGATAGGTAAATTACTACTTAATGTTTTCCCCAAATGTATTAGTTTGTATAGAGAAGAAAAATTGCTACTCTTGTAGAGAGATGAAAAGTACAACAAGAATTCAGCTTTAGCATTGGTTACTTTGTCATTTCCCAAACTGGACATCATTACAGTGAAGAGCATCAAGTAAGCTTAAAACAGTACATGTGCTGATGGAGTGAGTGAATACAGAGTGTGACTCTCAGATAAAGAACGAGATGTGAGGTGCAATACGAGGTGATAATCACCTGTGACAGTCTTTTCTGACTTTAAGGTTTCTCAACAACAGCGACTACACAGTGTGGTACTACAGGAAAAGAATATGCTCTGTGCTAATGTCTGTGCTACTGGCAGGTACAGAACTTCAGGACAGCTACTTTTAGTAAGTGGCTCAAATATTTCCCCCAAAAGCTGCTGCCTGGTAGACACACCCATCTACAACTCACTGCCCTTGCAACACAGCTGCTGTGCAAACTGCTTCTCTTCACTGCCAGGGCCTCACCTTCATACATAGCTCTGCCTTGTCAAAACCCACAAGCATGTTGATGATGTCAAACCCAGAAGTGGATTTGTTCTTCTGATGGACACCCCGAATTAATGCACACAAAGTCTGCAAAGGGAAGAAAACAGAAGGTGAGATGCAAGGCAACACCTCCAACTCTACAGCAAAGCCCACTGCGTGATCCTCTCCTAGCACTGGCAGATACTAGAATTAATACTGCCAGCCTGGAAGCCACACATTTTGTCTAACCTCTCCTCCAGCTCTGTCATTTCTAAGGATGCTGAATGCTGAAAATTCATAAAAATTGGATGAGAATAAATCTGTTTGCATTTTTCTTGTTTGAGCACAAATTTGTTTGGATACCGCATTGCTATACCAATAAACTGTGTCTTCGACAACAATAAGAACCAATCTCCCCCCCAAAAAAAAAAAAAAAAAAAAAGAAAATGTCTATTAGGCAGCTTAATTTCTGCTTCATTCCAAGTTCTTGAAGATACACAGGTATTAGCACACTATGTTTCCAGCAGACTCTCTGGAGTCGCAAATTACTGATTTGTCCTAAGAGAGGAAAATGTCTGGGGTGACTTTTGTCATCAGGCACCTCTCAGGCCTGTCAAGAGGGGAATAAGCAAGAATACAACCACTGCAGTTTTAGATTCCAGCTTAAATTCACCAGTGAGAGGTAATTAGTTTCAGATGTAAAGCTGGAGACAAAGAGACCTGATGGAATTAGCAGACCTCTAGAACCACACAAAGGGAGAAAGGTAAGGTAGACAATCCTTTTCTTGATTACTGTCAGAAACAGATAAACAAACCTTAGGTCACCATGCTGATTCACAAAAAAAGGATTGCTTAATTAAGTTTTGGCTTCAGGATCACTCTCCACACTAACATAGTCTGATTAAGGGAACACTTTCCCAATGTGAGCTCAGGATGTGTTACCTGGTTCCTATTTACATGCACACGGCAGATTCTTGTGACCTGTCCTGAGTTCTTGCAAGAGTCTGGATACAAGTTTAAAAATTCAGGGCTGGTCTAAGCTGTCTATGCAGCTACAAATACAATTTTAGTAGCACCCCTTCAAACTAGCTCTAAAAGTAACAATAAAACAATGCAAGATTGTACATCTGAGATGTAAATATTCTGTTTTAAATCAACTTTTCCCAGCTCACTGCTGGTCCAACGTCTCCTACAGATGACTTCTTCAAACCTGAATTTCATATCCTGTAGTCCTAAAGCAGAGATGTATTCTGCATTCTCCTAAAGCAAATGCATTCACCAAACTGTGAGAATTAGCTTGTGAGCTAGAAACATCAAATATCAAGACTGAGGAGGGACTGTGGAGACTCCCACACAAGATATGGAACAGCAGAGCTTTGGTAAGCAACAACCTGCACAAAAATGGCTATGAATTCTGAGTGATAATTCTTCACAGCTTCCAATTAAGAAGCTTCCAGCTGAGGCAATTTCCTGTGTCAATTTCACACTAACTTCTCCATACGGAAATTGAAAAAGGCAGCTGAAATGAGGGAGAAGAGGTGAAAGTAAAACACAAAGCTACACAGCCTAAGTACTTTTGAGACCCCAAACTGACAGCCTGCAACATGAACAAGTCCCTTTGTCTCCTCACTGCCATCCACTTCATCCTCCATCATCAGATCTTCTTGAATTCTGAAATGATCTATTGCTCTGCCAACAGTAAAGAGACTATGAATGCTTGGAACCTTAATAGACAACAATTAGCAATTGCTCTGCAGTCATCACTTCACAGTAGCCAAGAAACAAGCACAAGGTGTTTGATACCAGCAACAAATATATGGCCTCATCAGAAGCAGAAAGACAGCACTCCCTGCCTCCCAGCATGGTACCTGTAATGCATTCACCACTCTGATTGGGTGCTCCTCACCCAGGGCCTGGATGCAGTGCTGAAACAAGCAGTTGATGTTATCTTTTATCTTCATTAATTCTTCCCCATCCAGAGCCTCCAGCTTGCCTTCTAGATACTCCAGGTTGACCTGTCAGGTTAAGAAGCAGTTCATGCACATTATACCATCACCAACACCTTAGAAACACAAGTCCTTGCAGTGAGAGTCTGCTACTTTGTAGGCAGAACAGCAACAGGATGTTCACATTCAGTTACCTTCATGAGAAATAGCTCCTCCCAAAACCTAGGGTTGCATTTACTGGGGTCCTCTGTCTGAAAGGAAAAGGAACAGCCATGAGGACAAAGAAATCATTCAGGCAGAATTTAAAGAAAGTCTTTGTCATGTGTACCTCAGAATCAGCATCACCTGGCTGGATGACCAAGAGGTCTCAAATTGCAGAATTCTGGCTACAGAGATTCCCAAAAAAAAAAAAGAAGGACCAACAGAAGCAGCTCTCAATTGGGATGCCTCTGTTTATTTTCTGAATTGTTATTTGAGAAATACTAGGAAAGCTGTGATTTCCCATAGATGGTACAGTTCTGCTAAGCATCAGGACAAGGAGACATTTTGGAAGAGAGCAGAATACAGTTCTGCATGACAGCAGGAGAGCCTGGAGCATGTGCCTACACTGTGCAGGCCTTACCTTGAGGAAAGAAATCCACTGACAAAACCATCAGCATAAACTAAATCAAAAAAATTTAACACAGCACTTTAGAAAAATGAGATGTTCAACTCCTTACCGTGAAAATTTCATCATACATTAACACCACTTTCTCTTTCAATGGCTTCTTGGAGGCTGAAGATTTCCGGAGCAGCCCACCTTTCTTCTCTGTTTGGGCCATGCTGTATACCCTGAAGATAAAAAGAGACAAAAAAGCTCAGAAAACTTGAACTTTTCTTCAAGGCATATCTGGCCTGCCTCAGCCATGAAAGACTCTTTCACTGCACTGAAATACTAACAGTGTCTCCCAAGCTGTAAGCAGGGGCATTTATAACTCTACCAGATAAGAAATCAGATCAAAGGACCCATCTAGTTCTATATCTCATTTCAAAGACATGCAAAAGTCCACACACAGGCAGAAACAGAATAAGCTCCTTATGGATAAATTTCCTTAATTCTTCTCTATTAGAAACTGATTCATTATCCAGACCAATGCAGTTTAGATATAGAAAAGTATGTATTTTTTAATCTCACTGGAGGAATTGTGATACTTGGTATCAAATAGGTACACAGCCTTTTTTGACACTGGTCAAGCCTCAAAGGCATCTGGTGACAAGAAGGTCCTGAAAATGTTGGGAGGTCTTCTCTTATCTGTTTAATTTGCTGCCTACCAAAGCACTTCAAATTTTGCTTTTGTAATCTGAGGTGGCATACAACACTAGGAAAGCCTCCATAAAGTCCTCCTGCCACCCTTGTTCACACCTACCTCTGCACCTTAGCATCCTTATCTGCTCTCCAAATCAAGCCAGAGAGGAACCCCAGCTTCAAAAGCATCCCATGTGATTCAATTTTGGGAAGAGGATGGAAAACAGAGGACAAGCTTTACAGAGATTTTTTTATCATGTGATCCATTTCATGATCCATTTGACAACAAAGAGTTTTCTAAAATGCTTGGTGTCTTACTGATCATACTATATTTTTTTAAAAAATGTAGTATCCTTATTACAAAATGAGCCATTACACAAAGTAATGTGGTCCTGAGCCTTCTGTGGGGGATAACCCACTCCAGGGGCTGAGTCAGAACACCCAAGTTGCCACATATCCTCAACCTCCTGCGTGATGCTACAAGTGCAGCAGTACATTGACCTTGCAAACACACATTTATCTGCAATCACAGATTTTCCTGGCAAGCATCACAGCTTTAGCACTGTTCTAACCTCCTTCATCACTGCAGCATGTCAGTACTTAGCAGAAAGGGAACGCCATCCCTTCTCACACCCCTGAGCTCCTAGCCTTTCTACCAAATCTCCAAAGGTAATTACACTCATGCCATTACACCAGCATACCACACACAGAAGCTTGACTTAAGCCATACTCCAGAAAAAACATGGGCAGGCTCTTGCACTCAACCATGATGAATATGCGTGGAGAGGTGGGCTCACCATTCAAATCTAGCACCACAGAGCTTTCTGAGCAGGCAGCCCTGGAGGTAGCTTTGGATGTAGCCTCAACCCCAGACTGCCTGAACCCCCTCCCACAACCACAGCAGGTTTAGATCTCCCTTTGCCTCAAAGACCAAGTTCCATTAAATACTGAACACCAGTTCCAGATCTTGTTTACGTTCTTTCCACTGCAGACATTTTTTAGCTGACTTGTAACTTCCAGGCTCCCAGAGTCAGTTATTCAAAAATCCATCCCTTTAGCCGTAAATCTTGGTTCTAAGTGGCGGGAAAACATTTTTAGGCCTGGAAAAAACAATGCTGCTGCAAAAGACCCTGCCTTGGGTGCAAAGGGAAGGAACTTTGCTGGGATGGGAAAGGTTAGGACAGAGAACAGCAGATCTTACACCTGAAAAGCTAACATTTACACAGGCAGGGAGGTGTTGTCTGCTCACTAGAAAGGGACCCAGCTGGCTGGTTATGGGCTGGGGTGAGAATGGAAAGAGTCCTGGGACACACTGACAGAAGAAAGCTTAGCAACTCCTGCACCATAACTTTCTGTAAAGACCAAACTTATTTCCATACCCTAGCAGGTCTATGTATCCAACTAAGATGGACAAAGGTTTCCAGCTAACAAACAAAAAAAAAAAAAGACATCATTCAATCATCTTGATAGCTTCTCTTTTACAGACTTTGCATTATTTTTAAACTGTCAAGGGAAATAAGACATTATTCTAATTAGAAACATAACTGGAAACACTCAGAAATCTATTAAAAACCAAATCAGGAGTGATGTCACTTTTAGCCTAGGAATAAAAATCTTGGGTGAGATTACACAAAACAATTTTCCTTCTAGAAGTGTAAGTTTCTGAACCTGAAACAGCTGCCAGCCCCAGCATACAAATACATCCATCAGTGTGCTTCTAATTGAATTACAGCTAACGAATCCCAATGTCAAAACTAATAAACTAACTCTCAGTGCTTCTAGGTCAGCGTTCTCACATCAAATGTGTACGTGAATGGGAGGGGATCAATAAGTTCTGCTTAGTTCCTGGATTTTCAGAGTTGCATTTTAACCCTCTTCCTACATTTCCAGAAAGACAGAAAAATCAAAATACCTCAAGACACAAACGGTCTTGAGGGCAGCACAAGGACTGCATGATGATGTGAAAATTCTAGTCTCTGTCAAAATGGGTCTTAGATTCACATTCTCTCAACCAAAGCTGCACAGAGCATATACAAAGACAACTGCTAGAGGCAAGAATTAAATAATGTTCTTGCTTATAATCTGCTAGTCTACAAATGAGCATATGGAGGAGCAAGGAGAAAAACATAAACCTTGCCTTTCATGCCAATGCTTTATTAGGCTGTGTTTGTTTTATGACCTTTGATGATCAGGTCATACAAATGGTTTTTTCTTTTCACTTTATGCAATTACATTTTCTAGATGTCATAAAGACAAACAGAAAACTGCATTTTGCTAATGGAGACCTTCCAGGCAGCTGCAGAAAACAACAGTTAAATGCACAAAACATTTATAAATAACTTGTAGAGGTGTCAAATTATCATGATGCCATGACAGCTTATGAAAACAACGATACTGATGATAATTACCAATTTTCCTTCAAACATCACATTTAAAAAGCATCAGTGCATTTTCCACATTTTAGGTTCAAATGGATAATTTATTCTGTCAATAGGTCATTCCCATTAACACATGCTGCTAAGTGAATCCTGCTGTATTCACTGACTGCACAGGAGAACTGCCCCTCAGGGCCAAGAGAAGCACACGCATGGGGATTTTTAGAACAACAAATACTTTGCTGTGCAGCACAAGATCCAAGATGCTTCATCTGGAACTAAAAGAAAACTTGACAGAGCACGAGTCAAAAAAGCTCAAAGGCAGGAAGATAAAAGCCATGGCAGACACAAGTTCAGGCAGACTTGCTTTATCTCTCATAAACCCCAGGATCAGCTGATCCAAGTCAGGAAGAGATGAGCACATCCAACCATCCACCTCCTTTCTGTTTCATTCCAGAACTAATATCAGAGATTCCAACCAAACATATGACATTTCAATGAACACAGCTCTGTTAGCTTTTTGTTAGAGTAGCCACAGGGAAAATGAAGCTGGTATTTTCAGTCTGAGATTTACTCAGACTTGTGCACACTGCAAACTGCTACACGATGCTACACATTGCCACTCAGCACCTGTACAGACTTATTAGTATTCCACAAACCATCTTTTTAACAGCAAAAATACTGTCAAGAGGATAACACTAATGCACATCTACAGCATAACGACATCCAGATCCAAAACTTGTAACTTGTGTAATCTTGCATGCAGCCCATCAAGCACAGCACTTTTCATTCAATTGCCTTAGCTAATAAACCTGAACGATTACAAACGCACATACATAATCTCCACGTGCAACCAAACATGAATAATTATTTTATGCAGTGTGGACCCCTCACAAAATATACTGTAACACTTCTTGGCCAGACAAAAAAAAATACAGATGATGCAAAATCGTATTTTCATATACAACTTACTTGGAAAACCATTTATTCACTACCTGGGAAAGGCTGTGCAAATGATGTGATCTGTGTTCGTTTGTTACTGTCAAAGCCCTGAACCTCAATCAATTTTATAAAGACTCTGAATAAGAGCTGGGATACTTCTGCTTTTAGAATCCAATGTCCCTTGACTTACCAGAGCTACTAAGACTGGACTCACCTGTTCAAACACTTCAAAGCCAGAAATTGCCTCCTCCCTCCTTGACTGTATGCACCTGGAACTCAGTGTGATCATGCACTGCCTTTCAATGTGTTCTGCAGGTACATCACTCAAGATTAAAGCAAGGCTGTTCAAAAACTTCCTCCATCATGCAAGAGGAGAGAATAAACCCCTGTTAAAAGTTAACACACAGCTTCTAAAGCAATGTGCTATAAGCTAAGTACACATTAAATTCTTTAGTGAGGTACGAGGGAAAACTTGCACTTAATCCATGTGATGAATCTGCAGAGTACAGTAATGTCACACTTGTAAGGCGCACCGGATTATAAGGTGCACTTCCAGGTAGCCGGCAAGTCCATGTAATTTGTCCACGTATAAGGTGCACCAGCGCATAAGGTGCACTTTTTTCGGCACCGCTGAGACGAGCGGGCGGCGGGGCCACCACCATGGAAACCCCAGGGTAGAGCGGGCATGCTCGGCAGGGTCATGGGCGACTCCGCACGGTGAGTGTGGGGCATAGGGGAGCCACGGGCTGGGGCCACTATGCGGGAGAGGCGAGGAGGTGGCGGGGCAGGCAACGCAGGAGGCAAGGCGGCAGACCCCGCCGGGGCACCAGGGCCAAAGAGCCTCTGTCTTGGGTGGACCCACAGGCAGAGCACCGTGCATTCTCCATGCCCACGGGTCTGCGCAGAGCCGCCCAGAAGGGCCCTGCAGACACAGGTGCCGCTGCCCGGCTCCTGCCCCATGTGCTGCGCAGCACTGGGTGGGAGCGCAGAGTCCGGGCTTCCCGGTGTCAGTGGCGGTGCCGCGCTGGAGCCTGCAAGCCCAGCGGAGCCGCAGCGGGCAGGGCTCGGCATGCCCTCAGCACCACATGGCACCGGGCGCGGGCCAGGTGGGGACACGGCGGGTGGTGCGAGGGACAGTGGGGTCAGCGGAGCTCCGCGGCTGCTGTGGCTTCGTGGCTTGGCTCGCACTTCCGGGCTGGCAGATTTCCGAACTTTGTCCACATATAAGGCACACCAGATTATAAGGCGCACTTCTGGGTTAGGCTTGAAACTTCAGTCAAAAAGGTGCACCTTATATGTGCGAAATTACTGTAAATACTGGACCTGAACAACAGGCAGTTACAACACAGCACTCACCATCACTAGAAGCAACAGACAACCTGCACCCAGCACAAGAATTTATGAATTCCAGTGCACAGGCAGTGCCTGGACCCAGATCCAGCTCCTCTGTTAAAAACCCCCCGGACCACCCATCAGCAGCTCACTGCTGAAAACAAAGAGAGAAAGAACATACAGGGCTACATTTTGTCAAGGATTTAGCAACCAGCACAGCCAAGTTTCTGCCATAAGCCCTTTTGAAACTTATTCTCCACAAACTCTTGCATTGGCAGTTACAGCTTGTGCACGTACATCCACAGCTTTTATATGCCATCCATTGCTCACAATTTCATCTGTATATTGTCCATTGGAATAAAAACTTCTCAAAGTGCACTCTCCTCCTCAACTGTAAGGTGCTCAACCCATCAACAAGGGCAACAGCAGAACAGCATACAAGCTTTGGATCCATGCTGCAGAATTCCAGGTACCTTCAGGCAGTGTGTAACGAGAAACATGTTCTGAGGGCGTGCTGATGACAAAAAACCCATAGAGATCCTAATTCTTTTTCTGCAATACAAAGCAACAGCCCCCGGCACAACTGCAGTATATATATTTTTACTAGAAATTACTTCTGTCCCACTCAGAGCAGTATAAGTGCTTCTACACAGTGCAGTCTAAAGTTACACCCCTTCTGACCTATTTTTCCCCCCTGAAAAATGGAAAAAGCAGCTTCTTAATGCAAATACAGCTACATGCTACCCACCATTGCACCTGCTTCAGCAATGATATAAAAGAGTAACATGCGAGCTCCAATTTTAACACTTCGTCCATAACTGCATTTAATTTCTATCTGTCCAGCTAAAATAATACTCAATCCATCGACTTCATACCACCAGCCTAGCTGCACTTTTTCAAGTCCATCCAGACAAGCACTGCATGCTTCCACCAGCAACCAATTTCACACAAGGTAGTTGTTTCCTTTCACCACACTTCCTCTCTGTATTCCTGGCTACCATGAGCAGCTCTCTCATGTCAGAAAATGACTTTGAGTTTTCACTTTTTGAGTCCTTTAGAACCCATCCCACATAGTTTATAATGAAATATTCTGCACTGCCTTTACACTCCCACCTAAAAGCTCATGTCACTTGCAGACTTTTTCAAATGCCTTCCTTCTGAAGAAAAACACTCTCCCTGTAACCTTCCCCTGCCCTTTTCCCATGGTTTCAGCTGGTGGTGTGGATCCAAGGCCTGTGCTGAATACAGAGCAGCTGCATGACCTCGGCTCTGATTTCTGAGGTAGCTGCTATGTTCTAAGCAGCTGCACAGTAAAGTCCTGCCAAGATAAGAAAGGTGGAGCTGCAGAGTAGGTAACATTTTTGAGATACAGACCATCAGCGGCACAAGTACTCAGGAGCTAAAATGCAAACATGAAAAGGTGTAAGTTTTTAAAAAATTAAAACCAAAAATCTCGAAAAATAGGGAGCCAGAATATAGCAACTGATCAACTCTGAGCAGCAGAGGCTGACCCTTCGCCTCCTAAGGGATGTTTGCATGGCTGCCTGGTGTGTTAGCAGGGGGAGGGAGCAGATGAATGCTTAGCCCAGCAGCTCATTAAAGCCTCACTGTTCCTTTTGTGCACGCTAGCCAATAACTGTTTAAGATTTTTTACACTGTATATACCCTGACCATGGTATCTCTTTGCACACAGCAAAAGTGCTATAAATGACACAGTGGATCAAACTATTATTACTGGAAAGCCAAACTGCTGTCCTTCCCTCCCATCGAAATTCCTCTTCTGCATTTTTGTCACACTTCCTACTAGAGTTCAAACAGCTGATGAACTGCAATCACCACGTATCGCAAAAATTCAAATTATCTCATTGCTTTGCATATTCCACCCACCTGCTCACCCTAATTGGCTCTCATCATACATTCAGATTCCAGTCTCTGCTGAAGAGCAAACTTTGTTACAGCGACATACGCAACAGGGTTTGACCGAGGCCGCGGCTTGCTCATGGCAAGTGCCTCTGCCTTCAGCACAATAAACACTGCAAGCTCCCGCCGCTTTACCACTGCTTGCTGTTCCCCTCTGCTTTGCCCATACAAGTGTTCGGGGAACGGTGAGGTAAACCAAATAATTGGAGCGATGAGCGAATTGTTTTTTTCCTGGGAGTTATCTCGACCCCAAAGCAGCCGGGGAACGGCGCGGCCCGCGAGCAGCCCAAGGGCTGGGCTGCTGCAGGCCCCGAGGCCTCC
>VRYO01001366.1:4472963-4492301 GCA_009812075.1 Sialia sialis
AACCGGCTCGCCGCGGGGGGAAGGTGCCCGAGAGGTCCGTGGGGGTCTCCTCGAGAGCCGGGGGAGCAGGGTGCGGCGGGGCTCCGGGAGGGGATGAGTGGCGGCTGTGGCTCCGTGCCCCGGCTCGTCCTGGTGCACGCTGTCGCTGGCAGGATGAAGCTGCGGCAGGTCTCCGACTTGAGTGACTTCAGCCGAGGCCACTGGCTGCGGGAGTTGTTGTGCCGCGGAGAAGAGCTCAGCCACGTCTTGTCCAGCCCCGACGGGCAGCATCTCCTGCTCCTGCAGAAGAGCCGGCCGCCCACCCTGCCGCGGGTGGTCGCCTTCCAGCGCCACAGCATCGCTGGAGCCGACCTGGAGAGGAGCTGGCAGCCGCCCCAGCCGGCCCTTGTGGGACTGCTCTTCCTGCAGAGCCCTGTGGCACCGAGTTCTTGGGTACTGGCCGTGGTGTGGGAGCATGGCCGGACCGAGGTCTGGCACTTTGTGGTGGCCGTGGGCTGGCAGCTGCTGCAGACGCTGGAGCTCTGCCAGGGTGCCCGGGCACGGGTGGTGTCCGTGTGCAGCCAGGGAGCCAGCCTGGTGTGGTGTGAGGAGAGGCCGCCGCTGGGTGCTCACTCGGACATGAGCAAGTGTGCCTTCAGGTTCTGTGTCTGTGCCCGTGCTCTGGAGGTGGGGGAGCAAGGTGTGCGGCTGGGCACGGTGAGGATAGTCCTGCACAACAGCCCCGAGTACCAGGTCCTGGCCTCTCCCCAACACGTCTTCCTAGTGCCTGCTGCTGCTGGCTTTGCCACCACTTCAAAATTCCTCCTCATCTGGCATCCAGAAAAGGCAGAGTTCACCATCACAGCCCCCTCTGCAGGCTTCATCCACAGCAAGGTGCTGCGCTCCAGCAGCGAGTCGGACTTCAGGAAGCTCCTGCTGGGTTCTGTGGGCCTTCTCTCAGGTTTTGCACCTCTGGACATTCACACCTCCACTGTGTCCAACACTGGGGGTCTGTTGCTGATGAGCACAAAGGGCTCTGTGAGTATGGTGGAGCCAGATGGGACACAGAGACATATCTTTGACCTGGAGGGTGGCCCTCTGGCCCAAGGAAGTCTTGTCCAGCTGAAGACTTTTGGCAGCATCCTGGCCTGTGTGCTGGCTGGAGTACTTTACCTTGTCGACCAGAACTGTGGAAGGCTCGTAGAAAAGGAAGTCCTGAGCATGAAAGAAGTGCATTTCCTGGAGTTGCAGGGAGAGGAGGACAGTATCCAGTTCCTCAGTCATACTGGCATTTACAGCTTTAGCTTTTCAAAGCCTGAGGACAGCAGTAGGCCCGAGCCGTGCGTGGTGGAGATGGTGTTTGAAGAGGCCTGCAGATATTACCAGAGGAGGAGCCTCAGCAGCTCCAAGCTTACAGTGGAGAAGTTGAAGAAAGGTGGTACATTCCAAGCTCCTGTGGTCCTCGCTGCCATCCTGCAGCACAGCCTCCACCAGAAGCAGAAGCCAGCCCAAGGCCTACAAGACACATACGCCAAGCTGTTGAGCACAGTGAGCCTGGAGCTGCAGAGCTACATGAGCCTGGAGCTCCTCAAGGCTTGCGTGGTGTGTGCCCCAGAGAGTGAGGTGGAAAGCTACTGCAAGGAGCTGGTGGAGCAGGAGGTCAGCCGCATTCTGCAGTCTGACATGGACAAGGACAACTTGGCCTATCTGAACTCTGTCTTTGCCTCCTTCCCCAAGGCTGCCTGGAAGGCTGTAAGGAGCTGCCTGCAGCTGCAGCAGAATGGGGATGGCCTCTTGGTAGCCAGGGCCACCCCAGAGGTATGGAAGAAGGTCCTGTGTCAGCCGCAGCTGGAGGGGGTGGGTCAGAATGGGATGGTCCCACTCTTTGAGCTCATTTGTGCCTCCTTCCTAAGGTTCAAACCTAAGTGGTTGCCCAGCTTTGTGGAGCTGACCCAGCAGTACGTTAGCAGCTCTTGGTCATACAGCAGCAAGGAGGGCCCAGAGGGCCGGGTGCCGCTGTACAAGCGAGCACTGGGAGTGCTGGCCCGTAAGAACAAACACGGCGAGGCAGATGATGAGATGGAGCTGGAGCTGCTGCTCTGCAGCAAGAGGCCTAAGGCCGTGCTGCAAGCTCTGCACCTTCTCATCCGTCTCAAGCAGTGGCAGCGGGTGGTGGAGGTGGCAGAGAAGTTCTCCAAACTCAGCCCCTTGCTTAACAAGGAGATATTCATCACACTGCTGGCTGAGTTTGCCCAGCACCGGGAGCTGGACCCGTACCTGGACAGGCTGTGGCCACTGTGCCCTGCTGAGCTCACTGCCTCAGACATCCTCACTGTGGTCCTGCAGCACCTCCCTCATTCCCAGGAGGACCCAGTGCCTTTCTCCAGCGAGGGGAACCAGCTGACTGTGGGCTTGCTTAAGCCACTGCTGCAGAGGGTTGTGCAGCGTCCCAGTGTCCAGGACGAGATGTACTCAGATGCCCTGCAGAGCACCACTTTCCCTCCTCCCACCCCACCCCGAGTGCACAAAGTCCTCTCAAAAGCAGTAGCTGATGATGTTCCTCAGGCAAGGACTTCCTCACCCTCAGCATTGCTACAGGATGACAGTGTGTGAAGGGGGGAAGGACAGCATCATGCCAAGCCCTTGGTGCACAGGAAAGGGAAATCCTGCCTGTGTTGGCAGTACAGAAGCCTGCTCCTTTCTGAAGCATCCCTGCAGCAGCATCTCAAAGAGCCTGTTGGGTGGCTGGGGTGGGGGATCTCCTCTGAGCCAGGGCTATTCCTAGCAAGTGCAATTGTGTGTGTGCCAGTGGAGGAGCAAATGCTAGGTGCATTTGCAGATGAAAACGCTGGCTGCACTACAGGACTACAGAACTTTTCCCTACCCAAAGCACTTTGTTTTCAGTTTGTTTGACTCCTTTTTAACTCCACTTCTACTTCCCTGTAGTACTAGTACTGGTGGTGGAGTGGTAGGCAGGGATACACAGTCTTCCACCCCCATTGTCTGCTCAGTGAGTTGGGTGGTACCTCCAGGCTCTGGCTGTGAGAAACAGGGCATGTTTCTTGCAGCTGGGCCACTGAGTCCTGCTCAGTCAGATGCTAAATGCCAGTGTGGCAGAGCTCCGTGGCACTGGGGGTCCCCAGCACACAGGCTGGCAGTTGCAGCACTCCACGCATGTCTCGGCCACAATTCCTCTGGGATCGGTCCTCTAGCTGTGACTGATTGCAGCTACTTAGCTGAAAAGAGCAGCCTAATTCCCTTATCTCTCTGTCCCAGACAGTATCCAAACTCTTCTGAGCTGAGAAGCTTGCAGCAGCCTGTGTAAGCTTGGGGCTGGCCCTGCCCTTCCCTTCCCTTCCCTTTCCTTTGTGGAAGCTTAGATTATGCTGCAGGACACCCAGATGTTCTGTTCCCATCTCCTCTACCTTTGCCCTTTGCATACAAAGGGGCTTTGTCAGGGTTGTCTGGCTCATATTGTGCCTCTGTTTGCAAAATCAGTGTAACTTGAGAGCAGTTTGTGCAGGAAGATCCAGTTTCCAGCCTCTGTGGGTGCCTGGCCCCCTCCACCAGGAGGGAGACCTGGGCTGTGGTGTAAAGGAGCTGTCTATTGCCTTGTTGGGCTGTGGGAGATTCACTTGTGTTAATCCTCTTGAGAGTGGTCTTAAGTGTGGAAGACAGACTCCTTTTAAAAATAAAGGTTCCTAAAGCACTGCTGAAGTGGTGGTGGATGTTATGAGAGTACACACTGTCAGGAGGAGGGCAATCTTGTTGTGCCTCTGGTGAAAAGTGGCCAGGCTTATCTGGTGCTGCCCCGGTATGGCATACAGCTGGGCTAGGAGAGCATGCCCAGATAGCCCATTCCCTCTGTGGTACTCAGCTGCTTACCACTATGAAGCCTTGAAAGCAGGAGTCTGCACAGACAGGCTGGAGCATGTGTGCCACAGGGAAGGGCCATCCAGGCTGTGCGTGGCTGTGGCTGGGCCCAGCAGAGAGTTGAAGAAGGAAGGCTTTTTTTCTCAAAAGCTGCAAATGGTCTGTTTTTAGGAAAACTAGCAACAGAGAACACCTGGCCGGCCCAGCAAAATCCTGCTGCCAGGCACAGTGTCAGAGCTGCCGTTGGAGAGATTGTTGTTTGTGAAACCACTGTAAAGATGTGGCAGAGTCTCCCCCAGAGAAGGGCTTGGCTGTGGAAAGTCCCTGTGGTGGAAAAAGGTCCAGCAAAGAGGAAGAGAAACTGCTGCAATGGTTCCCTAGAGACTGGCTGGTTATTGATGAGACCTTCCTTGGGGGTCCTTGTGCTGTGGCCAGGGGGCACTGTGAGTTTCCCTCTCACTCTGGCAGCTGCCATGCACATGAGCAGAGGGAGCACAGCCTGAAAGGAGCGCTGGTGGCATCCACTGTGAGCATTCTGTTATGAGCTCCCCTGGAGCTGCACTGACTGGGGAGCTGCTGAGAGCAAGCCCCACACCTTGGCAAAGGCTGTGCAGGCATTGGGGGAGGACATCATCATTGCCAGGGCTGGGTTTGGGTGCAGGTGGCCACAGTGATACAGTGAATGAGGGTCAAGCTCCCTGCCTTCCAGTACTGGCTCTGCAGAGAAAGCAGAGTAGGGAAGAAGCAATGCCCACAAAGCCAGCAAGCAGAAACTGAAGCCAGCCATAGTCTTGTGTGAGCTGGCACCCCTGAGGCAAAGAAAGGGAAGAGGAAGCAGGGAACATGATGCAGTAGGGACAGCCTGAGGCTTGGGGACAGAAGCCTCCAAGTATGGGCCCTAGAAAAACAGGAAGTAGACAGAATTGTGGAGGCTGATGGTCCAGGGCAGAGGAAAACAGACGAAACTGAGCTGAATGCTTTCCAAGGAGTTGCTGGTTATCTCACTCCAAGAACCAGGAAGGGGAAGCAGGGGCCAAACCAATCTGAAGGACAGATTCAGCTGACTGATAGGCAAGTGGTAGGCTCTCTCTGCAATCAGAGTCTGCTGGGGGGAGACAGCAGGAGGTAAGGCAGGTACAGCTTCAGATAAAGCCCAAAGGGAAAACTAGCAGCTAGATCTGAAGGCAAGTGGAAAAAGCAATAAAAAGAGATGCATGTAGCAGAGGGGGAGCTGGCTGGCCTGGCCCTGTCATTCTGCTCTAGAGAAACTTGGACTTTGCAACATAGGAAATGAGTCAAGCTACTCACGTATATCCCCTGTGCCTGGCACAGCTTTCGGAACAGTCCCTGCACTTGCACCAAAGGGCAGCACAAAGTAATACCTGAACTTGCCCCAAGGCTGTAGACCAAGTCACCCTTGGTTTATCTGTGCATGCAGCTCTTTCTGTGCAGAGCATGGGATGTGCAGGGGTGGGCTCAGAGAGTACCCATGCCACCAAATCTTGCAGACGGAAGGAGGTGTAGGCTGCAGGCACCCCATACACTCATTGGAAATCCACAGATAATACATACTAAAGTTGCCAAAGAGAAGTGCTTATGTGCTGGGGACAGCTTGGGGTAGCACTTCATGGACATGAGGCTCTCTGTGTGGCTCGTCCCAGGGAGGGACCTGGCACTCACCCAGTCAGAGGTGCAAAGGGCTTCCCAGTGACGGGAACATCAGCCAGTTTTGGTGACACTGAGCAATGACCCTGTATCGACCCATGGGCTGGCTGTGGGCAGAGCACACTTGGGAACACCAGAAAGAGCCCTCTGGTCCCAGGCACAGCTTCAGCTTGTGCCAGCAGTGGGGCACCCTCCAGCTCCCAGCCCTGCGTACTTCCAGCACTGCCAGACCTGAGGAACACATCGCACAGTGCACACAGACACACCATTTATTGTTAGACACCAAAAATTACAGCCTTGGAAAGAGGCAGGCTCCCTGCAAAAATAAATAGTCACATTTTTCAAGTGAGGGGGTCTGACCATTTCCTCCTCCATCTGCGGGTGATAGGCTAATGCCTTGTGGAAGGCCTGGGGATTCTGTAGTAGTTGAATGCTGGTGGCCTGCAAAACCAAGGTCACGTGTGTCATTCCCAGCCACAGAGGAGAGCAAGGGACAGCTCAGGATGCACTGGGATGGTCAAATATCATCCCACTCCTATCACCCAGCCCTACAGGAAACAGGGTATGTAGACAACTTCCCCAAATCCATGAGTTTGAGAGACTGGGACCAGCAGCACCTGCAGACTTAGGGGTGTGGGAAGATGATTGGGGACACCACAAGTGTGTGCACTGCAAAAGTCCCCCTTCACAGCCATCCCCTGGTAGCAGCACACTTCTTGCTCTGCACTCACCCTGGACCTCACACCCCCTCCCTCTGTCCCCTGACCCCCTGTACTACAGGGGCTGCCCCCCACCCCACAAGGGGACCTGGCAGTGCAAGTAGCTTACATCTCAAATTCTTCATTCCTAGAGGGGAGAAAAAAATAGGACAGTGTTAGTGGGGCAAGAAGATGCCTTGTGGGACAGCCCAACATCTCATGGTGGGACAAGGTCTCCCATGGGTCACAAAAGAACATGTGGGCTTCAGGGTGCTGTGGTCCCCTCCATCCTGGCTGCCTGATCTGAACAGGGAGCACAGGCTCTTACAGGCCCCTAGAGCATCAGTGCTCCTTCCCCAGGCAGACAGAGCAGGACCCCAGACACAGCAATTCAGCAAAACCCAGCTCCCTATGCATCAGCTTCAGCTCCCTGAGGCTCCTGGGCAGCTGAGCCCATGTCTCCAGCCAGCTCAGAGGGGTGGCAGGAGTTGGGGAACCCCCAGCACAGCAGCAGCACCACACGGCCACAAGGTAGCCCTCAGGAGTTGGAAATCCATCTAGAAACTGCTCTCTACCCTCAGGGGACAGTGTCTGCTGGTGGTGGAGCTGCTGGGCAGAGTGTCCCAGAGGGCTGGAGAGGAGCCCCAGGACACTGGTGGCCACAGGCATGTAAGCAAGCACTGAACCCTCATGCCAATGACACCAACCACGCAGCACATTGCATTCTGCACAGCATCCAGCTGTGCTCCCACGCCAGTGCTCCAGCACAAAAATGGTGCAAAACAGAGTGAGTCAGGTGGTGGACTCGAGCCAGGCTGGGGCTGCAGCCCTGCCAGGCTCCTTCCTCCAAAGGGCATGCACCTTTGTCTGCCCAAACAGGAGGTTCAGAGCAGGCAGAGAAAAGCTCCAGAACATCCCCATCCTCAGAGGCCGAGGGCCCCAAGCCACCTCTCAGGTTCTCCCCGGCCCACATTACTTCAACAAGAGCCCCATAGGCTACCACAGGACATGGAGGGACAGGTGGCAGGGGGACCCCAGACCCAGTGTAGTCACAGGGGGTGGGGCTGCTCCTCACCTGTACACATCAGCAATATCCATGCGGCGGTAAAACTTGGCAAGTCTGACAGCCAGGATGATGCTGGGCAGCAGGAACAAGGTGCACCAGCCTAGGCTGAACCAGAAGGCATTCTGCATGGGGGGGAGGGAGAGCCATTAGGTCCAGAGTGTGACTGGGAGCATCTCTTTTGCTCCCAGTGCTCCCCAAGGGCCACCCACTCCTTCTCAGAGCCTGGCCTTTCCTCTTAGCCACAGCAGTTTGCTGGGCAGAAGCCAAGCACTGCTTTGTGTGCTTCGCTGATCCTTCCCTGCATCCCTCATCCTGTGCATGAGGAAGGCAAGAGGACTTCACTGCCACCACACACGCGTCACTCTACACACCGGTGCCCCACTCACCACAGAGTCCATGATATAGTCACAGCCAATGGCCTCCACATTATCTAAGGACTGAGCTACGGGCTTGCAACGTGCCCATTCTTCTGTCACCTGGGGACATGGTGGGGACAGCATATATCAGCGCCCACCAAGCCCTGCATCTCATTCTCTCCACCCCACTGAGGAAGGCTCAACTTACACCGCTCTTGACCCATGAAATGTAGGTCTCAAAGAAATCAAACAGCTGCTCCATGAAGGCCCTTGTCTCCTGAGGGGGACAAACACAGAATGGAGATGTTGCGCCACCAGCCCCCTCCATGCCGCATGTCCCCTCCATGTCAGGGTCAGGGCTCTCAGACCACCTCAGCCCAGCAACAATAGGGCTCCACCCCATTCTAGTCCCTTGCCAGGGATGCCATAAGGGAACGGGACATCCAGGGGTGCAGGAGACACCCAGGGAAGGTGAGCAGGATGAGCAGCCAGACAAGGTTTGGCTTCCCTGTACAGAGGGAGGTCGTGATGAGGGGGTCTGGTCCATGTGACCTAGCAGCAGGGCAAAGCAAGCTCACGTTCTCGATGATGTTTGTCATCTTCCTCTCCAGGAACTCCTGGGTTTCGTTGGCTTTGTCCAGTGCAGCTGTTGTCTGTCCCTGAGGTGAAAGGTGTTCTCAGCAGTGTGATCTAAGTGAGGTCTCTGCACAGCAGCAATCCCTGGGGCACAGCCTCTCAGAGCTGTGGTGTTCCCAGTAGTCACACACTGGAAGTGCCAAGTACCTCAGGTGGAAGGAGCCTGTGCCTGGCAGGGTCTGTGCCCTCCCTCCCTCTACCCCATGAACAATCCCTGCACATGAAGAGTCCCACAGCAGCCCCCCAGACTGCAGGTTAGTCCCACCACCTCCACTGCAGAACCCTGAGGGTGCTTTACAAGGTGCCCAGGACCGGCATGCACTCCCTTGTGCAGCTTACCTGTAGCTGGGCAGCCCCACTCTGCACTGAGTGGATGTTCACCTTCAGACTTTGCTGGGGACAGAGAGAAGAGGGGTCAGAGGTGCAGACCCCACAGCTCAGATAAGACCCTGCCAGCAGGCTTTGAGCTCTAGGGAAGCCCAACCCAGCATCTCCAGGACATCCCCCAGCATGGCTCACCAGCGGCCCAGAGAAGCTCGCCTGCATGTCCTTTTCCAGCTCCCTAAGTTCATGAGCTCCAACTTCCAGGTCCGTCTTCATGTCCGTGTCCTGGAAGAGCTGCAGTCAGCAGTGCCCAGCACTGTGCCTCACCACAGCCAGCTGATGGGCCAGGCTGGGGAAAAGAGCTGGGCGAGAGTAAAGCACCTTCCCTCAACACTCAGGTGGGCACAGAGGGGCCCTGCAACCAGTGGCTTTGGGGTGTCATGGTCTCTCACCACTTTTTCTGCCAGCTGCTCCAACTCTGCAGCCAGATCCAGGAGGCTTCTCTGGGTTAAATTCTGATCCAACTGGAAAAGGCAGAGATAGAGCCATGAGAATGAGGCTCACAAGGGGAACTATACCCCTTCTTTGTGAGACAGATTGGAGACAAGGGCCTTCTGGACAGAGGATGTGCCTTGTTACCCTAACAGGTTACACAGATGGCAGAAGACTCCCACAGCAGCAAAAAGGAGAGAGCGGTAGACCTCCTCAACCCACATCCAACTCTCCCCACCCCCCTCCCAATCCCAAGACCAGACTACATCCAGCACACCTGCTCCAGGGTGAGGGTGAAGTTGGGGGGCTGTGCAGCCTGACTGGCCCTCAGCAGCAGGTCTTTCTGGCTCTGGCTGAGCAGTGAGATGGGGCTTAGGGTGATGTTCATCTTCTCAAAAGCTGTGGAGATGTCTTCTGTGTACTGCAAGAGCAAAGGGGGTCGTGATGGGACACATGCTGGCCCCTCACTGTCCCCTCAGCACTTGGTCTGGATTCCTGCTCTCAAGACCCTGGAACCCCCACACTCACCTGGCTGATATTCAAGAGCTCATCTAGGGACACACTCTGGTCCAAGTGCAGAGTTTTCCACAGGGAAGCATCTTGCTGGCACTGCCTGCAGGATGAGGGCATGGGGTTGAAAACAGGGCAAGCAAGGGCCACTCCCTCCCAGGAGCATGTCCTCACCTGTGCAGGTAGTTGCACCTTGCTCCTTCCCTGCCATCAGGGCCTACCCACAGCCTGGGAAGGTAGCGAAAGCTGCCCTGCTCCTAGAGAGCATCTGAGGGCATTGGGACTCACCTGTATATCTCAGACAAGTTTGCTGTGTCACCCTTCAGGCCAAGCAACTCTGAAAGATTGAAGTTAGGGATCACACCAGGGGTGTCCAGGAGCTAAAAGCAAGGAAAGAGATGGAGAAACTAGACATAAGGCAGGGCAGGACACCTTGGAAGAGCATCTTAAATGGCTAGTGCTGCCTCTGCTCCACCAGCAGCCCTCATTTAGGAAGAGTATCTCCAGGCAGGGCTGTTTCCCCACAGCAAGATTACCTGTAAGAGCTGCTGGTTGTGCCAGGACTCGCAGAAGAGCATGTAAATGTTCCCCCCTAGCACGAAGATGATCATCACCAGCAGCATGAGCAGCCAGGAGAAGATGAAACTGAAGCCAACCCCTCTGCCAGGACAGAAATGCCATCAGCAGCCCCGTGGCCCAGCACTGATGCTGGCTGGCATTGCCCCCAGCTGGCAGAGCCCAGGGGCTGCACACCCCTCACCCCAGCTGTGGGAACACCACTCTTCCCACAGGCTGTCTCTGTTCTGCCTTCAGACCCCAGAGCAGGACCGGCTCTACCCTGGAGCCTGGGCTCCAGAATAGTTTCCCACAGCTTTGCAAGCCAGCCCTCCCGCGCAGAGCTGCAGGACCCAGGCACACACTGCCAGCCCTGCACAGGCAAACGGGCTCCCCTGGAATGCCTCTCACCAGCCCCACGTCTGACCTTCAGTTTACCACCTGCATGGGGATTCACCACGGGGCAGGCCATTAAGCTGCAGTAATATGATGATTTAAGAGCTTGAGCATTCCCAGGCCAGCCCTGCCCACCCGTCCCACCGCTCCCACACATGTCCTTGGGAGCCAACTGAGCCTCACGCCATGAAGAAGTTCCCGCCAGCATTGGAGAGGCTGCTGCGCTGTGTGGGCAGCACACCTTCCTTCAGCCCCAGGGGCCCCAGCAGCAGCCCAAAAATGTTGCAGAGGACAACCAGCAGCACCAGGCAGCACAGGAGGGCACACACAATCAACCTGGGGCAAAACAAAGGGCAGGAGTCAGGCAGCAGAACCTGGGACCCTGAGCAGCATCCTGCAGCCCACTGGCTGCCTTCATGGGGAGGAGAAAAGGTCCCAGACACCACAGCAGGAAAGGGGCACGTGTGTCTGCAAGGCACAGCTCTGACTACCCTGTATCCACAACCCCACCTCAGCAACTGGAGAAGCAGGAGCCTAAAACTCTCCAGACAACGGAGGTGGGTCCCACCTGAGCCCATCCCAGGCGATGATCGGCTCCCTGTATTTCTCCAGTGCTGATGTGGCATCGTTCACAAAGGCCCCAACTTTCTCCTCCACATCCAGGAGCGGCAACTTGTCCTGCAAGCTTCTGATCTCCTGCCTGATGAGGCCCAGCTGGTCCTGGCTGTCTGCAAGGAAGGGGACACACTGACAGTGAGCTGCTGCCTAGGCCCTGCAGGGCAATGAGACTCAGAAAGCATAGGAAAGGGCAGTCATGGCCAAGGATGACATTGGCATGATGGCACCTGGGGACAGCCAGGGCTGCAGGGAAGGCCTCCAGGAAAGAATGGCTTGAGAAGGGAGGAGGGAGCCCTAGAAGAGGGAGAAGTCAGCACACAAAGCCCTGCTTACTTGTCACCACCTCCTGTGACTGCTCTTGCACTTCCTCAGGGATCGTGTCCAGTGTTCCATTAACCTGCATCCAGGGGAGCACAGCATAAAACTCACATCCCTGCCTGCAATCCAAGGCTGAGCAGCACATCCCCTTGTCCCCATATCCTAGAGCACAGGATAGGCAGGCTCCCCACAGCACCCAGTCCACTCTACCAGCATGCTGGGATGGTTGGGACAGCAAGCAGACCTTTGGCCAGCCCTTCCCTCTGTGTCACACGCTGAACTCCTGACAGAGCTCTTCCCAACCCACTCCCCATCAGCACAGCCCCAGCAGCTGCAGGAGCAGCCAGCTTCGTGCCTGGGTGAAAGGGACACTCCTTACCTCCTTTAAAGCAGACTCTATGTTTGAGTCAGAGACCTCACTCAGTGCCTTCAGCTGCTGCTCCACGTCTGGGATCTGGGGGAAGAGCCTGGGGTGAGGGAGCTGTGGGGGCTGGGGCAGGGCCTGCTGGGACCCCTCACATGCACTTTGCCCCTCCTCACCGTGCTGAAGTTGGTGGCGAAGGTGAGCCCATCCACGGACACTTGGATGCAGGGGTCCCCACAGTTCTGCAGGGTGTCATGGAGTGTGTCCTGCAGGCTGGTCAACCGCTGGCTGTAGTTGCTCTGCAGCTCCTCAAGGACTGAGCGACTGATGTTAATGCTGTCAAAGGTGTCCTTTAGCATCTCCATCCCTGGGAAGATACCAAGGAGCTCAGGGCCTCATCCTGCCAGTGTGGTACAGACTCGTTCTAACCCAGCTGAACCTAGAGAACCCATGAAAAAATGCAACATAGGGCCACCCCAAAGTCATGGCACTTGCTCCAGGGGTGTGATTGGGAGGCCAAAGGAATCCACCTCCAAGGAAGCCCTACCCAAACATGCACCTACCCCATCTCTAGGTTCCAGCATCCCCCTGAGTCCCTTGCCAGCCTCCCAGGGATGGGGCTAGTACCTTGCAAGACGCTCTGGAGAGATCCCAGAGCCCCATCTGTGCTGCTCCTGATGCGTGAGGCGATTATACCACCCAGGTTGGGCCCAATGTCTGCAGAGATGGGAGAGGTGGTGTCAATGACAGGGTCCCTGCAGGGTCCTGGGGCTTGCAGCAAAGCTGGTGAAAACACTGACAGCCCAGCACCCCTCCCTCACCCACCGCCCAGGTGGGGGGCAATGGGGATATCCCCACCCTCCCACCACCTGCATCAGCCTTCCCAGAGAGAAGTCTGAATGAGGGAAAACAGCAACTGGAGCAGAGCTGGAGCTTGGAAGAGCCTCCAGACCCAGCCCCTTTATACATCCCCGTAAAAGCCAACCCAGTAGCCCACAGGGTCTGCAACCACCTAAAGGGCAGAAAGGTAAACCCACACAACACCCCACTGCCCAAGAACCCCCAGCCCTGGAGCAGCTCGCCACAGGGCCATGGGGATGCTCCAGCCCCTTCTATTTCACACCCTCACCCCGGAGGCTGCGGTTGGCGTAGTCCAGTGGGACATCGCTCTGGTTGATGATAAAATCAATTTGCTGTAGGGACAGAGACATGGTGTCAGTGAAGGTGGGGACCTTTCTCTGCTACCAGCCCCTCTGTTGCCCTTCCCCAGGGGACTAGTTGAGCTGCTCCTCCTGCCTGGCCCCTTGCCCCTGAGACATGGCAGGGGGACCATGCATACCTGGGGGATGGAGCCCACATAGGTCTGGACATCATCCAAAGTGTTGTTCACATTGGGGAAGGTGCTCTTCACAGCCTGGGAGAAGCGGTTGTTGCTGATGAGGGCGCACACACCACCAGCCCTAACAAGGCAAGGGTGGCAGAGTCAGCATGTGGGGAGCTCAGTCCCAATGCTCCCCCCCAAGCACCGTCCAAATCCACCCACACAGACCCCAGCCTGCAGGGTCTGGAGCACACCAGTGACCCTGCTTCCAGAGCATCCCAGCAAGCGCCCTGCACTACAGGACCAGAGAGAAGGGACACAGGAAACTGAGGCATGGGGGAGCTCGGTACGCCCCGTGGGGAAGCTGTCGGGGAAGGTCTGCACGTTGCCAATGCGCAGCCCCCCAGGGCCAGCTTCCCACCACCGCTGCTTCCTCTCCTTTGTCCGGCCATGCCGGGATCTACTCATGAACAATGGCAGTTTCCTGGCAAGGCCGCCTAGCGCCGGCATTTCCAGCCACCCCTGGGTTCCATCCGGAGCCTCCCAGCCAGCGCACTCACAGGAGGAGAGCGGAGACCAGCAGGACAGAGGCCCAGAGCGCCTGGCGCCGGCAGCCCATCCGCCGGCCCTGCTTCTGGTACATGCGGCCCCCGCAGTTCCCACAGCAGCGGCAGCAGCAGAAGCAGCATCCCACCAGCGGCACCAGGATGATGAAGAGGACTCCGATGGCCGCGCAGATGAGGAAACCCAGTTCATAGAGCAGCAGCTGGGATAGGAAGAATGAGAGGCAGCGTAACTGGTGGCCTCCTCAGCTCTGTGCACCCTGTCCAGACCCAAACAGACAGAATGGGAGCAGAACATGTCCCCTTGCTGCTGCCCAGCCTCCAGGGCTCAGAGCAGCACCCACCACCATCGCCCAGTTCAGTGGTCTGGGGCTGCAGGCTCCCCACCCCAGCCGCCTGCTCACCTCGTGGATATGCTCCCGGCTGAACTTGTTCTGGGAGTCCCCAAAATTAATCAGGTCTGGGAGACAAGAAGCACAGAGGGCTGTAAGCAGGTGCTGGGTCCTGTGGAGCTCTCCAAGAGGGCTCCAGACCCTGCTCACTCCAGAGAAGTGCTCCCAACCCAAGGCATCACCTACACCTCAGACCAGCTGAGAGCATGACATTTTTCTCCCTTGCAGCTGACCCTCCCCAGCCATCACATCATGCAGCATTTTTGCACCCAGGAAAAGTGCTGCCAGCCCCCAGGCTCTCAGGGGTCCACAGAGCCAGGGGGTTCCTCTCCACAAAGGCATAAGGGCACTGGGGTTGCCCATCTGTAGCCCAGCCCTACGCAGATCCCCAAGGGCACTGCCAGCAAGGCATGAGTACCGGGCAAAGGCCCACTGTCACACTGCCTGTTTCATTCCCAGGGCTCTGCCTGCCTGTGCCCCATGCCCTCATTACAAGCCCTGATGGTGCTTAGGGCCATTGATTATACCCTGGTGTCTATGTGACAGGTCCACAATGCCACGTGTGTCACCCAACCTTTGCCGGCACTTTGATGGTGAGCAAAGGTTGAAGCCAGTGAAGGAGGAAACACAAGTGGCAACAGGCAGAGCAGCATTTCCATCGAGGTGGGCAGCACTTGCTCCTTGATACTGAGCAGCTGCAGGGTCTTGGTATCACCTATACAAACCTTCAGCTGCTTCAGGACAGAGCTGTGACAGTGACAGGAGCAAGGGCAAGTGCTGGCAAGCAGAGCAGGGCACAGGGAGAGCACACAATGCTGCCACTGGCACTGGGATACACTGCTCTTAGTGGCCAGCAAACACAGAGGGCTGCAAGACAGGCTAAGAGCCTGCAGGCAAAATGGGGTTTGCTCTGCACGTTTTTGGGGGCCTAGGATTAAAATACCTGGAGGGAGGATGGGGCAGGAGTCTGCAAGGTGGCACTACCACTAAAGCCTGTCCTGGGGCCCAGCTAGAATAGCCCCAGAGTTGTTATGGGACACGAGCAGGACACAGCTGCCAATCCTTGGGATCCCACTCCTGGTTACCCCAGCCATACCCCACCTCACCCTTGCCCCAGTGTCTAAATGCTGGATGGACAGTCACCACTGCAGGAAGGCTCATGTTTAACGGGGACCCTGCAACCCCAAGCAGCCCCCCCGCACCCCTCCAGCCCCCCGCCGCCATGCACCCACCGATGGGCAGCGGGTTGGGCTGCACCAGCCGCAGGAAGAAGTGTGCCATTGTCACCAGCCCCGGCGTGCTGCTCCCCGGCGCCTCGGGGCCAGGGCCGTACGTGGGCTTCGAGAGGTTCCCCAGCTCCATCGCAGCAGCTCCTGTGGACACCTGGGCACCGAGAGGAGCTGTCGGTATCGTCGGGCCACGGGACCACCCAGCCTGCCCTGCCTCCGACCAGGAAATGCAGAGAGAAAAAAACAGGCACCTGCCCGCTCCTGCCCGGAAGGAAAGTGCTGCGGGAGAGCACCGAGGAAGGATGGGGAGTCCTGTGAACAGTGCGGTGGGAAGCCAGGCAGGAGTGCCCACGAGTGACCGGGGAGCTGTGGGGGATAAGCGGATTCAGAGCACTCACCGTGTTCTCTGTCACCTCTCTGCACCCACAGCTGCGGCCGGCTCTGGCCGCACAGTGCCAGCGCCCGGGTCTGAGGTTTGTTTAAGTTTCAGCGATGATTGCGAACAAGCTGTTTGCCGGGACAGGCGGCGATGCCGGGATCGCCCCACCCTGCCCCTTACAGCTCTTGGCACCCGGCCAGGGTCACCACCGACTTGTCCCGACGCAGGCATCGGGAAGAGTCCCGCTCTTCGCTCTCCGCTAAGCTCCCCTGCCCGTGCCGGTTTCCTCCTGCCCCAGCCCAGGGGCTGGGTGGCCCGGGGTGATGCCGAGGGCAGCCGTCCCGCCCGCTCGGCCCCACACTATCTGCATCCTTTCGGGATGGAGTCTTTTGGGCCGATTACAGTTTCAACACAAACCAGCTGTGGCCACAGAAGCAGGTTTCGCATCTAAAAAACCTTCCGAAATGGGGCACTGCGGCAAACTCGGCATTTTTCACGCGCGTCCCGGTCCCCCCAAGCAGGGAACAGCCTTAGGGGCTCACAGACAGCATTTTTTCTCCAAGGCTGGGCGCCGCTCGGCTCCATCCCCGCTCCCCGCAGAGCTTTCCCACGCCGCGTGGCTCCCATCCCCCGCCCCACCGCCGGAGCTCCGGGAGCCGCAGCCGGGGGCAGCGCCGGGGAGGGGCCGGGAGTCGCTCCCGGTTGTGCCGCGGACGCACCCGGGGGACGTGGGGCAGGTGCCCCCGGGGGTCACGTCCCGGCAGGCGGAGCTCCCCAGCCCAGCACGGCTCCGCACCGAGCCCGGGAGGTGCGGGGAGGGCCGGACAGAGCCGCCCCTTCCGCCCCGGCCCGCCGGGGTCTGTCCGGCCGTGCGGCCGCGGCGGCCCCCTCCTCTGCCCAAGGCGAGCTCTCTGGCCCACCCCTCCCCGCTGCACTTTGGCACTCCTTCGCCACCGTGGGGCACCCCTGCTCCTGCCCCAGCCCACCGTGAAATGCTGCATGTCCCCTAGAGATCCCGGCCCCTGCCCACACGCTCCTCTGCCTGGGATGCTCTCTCCTTGTCTTAGCGAACCAGCACTCACCCCACACTGCCAGAGCCACTGCCGGCCCCCAGCAACCCGCCCTGCCACAGCACCCTTGCCGTGAGCCCGCCCCGGTGCCCACCTTGCCCCTTATGCCAGCCCCCACTGAGCCCTGCACCCCGCCCCGCTCCTGCCCCACAGTAGCTGGAGCCCCCAGCATGGTCCCTGGCCCCTGCGCTGTGTCCCTAAATGGGACGCCACGGGCTTTTGGACAGGGACCAGCAGGGACTCTGGATGAGCTGTACGTGAATGACTTCTGCATGATGGGCTTCCTGGCCCCTCCTGCACCCACAGCTTGTTTATCACCATCTAAGTTACTGCTTAACTTTCCTTGGCACAAGCAGGCAACACTGCACTTTGTAACCTTAGGTGAAGGTGGCACGGGGAGGAGGGCAGACCTGCTTCAGACGTGGCTCATGCTGGGTGCCAGAGTACCATGTGGAACCCTCTGGCACAGAACAGGCGCTGAGGCAGAGTACCAGAAGACAGATTCATCCCAACAAAAAAAAAGGAGGGGAAAAAAAGAGCAACTACTAAGTTTCTCACAGCACTAGAGCTGATATGGGGAAGGAGGTCTGGGGGCTTCACAGGTACCCTCGGGCTTTCCAGGTCAGATCTCAACCCCCCAATGTTGCCTTGGGGCCCTCCAGCAGCTCTCAGGCACATGTGCAGGATGCAACCAGGGATATGCAGGATCCATCATACATCAGGATCTGCACAACATCACTCCCTTCCCGCCCAGAGCATCCCACTGAGCCTGCCAGAACTCAGGGCATGTCAGGAGCCAGGGGACTGATGACTGACTGGGTGCCACACCATGGATCACTGGGCCCATCCTGCCCTCACCTCTCCTGTATCCTGCAGCCCCTCTGGCCTCAGCCCCGCCAGGGGAAGGAGAGCCTGGTGACATCCCTCACTGCAGATGTCAGTCCAACCCCTGCCCCTACTCTGAAGACACTCTGAAGCCCCTGCTCTCACCCTCTACTGCATCAGCCCTGTTTTACAAGCATGGTTTCCCCCATACCCCTAATAACGCTGACACAGGGCACCTCAGCTTTTGGAAGGAGATGGGCATAGTCCCCATGGAGGCTGGCCCTCTACTGAGCCCCGGTCTGTCCTTTGCTCCCCCCCAGGACACCTCCATGCTGCTCAGCTGCTCCGGCCCTGTTCCCAGGCAGAATTACACAGCCCCCACAGCTACCCAGGGAACATGCCCATCATCTTGGTGTCTGGGCAGGCCTTGAGATGCTTGTTTGCTCTCGCTTGGGGACTGGGTCATCTCCCAGCAACCCTGTACCTACCTTACCCTCGCTGGGATTTCTGTTTTCCATGGCATGGCAGGGAGCCAGCTGTGGCCTGCCTGGGAACCAGCAGGCAGAGGCAGGCCAGCCTCATCCAGAGAGCACGGTGAGCCCTGTGCCCACACCCCCTGCCAGGGCACCAGGGACATGGGGGGACCCCTCTGCCTTGCCTGCGTCAAGCTGGTCCCATGCTCAGGTATCTAAGTGATCAGGACAGCTTCAAACCGAAAAGTCATTTTATTGGTACCATACATGACTCATAAATGGCACAAACTATGGAGGGGAGGAAATAACAAAAAAAAAAAAAAAAGAAAAAAAAAGAAACAAAAAAAGAAAAAAAAAAAAAGAAACAAGAAGGCATTACAGTGTGCCCATGGCAGTGAGGGCTCTGCACCCTCCACAGCAGCCGTGTGGCATGACGTGGAGAATCGTACCTTAATTGTGACGCAGAGCCCCCATCCCTGCCACACCAGGCTCCCACCCGGGGATCCCACCCCCACCTGCAGAGGGGCTGTGGGGACACCCATGCCTGGGGGTCTGAAGGGCCGAGCCCTCCACCTCCAGTCTGCCCATGGAGGGGCCCAGGAGCCAACACAGGCATCTCTCCAGGGATCTTCAGCTTGACATCACACCAGGGCTGACTCAAGGCTCTGTCTCCCTGCCCAACCACAGGGACAGCAGAAGGAGAGGACACATAGGGTGTTCCCCACCCCACCTCAGCAACCTCCTGCAGTCTCACCCACGAGTGGGCAAGGCATGGGGTGCTAGTAGCACCCCTGCAGCAGCTAGAGCCCCTGGGCACAGGCAGCCCCTCAGTGACACCTGCCAGCCCCCAGTCCCATAGGGCAGTGGGGCTGTGGGATCTGGGGGGTGTCTGACAGAGAGAATGGAGTGCACCCCTCACTCCCCCAAACTTCAGGGCTGCTCCGCCTGCCCCTTATGCACGCAGACAGACACACAAACCTCTCGCACACACACTCTTACACACTTACACCCCACTAGGGCTGTCCCCTCCCACAGCAGCACTTGCTGCAACTCCACCACGGGGCATGCCAGGGGGTTCCCACGGGCAGCCCAGACTCCCATCTTCCCCCAAAACCCCACTCCAAGGCTGCTGGGGTGAACTGGTTAGGCAGCACAAACACCCTCCCCTGGCACCTCCCATATTCTCCTTGGAAAAAGCCTTGGAAGGGTTAACTTTTTTTCTCTTTTTTTTTTTTT
>VRYO01001366.1:4493301-4506784 GCA_009812075.1 Sialia sialis
TTTTAAACTTACAATTTAATAATATTATTTTTTTTTCTTAAAAAAAGACAAAAGTAGGAGGTACCAGGAGCCAGGGGTTGCAAAGGGGCCCCAGGCAGACTCGCGCAGGGTGGAGGGAAACACAGAGGCAGCAGGCAGGGAACAAGGGCACCGGCTGCTCCGGCAGAGCTGCGGGTCCTCCGTGCCCCCCCAGCCCCCCACCGTGCACTTCCTATTTACAAGAGTCCCCCCATGGCTGTGCTGCGCTCTCGCTCTGGGGAGCAAGGGGAAGGTGCAGGAGAGTGGGCAAATGCGACGGGGCCCTATCTTCAACACCATCCCAGCACTGCAGGATCTGACCCTGGCCAGAGGAAGCTTCGTGGCACAGCCTGAGGCACAGGGAAGGCTTTCCATCACTGCCCCTCCCAACCAGCCTAGTTGGACTAGGGATGTGCAACCCCACTGCAAGTGGCTGGTCAGCAAACACCAGCCAGGGGGCCCAGGGAAGAGGAGGGTCACTGTGCTGTGCCAGACCCCAATACATGGCATCTGGTGACACCAACTGCTGCCAACACCTCCCCACTACTTCCTCCTCACTTGGCAGGGAGGGGTTGGGCATGTTGGGACAGGGATGAGAAGCTCTCTGGGCAAGAAGCAGAAAAGAAGAGCGAAGGGGGAATAATGAAGCTACGGCCCCGGAAACCCACCCCTGCCCTGGGGTCCGTCAGGGAGGCAGGCGTGGGGTGCGGGGAGGCGGCGGGGGTGACGCCTGGGGGTGCACCCCAGGCCGTGCACCCCATCATCCACGTGGCGCGGATCCGCCCCCGGTACCTCGCCGCTTCCCAGTCACTCTCTGTTGCAAATGTACAGGTAGATTGGTTGGGACTGAGTCCACAGGGCGGCGGGGGGGGCCGTTACTGTGACGCCTGCGACGTGGGGTTCTCTGACTTGCTCTCCTGGCTGGAGGGTGGTTTGCTGTTCCAGGGGCTGTTGGCCCCCAGCGCCGGCGAGTTGTTGAAGCTGTCCTCGTCGTCGATGCCGTTGGCGGCGTCAAACTGCGTGTTCTCCAGCCGGGTGATGAGCCGCTCGTCCTCGTCCCCAAACTCCCCCCCCATCAGCGTGGGCTCGCCTACCACCATCACATCCTGAAAGGGGAGACGGTCCCGAAACATAATCGAGGTGGGGGGAGCCTGGGCCGCTAGACCCTCCCCCCTCTCATCAGCGTACCCCCTTTCCCCAGCTGTAGGGCCACTTCCTCGTCTCCACTGCAGAACTCGAGCTTGGGCACTGAGCGGAGCAAACACATCCTCACTCCCTTACAGGAGAGCAAAGGGATTCAGGGAAGGCAGCTGGGACACCCTCTTCTATTCCCCATCACACAGGAAGAACTGGGGTGGCTCAGATAGGCAGTCCCTGGGGGTCCCACCTAGCAGCTCCCAGGGGCAGAGAACCCTCCCCTCCACCCCAGAGAAGGAAGAGAGAATGGAAACGGGATGCTTACAGGTACCTGACTGGACAGGGCAAAGGTGCTGGCTGGGCTCTTCTTCTTGCTGTTGCTGTTGTTGGTGTTTCCCCCACCGGAGCTCATGGTGCTGCCCCCTGACATCTTCCTTTTCCGGCGCTTGCTGGGCTGCTGCCGTGCTGGCTCAGCTGGTGGAGGATGGAGACATACATGGTCACTCCCAACAAGAGAAAGTTAGTGCCCCCCCAGGCCCTTTTATGCAAACCCTGCTTCTTCAAGGACCACATTCCCCCTCCAGGCTGTATCACCGCTGTCCTCACCTCCACAGCTCTGCTGTCCTGACTAAAGAACAGGTGAGGGGGCAGGAACATTTCCATCCCTGCTTTGCTTTCCACAAACAGCTGGCAGCCCCCAGGCAGGGAGCACTGCAGCCCTGCTCTGCCCCACTGGGAAGGCAGACGAGCATAGGAAGAAGCTAAACGCCTGGTTCACCACCCCCAGCCTCATGAAACAGGGCCAAGAACAGCTCTGGGGCTGGGAGAAGCCTGCAGCGAGGGCAGGGCCTGAGCAGGCAGTCCCAGAGACCCCCAGGCAGCACAGTCGGCAGTGTGAGACTCACCGGGTGGAGCGACCATCCGCTGCCACTTCTGGAAGAGGCAAGTCTTGAGGCAGTCCCGGGGACTGAGGCTGTAGGTCTTGTGCCGTGACATGAGCTCCTGCATTGGTTCTAGGATTACACAGAGCTGCAGAGAGCAGACAGACTCTGAATTAGATTGCAATGCTCTGAGCCCCAGCAAAATAGAGATCCCATAATGCTAACTCCTCTACAGGCAGGTGTCTGTGCTGCAACAATGTGAGCCATGCCATGAGCTTGTGGGATTTGGCAGACCCACTGCCCCACAGCTCTCCCTTTTGCAAAACCAGCCTTGCAGCCTACCCACACCCCAGGGCAGCCAGGCATCGGGCAGCTGAGAGCACAAAACATGGCAGAGCTGCAATACCCTTCTTCTCACACACTTACTCGGAGGTAGTTGAGTGTGGAGTTTGAGAGCCCACAGCGGGTGATGTTCTTGGATAACTGGTCCAGCATCTGGGGATCCTGTGCCTAGGAGTAAGAGGGACAGAAGGCTCAGCTGCATCCAGGCTGGGAACAGCCCTCTTGTGCCCCAGCCTACGATGCGGGACTGGGTTGAGTTGCCCCAGCCTGCACAGCAGCCTGAGGAGCACTGCAGCCCTGTGTCATTCATGCCCAGGGGAGCTCCTGGAGCTGTACTCACATGCATGGCAAGGATGCTGCGGGGAATAAGTTCTCGATGCTGGCGGATGCTGAAATGCCATGTCTTTATCCTCATCATGTCATCAAACATGAACTCCAGGTAGAGCCGGCCCTCCACACACACCTGGGCAGGCAGGGCACAGGGTCAGGAACAGACTGCCCCAGCTTCCCCAGCCCAGATCCCCTGGGAACCCACTGCTGCACACTGGAACACTCTCATAGTGGCTTGCCTCTGCCTCTTGGGAACCTCAGCAGAAGCCATACCCACGAGCCCAAAATGCACAGTCCCGCAGGAATGTAGCCACCAAGAGTGCACAAAAAACCAAGACAGGAGGGGCAGCAGAAGCTGCAGGCGCAGGCAGTACCTGGGTGAACATGGGCTTGCCATGCTGGGTGACCATGGTGCACTGGTCACAGTCCAGCGAGACAAAGTTGTTGTGGAAGGACTCCTTGGGGTGCTTGAGCACGTAGTAGAGCTCTGTGGCTCCCCCTTCAAAGATGCTGCGGAAGTAACGGGGAATCAGAGTCCGGCCAATCGCTGCAGCAGGAAAAGGAGGAAGATAAGATCAGTAAACCTGGCTCATCCAGATGTTCCTTGGAATTTACATGAAGAGGGCCCCCCATACCTTCTGGCTGGAAATACAGCTGAGCTCAGACACCCTACCCACATCCCCTTGAGCACACAACTGTCTCCTGCTGAAGGGCAATGCATTTAGGAAGGAGGGCTCAAGCCCTCATACTCACTGTATCTCTTTGGTCCATCCTCCAAGCAGAAAGTGATTGTTAACATGGCATCATCCTCAAAGAACTCTGTGGTGAAGGCATCCCACCACAAATTGTCACATTCCTGGGGATGGCAGAGAGATGCTAAGTTATGGGGAGGAGAGACAGACAGACAGACAGACACTGGCTGCCAGGCACACGTGCTCAACCCATGGAGGACTGCACTCCCAGCTGAATGCTCAGAGATGGGGGTGATAAGCCCTGTCCCACAGCCACGTGTGGGAGAAGGTGGTGGGGGCCCTCACTGCTGAAATACTGCCCTGGCCAGTACTTCACTCTCCCAGCTGCCTACCTCTGTCCAGTTCTGCAGCCGCTTGTTGAGCTCAAATATCCTGTAGTCAGTCTGGTTCCCGTACGGCGTGTGCCTCCTGTCCAGAGAGCACAGAAAGCCATCAGAGGGGAAGACAGCCACAGGGTGTGGAGGGGTCCTGAGCCCGCAGGGGGAACACATACAGCCTCTCCAGGGCTGGCAGAGTCTGAGGAATCCTCCCGCAAGCCCCAGCCAGTCAGCATGCTGGCCCTGCTGAGGCACCCCCACCACAGGCACGAGTTCCCACCAAGCAGGGGCCACACCAGCCCCCCGTGCTTACCCAATTCCAGGCTCCAGGTACGTTGGTGGGTACATAGGAGTAGGTCTAGCAATGGAAAGAGATGCAGGCACGTCAGTGCTAGCAGGGATCTCCCTGCTCACCACAGCTCCTCCCTCCCTGGCTACAGCAGGCAGTCAGGCACACTGGAGGTGAGACCCTCCCCACAGTGCAGACTGTACTCTGGCTGCCAATATCTGACAGCCCCATAGGGCCACCTATAGCCCAAAACTAGGCTCTGATCCCACACCACCGACTGCTCCACCCCTTGGACCTAGCCAACTGCTCCTTGGGGACATACCCAGCTCCTCTGCAGCAGTGACTGGGGCCAGGCAGGACAGACATTGAAAAAGAGGCTGTTTTGGCAGGAGCTGGGAAGGCTCCCAGGGGCTTGGCCAGGCATAGGGCTTGGCCTGACAGAGCTCAGGACCTGGAGGCTTCCTTCATTCTGAGTATCACTAGTTCTCAACCCACTATCACCTGTGCCTGTTTCAGTTCCCTCTTCGCTATTGTGCTAACTTAACTCTGTGCACTGCAGTCTGTTTGCTGCCAGGAAGAGTAACACAGACACCCTGGGGCGCAAACTGCAGAGTGTCCTCAACATTGCAGATCCCTCCCTGGGCCCCAGCTCACCCCACATCTCGATCCAGCATGGTGCCTGGGTGGAAGGGGGGGAAGGCGTTGCCGTTCGGGGGCTCCTTTGGCGAGTACAGCTTGAATGACTTAGAGGAACAGCCTGGAGAGAGAGAGAGGACATGGGTCAGTCAGGGGCACCCTGCAAGGAGAGACACCCTGCTGCTGCGAGGAGGAGGGAGGATGCAGGACCAGTTAAGCCTTCATCAGCACAGCCCCATCCCTCCTCTGCTTCCCCTGATGGCAGCCTACTCCCTTCATCTCACACACAGCTCCAGGCCTCCCCTGTGCAGGATGGAACTCACAGGGTCAAAGCTGAGCCCTCAGGATCAGCAGCCAGAGGGCCCCAACCCCATCCCAGGAGTTTCACACTGGTACCCAAAGTTTATTAGTTCTCAGCTGGCGGGGCTCTGGGGCCAGAGGGGGACAGCCCGAGGGGGACAGTCCAGCTGGAGAGCCTGAAGAAGGACTGGCTGGGCCATAGCCCTCCCTCTTGCACTGCTCCTAATCCCACTGACCGACCCAGGAATCACACAGGATCTTTTCGCTGGCCTTTCTATCGTCATGGTGACGGGTGAATAATCGCCCGGAGGGATGGATGGCGGGTCCCCAGGCAGCCACCATCTGCCGCTCAGGCAGGCCAGTGGCCACCCAGATCCAGGCAGACAGAGATCCCACACACCAGTCCCCAGCTGTGATCAAACCACCCCAAAGCCTCACTGCCCGCAACAGCACCAGGGCAAAAGACAAGGAGCCCATAGAGGGGCATGGGGTGTGATGGGGTCTGCAATGGAGCACACGATGTGTGAAACCAGCACACATCCTGAAAGCAACCTGGGGACCCCCAGTCCTGCCAACATCAGGCACGCCGGGCAGAGCCAGCCCCATCCAGGCTTCTTCTGGCCAGCCGGGGCTCCGGCACTCACCAGCCTACTCCCAGCACAGGGGCAGGTTCCCGGGAGCGGTGGCTGCCAGCAGCGCTCCCGAGCCCCGCGGGAGCTTCGGCCCTTCCCGCGGCTGGCAGGACCCGGCAGGCTGCGCCAGGATGCTGCTGAGGCACGCGGCTCCCTCCCTGCCGGCAGAAGGGCTGACCTGGATGGGGAGCAGCAGCGGGAGAGCTGCCAGGCAGCTCCGGCTCCACCGGCTCAGCCGGCCCTGCCGCGCACAGACACGTCTGCCCCCGTCGTGCCGCAGGCGGGGCCCCGAGCCGGCCGTGCCGTGCCGTGCCGGGCTACCGCCGCACCGCGGCCAAGGCGGGATCCCCATCGGCCGCCCGCCCGCACACAGCCCTGCGACGGGCACTTCCCAACGCCCACGAACCGCCAGGATTGCCACCCGGTACTGCAGAAAGCAAAGCCAGCAGCGGAGGGAAGCGTCCCAGAGGCCCAGGCACACCAGGGCCCCTCTGGGCTCCGCTCCATGGCCAGGCTGTGCAGAGGGGTGCAGGGACAGGATCGGAGCAGCAGCTCGACCATGACGGATACAGGAGGAGAGCAAAAAGCACCAGAGTCAAGGAAAGCAGTGCCACCAGCACAGGAACCCAAGATGTCCAGCTTGCTGCAACAAAGAGCTCATTAGCTAACAGAGGTGAATAACCAAGGCATCACCTTCACCCTTGCTGAGCCATCTGGGACCCCAAGTCAGCAGTCACAGGGATTGCAAACACAGCTGAGCAAGGGCTGGTCAAAAATAGAGGGGGTCACCTCCTGAGCATTAAATCCAACTTTCAATAGGGGAAATATGTTTTACTTCTTGATTTTTTCGGGGCCTTTTCCTCACCTTTCCCCACAGCAGCTGATCCCAGCCTCTCTCCAGCACCCACCATGATCTACAGTCCTGTGCGGCTGGAGCCAGCCCAGCCACTCAGCCGTGGCTCACTGTTCCCACTCCTGCCCGCCTGCAGTGAGGATAAGTGGGACATGGCACAATTTCTCATATGGCTGCTAACAATGTCGGCCCCTTGCTCTTACTGAATGTTTTCATAGATAAAACAATTTTTAATAGGGAGTTCAGTGCTGGTCAGCTGCTGCTGCAGAGGAGTTTTTGTTTTCTGCTTTATCCACATCAACTTCAGCCTAACAGACACAATAATTCGGCCCAAACTGTACTAGAAACACAGCATTTCTATTTCCTCCATTCTGTTGTTATACAACATGAGACTGAAGCATGTTCAGTGCATAGGAAACTTCCCAAAACTCCCAAACTTCTCAAACTTCTGATGAAAACAAACCGATTCACTAGCCAGAGACAGCAGTGGCTGAAGGTCATCATGTCCTGAGGGGCAGAAAAAAAACCAGACCCAGCAGGTCTCATCATTCTTTGTTTTAATTTCACTGATGAGACATGGGAAGACTAGATTGCCAAGGCTTCTTGCCATCCTCAGTCCCCATCTTGTTTCTCAGGGTGCAGGAAGGTCTCCTGGGGTGGTGAGACCAGGGAGACACATCATTCTCCAATCATTGTGCTCCTCGTGCTCTTCCCTAGCTCCATGCTGCTGGAGGTGGGACAGCAGATAAGCCAGGCCACCACTTCTACCCAAGCCTCCATTTCCATCCTGGTCCTTTCCCAGCAGGTTAATATAGACACACCGTGCTTTTGGAACTCTACTGAGTGACCTAAATCAGGATCTAGAGGAGTGGAGAGGAGCCTGTTATGTGACCTCAGCAAAACTGGCATCCTGACCAAGTATTATTTTTAATGCAGGGTAAAATATGTCACTGGATTCAGTGGCTTGAAATAATACTAACAACAGCCTTAGAATTTGATACAAGCTGTCCAAATTCTGCATTCGCTGTAGACATACTACGCACATTACATGAAGTAAAACAACTACTTTACAGCAGCAAGAACACCAACACATAGGTCACACTGCCCGTTCTGGGACATCCCTTCATCACCACCTCCTCCCCTCACACTGCCTGCAAGCCCTGTCCAGCTAGGTGCAGTGACACAGATATGCAGGATGTGGCCCTTCCCAAGCCAAGCCCAGTGCCTGGCCTAAGCTGGTATTTCTCCATGTCCTTGCTCTGCGTCCTGCTTTGAGCACAGAATCTGGGCAGGCTTGGTGCAAATAGGGTTGCTGCTTGATGGCTGAGCATGCAATGCTGCTGTAGAACATGAGGCAACAGGAGATGATTCCTGTGGCTGCTCACAGGTGCTGGCCCAGCGACACAAAAACATTCAGCAAGGGAAAAAACGAGGCTGACGCTGCAGCTGGTGAGCTACCAGCCCAGGCAGGTCTGGGCAAACAGCGCAGTGCTCATGGCCAGGTGGGGCAGCTCCATGGCTCCTCCTCAGCATGGAGGCACAGGAGGAGGAAACCCCGTGAAGAGATCTCATAGCTCAGCATCCTTGGCTGAGGCCAGGTCCATAGACCTGCCACAAAAGTGTGGGCAAGTAAACAGCTCCAGGTGGGCGGCCACCCAGGGAATAGAAGGCAGGTGCTCTGCCCATGACTCATGTACAGCCAGCACGGCCCAACCCTCCACACACCTTCTCCTCTGCTGTCCTTGCTCGTGAACTCTCAGCCCTATGATAGGGAAAGCTCGTCTGGTGCACACCCCGGTGGGTCTGCTGGAGCAAGAATGGTTCACATTCTAGCCAAGCTCAGAGCTGGGGAACATCAGATTTCCCAAGGCACCAAAAGCACAGTGGAGCCTCACAGAGCCAACTCAGCCAGGAGATAGCAAGGTACTGTGAGCTGAGACCAGCACTGTGGAGCTGCCTCCCTGGGCAGGGGACATGGAAAGCAGGGAGAAAAGCCCTGCCTGAACTCCTGTAACTTCAGTTCACCCTCAAAGAGCAAAAAACTGATGAGGACAAAGGCAAAGCAGCATCAACATCTTGTTCTTCCTCTATTTCTGGCTGCTGTCCGGAATCAGTGCCCCCCTGCCAGACAGGAGCCATCCCTGTCTGGGCAGCCAGTGCGCTCTGTGCAAGCGGCACAGCTCACCAATAAGGAAGAGGCTAAAAACATAAATGATGGAAAAAATGGAGAAGTGGGGCATGAAAGGGGCCGCAGGGTTACAGCTCAGCCAGGGAGTGTCCTGCTCCTCCCAGCAGAGCGGGAAGAAGAGAGGCCAGCCCTGGCCAAAGGCAGCCGGTGCTTCCCGCATGCTCCGTGCCTGCTTCCTGGCTGCCTAACGAGGCTTTAAAGTGTAAATAGCGGCATTGTTTCGCAGGGCTGCCTCCGTGGGGTGTGGGAGCGCTGATAGCGGGAAGAAATAACATCTTCCCAGGCCAGTCCCGCTGGCATGAGGGTGCGTGCAGGGCAGCGTCTCAAATAATTCACGTGGTTTTGCCTAGTGATAGCGCCTGCTGTCCGGGAAGTTGGCAGGGCTGGGAGGCAAACACGAAGTATTCAGAGTGACTGCGACAGGCAGAGGCACATGGAGCAGTCCATGGTCTGCCCTCACAAGCCTGCCTTCACCTCCTTCTCCTTGTCTTCGGAATAGAGGGGATGAGAGAGGCCAGTTGCAAATTCCGATGCTGTTGTTAAGCCCACAGGAACCAAGGTGGAGCCCACCAAGACATAGCCTGAGACATTATCAATGACAGTATCAACTTGCTTTAAAAATGCAGAACTGATGAGTTTGAAAGCTCCCACAGGGCTAGGCTCACCAGAGAAGAGGAGATACCACTTTCGGACGAGACCATGTGCCATGAGCTCAGTGGGTTCCAGAGGCTGACTCCAGCCAGGACACTGCCAGGCCCCGACCTGTCCATAGGCAAAACCTGCATCGCCGCCTGCCTGTCTGCATGCAGGGATTACTTTCTTACTTCTCCCAAGCTGCATATCCAAGCTGTCCACGGAGCTTATCTGGATCACAGGCTGCCTCCCTGCACACACCACACCATGAGGCTGTGCACGGTGTCCCAGCCCCAAGTCACATCCTGCAATACCAGTGCAAAAGTCCCCCACAGGAGCACACAAAGCATCTGAACCCAAGGGTGCTCTTCTCAGCAGATCACAGATTTAGGTCATAAATTTAGGGGGACAGCCAGAGAAGGGATAATTACCTGTAATTATTACAAAGTGACAATCTTGATGTAGGCTGCAAAGCAGCGCTATCTGAAAGCACCAGGTGAGGAGAACCTGGCCAGGATGTGGATTTGCAAGTCAGGGCTCGGCACAGTCCAACAGCCCCTAGCTCTGCCAGGGTCCAGGGTCTCCCAAGAAGAGAGCATCCTCTGGAGCTGGACATTTGGCTGGGGCCCCAGGGAACAGCACTGCCCTGCAGTACCTAGGGACAGCAAAGAGTCCCTTTCCCATTTTGTTCTTCAGATGATTCAGACATGTAGATGGGGAATTCTCCAGGAGAAAAAAAGGGAGAAAAGCACACCCTGCCAATTGCAAAACAGCCAGAAAATTGAATCACGTCCAAGGCTGCAAGCCCCAGATGCAATCCCACAGATAACCCAGTTTCAGCTCCACTACTATCAGCTTACCACGAGGCAGTCATTTCCTGCAACTCTCAGGGAAATATCCCACTGTCCCTAATTACTCCTTTCAGTTCACTGTCTCAAAGATGATCCATAATCAAACCCTGTTGGTTTCAGCCTCAGGAACGCACCTTTCACATTTTCAGACACATTCCCTCTCTCCCAGACATCTTCACCCTGGGGCCCCGCCACCCTGCAGCGACCAGGCTCACATCCCTCCTGCAGCACTGGCAAATAAATGAACAATGTAGTATAGGGACTGTGGGTCTGGGGAAAAAAAAAAACCTGTCAGCATACCTAGAATAAAAGCCTCCTGACAAACCAGGATTTTCAGCATCAATGGTTTTCTAGGCTCCACGGCAACACAGAAAAATTCAGTTCTATCTAACCACGCCGATGGCCCTTCAGAACATGAAGCCAACATCCCTTCTCACAGCTGCTTGCTTCCTGCCATGCACACGGTGGAGCAGAACGACACAGCTCTGCATGGTATTGTGGGGTTGTTGCTCATGGCAGCCCTATACAGAGACAAGATCTGTCCAGGAGAGCCACAGTGCAGGCAAGTGGCAGCAGGAGGCTAGGGTCTGTCCTCACAGGGAGCGAGGGGGATGCGCAGCGATGCTCCAGGCCGGCAGGAGCCCAGCGCCGCCGCCTCGGAGCGCAGCAGGCTGTCAGCCCCACGTGGCGCATGGAGGTTTGCGATCCCGGGATGCAACGCTGCCCCCGCTCCCTGCCGCTGCCAGAGCTGCACGCTGGGACGCGTAGTCTCCGGAGACGGCGGCCCCACCGCCGCCGGCCGCCTTGCTCCATGTTGCCTCCTAGGTGGAGCCCCGCAGCCCTGGCAGCCGGCCAGACGCCCGCTCCAGAGGGGGGAAACAAGCTGAATAACTCCCGCCGCGAGGATCCAGCTGGCCTCGCTGGGGCAGCGTGCGCCCGCGGGCAAACCGTGACATGATGCTGGCCACAAGGTCTGGACCGCTCACAGATGCCCATGGAGGGGAGGGACAGTTGCGAGCACGGCGGGAACGAACTCAATGCAGCTTACAAAGCACCTCCATTACTTCTTCGAGCTGCCAGGGCAAGCCTCTGCCCTCCTGCTCAGGCAGAACTTCTCTCTTCTCAATACTTGGTTAAGGTGCAACATGGGAGCAGCTAAATGAGGGACAGGCAAGAGCTGCTGGTAGCACTGGGGACAGAGCAAATGCAGTGGTTGCTGGACTCACAACTCTGCATTGGCAGCACATGCTGCCATTGGTGTCAGGCCTTTGGACAACCAGTGCGGGACAGGGCCAAAATCCCAGAAAGCAAAAGGACAGGGTACGGTCAAACACACCTGCTTGGTGCTCCTGAAGGCGTGAGGAACCCAGCTCCAGGGAAACCCTCTTACCCTTGCATCCCTGGTTACAACTCCACCCTAAACAACAGCAAGCCACGGGGCAGCAAACCTCATTGCGCCAAGTGTCACAACCCACACACAGCAAACAACAGCAGGAGCACTCTGTCCCCCAAATCACTCAGAGGATGGGAGGTTTCCAAGGCAGAGGGCCAGGAGAAGTGCTATCCTGCTCTGCCTCCACACAGGACTTCAGGTTGATATTGCTAACGCAGACGTCAAGCTCACGGCAGTGCAGAGCTGCAAGCACATGAAAGAAGGCATGCTGAGAGAGACCACGCTGGGCCACAGTGCTGCTACCCTGCCATGGAACAGGGAAAGGAGTCCTGGGGCTGCACTGGTCTGTATCATCCTCTGCTCCCGCATCCTGAGTGGCTGGGCAAGCTCAGGGCTGCCAGCTATCATTGCTCTGAAAAGAAGCTGAAAGAGGCTCCAGGTCCCCAGCCAGTGGCACCTTTGCTTTGACTGAACTTCTGTGGCTTTTCACTGCCCTTTTCCTATTTTACATGGATTGCAATCTGCTCCTGGTGAAATGAAAAGTTGCCAAACTACAGCAAAACCTTTGTGTCATCAAATCTTCCAGAGCCAACCTTGTCCCCCTTGGATCACAAGCTTTCTTCTTTGAAGCAACACAACTTCTTGTGTCACTCTGCTCAGCACTACTCAGTCTTTAAGGGGTGCTCAGATCACAAACCTGCGATTTCTACAGCATCAGGAATGTAAAGACCACATTCAGTTCTACTTCAGTGAAAACCGTAATTCCCTCACAATGAGAACATGCCAAAACCTAATGCTTTAAAAGGAACAATGACGCTGGTATTTACCTGTACTTGCAACACAGTCAGTAAGAGCTGATACCGGACCAGCACTGGAGGAGTCGCTGCAAAACTGCTCAGACAAGGTGCTATTGAAAGGATGTGGAGAACAACTGGGAAGACCCCGGGACACGGTGTTTGCCCTCACACCTGCCTGGCCCACCCTCGAGCAGGCTCAGACCCTCTTGGTGAGAAGAAAGCAGGTGACAGTTTGCAGTGTGGGTAAGCGCACACTGTGTGCCCCCCAGAAGGTGACTCCCTGTTAGACCCCAGAGCCTTGGAACCCTTTGCTCACACCTCACCCTGAGAGCGGCTGACACCTCTAGTTTTGGCTCCTGCTGCGGAACAGGCTTTGGCTAGGGATGGCAGTTGCTCAGCAGGTTCCTGCCATGGTGCCTGGCTTCTGCCAGCCAAGGCTGCAGTGATGGGGGGTGCCCAAGCCGAGGGAGCCCCAGGAGTGCCTATCACCCATCCCAAGTGGGCAGGCTGGTAGAGACTACTAGGCCTGGATCAGGGCAGCCTACCACAGCGGGTTCTGCCAAAGGGGCTCCAGGAAAACATCTGCCCACCTAAGACACCCCTCCGCAGCTCTGGCACACATGCTAACTCCTAAACTGGAGCCGTGAAGTCTTCCCCATTCCCGAGGATGCTGCGCTCACCCTCAGTTTGGTCCCCACTTCTGCTGGCCCAGGTCAAGCCGGTGCTTTGTCTGCCAGGGAGGATGAGCCCCCTGTGCCCATGGCTCTGAGCCTGGACACTGGCAATGCAGCTTCTGAGAAAGATGTGTAGCCCTGATGTGTTTGCACCCCTCGGACCTTTTATTCCCTCTAAGGCACCCGCGGGAAGCTGGCAGGACCCTCTGAGCTGCAAGCAAGGATGAAGTTACAGCAAGCAGTGAGGCACGGCAGGTAAGCAACCCCCAGAGCTGGGCACTGGCTCCATAAACCCTGTGACAGCGCACACAGGGGGACCGGGAGGGCGTGGGGCAGCTGTCAAGGGGCTTCGGCAGGGGAAGGAACCCGGAGAAGAACAAAGGGAGTTGCAGGCTGGGATGGAGCAGGGCACAGCAGTGCATGGGGGCTGCTGGCAGCACCCCACCAGGCTGGGGGGTGC
>VRYO01001366.1:4517811-4587314 GCA_009812075.1 Sialia sialis
CCCCGGCTGTCTCAGGGTGGCTTGTTGGGGTTTCCACCTGCGAGGCCGTGGGGACGAGCAGAGGACGCTACGGCTATTCCGCATGGAGGAGCTTGCTTAAGGCTTGTGCTTTTTGGGACCTTGCCAGTCTCCCAGCCCCGGGGCATGCAGAGGACACGGCGCTGTGGAGGTTGTAGGTGGGAGGGAAGAGGCCAGAGAGGGCCCGGGGGCAGGAAGGAAGGGGGCTCGCAGCAGCGCTTTGCACAATCAGGGACATCGTGACCGGCTTTGCTGTGCCTTGTGCGAGGATGGCTGGGACCTGCTCTGGTGTGTGCTGCACCCTGTGACAGCATCCTGGGCAAGGCCGGGCGCGGGAGAGATGCAAGGGCAGAATGAGCAGAGTGCCATACCAACAGAGTCTTCTTGGGGAACACCCGCCCAAGAGGATCTCACCAGGGATCCTGCCCTGGCCCCACGCAGCTCTGCTCCTGCACACCTGTACTGTGGGGCCACAGCCCAGTCTGCAAAGACAAGCACTGTTCCTCTAACTGCCCTGCCAAGATGCAGCCCAAGCCCCACGATGGGAGCAGCGTACTGAGCTGAGCAAAGTGCCCCGGGTAGCCAAAGCCTTCTCTTCCCTCTGAAAGAGCTAACTCCAGCCCATCTGCTCCTGCCTGGTGGCACTCACATTCCTCTTCACTGAGTGTAGTGTCCTTTAAGCATCACACGGGTTTTTGAGCTCTCCTTTGCAGTCTGTGCCTGTTAGCCCTGAGCAAGCTGCCCCCCTCTGGGTGCTGCACAGGCTGAAACTGGAGGGCCGTGAGCAGCATCTGGCTGTGCCTGGTCAGGGAGTGGTCACATCACAGAGAGAGAAGGGAGGGGAACCAGGGATGTAGAATGCACATTTTCCTTTCTGGCTTTTGTTTTTCTCGTAAACCAGCAGGAATGCCTGGTGTTGCCCTGTGCCAGGAGTGCATCCCTGCTGGGGATTTTACCGGGGGAGGTACCTGCAGGTGGGATTCCCTACGGTCTCACTTCAGGAACCCTATGAGCAAGGAATATGGTCCCACTTTACAGGATGCACATCAGGCTAGGCTTGCTCTGTCAGAGATCAGCCTCGTTGTGCCGCGGGGCCCTGCCACACACAGGGACAAAGAGATTAGGCAGGTCACTGCATGCCCTGGATGTGCCCCAGGGAAAGGACATGACAGGAAAGGAGGGCGCGGAGCAGAAGGAAAGCTGCAGGGCTCCACATCCCTGTCAGCAGGTCTCTGAATGCCACATTATGGACAGCTTCTCCTCAGGCCAGTGGAGAGAGACATGGGCATTTCAAAAGTGACTTGTTCCTTTCTTTAGATGTGTTGAGCTCAGGGGAAGCAAAGTGTTCCTCAGAGGGGTAACCCCACCTGGGCTGCAGAGAACCTGGAACACTTATCACACTTGTCCAACCTTCCTAGCTTCCTCTGTAGTGCCAGAGGCAGGTGCTGGCCTGAGGAGCCTGTTACATCCAGCAAAATCCCCCACACCCCAGCTGTGTGCTCACATATGCCCATTGCAATGCGTGTGCTCTGCAACATCCAGACATGGATCCACGGCCCTGGAGAAGGACACAGCCACCTGCCTGCTGCTCAGACAGCACTTTGGCCAGATACAAGTGTTGGTGAGAGGTACGATGGGCTCCTTAGATGAGGAGGTGGAGGGGAATAGCTCCCCTGGACAGAGAGCCTGTTTGTGACCAGGGAGGAGCAGCCCCTGCAAGGCAGGAGGTGACGTGGGACGAGTGATCACATTTGAAAGTCCCTTGCAGCAGGGGTGGAAGGAAGGAGAGTAGGATGAGGCTCCATGTGTCAGACATAGCTCAGCCTGATGACCAGGCATACAAGGCTGAGAAAAGCAGCTCTATCCTGTGGATTCTCAAGGAAATCTGGCCCGGGCAGGTCTGTGCTCCAGGGACTGATGTAGATGCTGGGACAATTACCTCCTGCCAGGCAAATCATGCACGTCCACACTGCACCTGTGCTGCGTGAGCACATCCCTGAATTCCATGAGAGGATCCTACCATCCATCTGGAAGACAGAAAAAGAGCAATGACAGCACCCGAAGGGACTCTGGGCCTCCTGAACAGAGGCTACCAAACAGGGCCAGGATAAGGACCTGCACACATCCCCATCCCTTGCCTTCCTGGAGTGCTAGGCTGGATAGCAACTGTGTCCAGTGAGCTGAGTTTGGCTCCCTCACATTTTCCACGTGCTGTTCTGTGTGCCAGCTTTGGAGACCAGCACAAGCCTAGGCACAAGCAGTGACTTGGGTACCCTGCCCCGTTTCCATGCCAGAAGGCTGCACAGCAGCTCACAGTGCCTATTCCTCCTTTCACACTGGATAGCTTTTTTCATTCCCTCTTATGCCCACCACATGTGCGTGTTACCTCCATCAGCCCCACAGGAGGCTGGGCTCAATGGAGCACCATGGCAGTGCTGCACATGCACCGCAGGTAAAGCTCACATCCAGGGGACGGCGAGCCGCTGCCCCCACAGCAGCCCTGCCCGTGCTTTCCGAGAAGCGCGGGGACACGCGGACCGGCCGCACTCACGTGTGCACCAGAGCCGGCGGGGCGGGCCCGTGCCACCGCGGGAAAATGTGCGCCTGCCCCGCCCCCAGGGGGCGCTTCCCGCCAGTCCCGCCCGCGCCGCCCCTCCCACCGCGCGCCGAGGGGCTGGGCCGAGCCTCCTCGTCCCCGCCCGTCGCAATGATGGCGGCGAAGCCCGAGGGTCTGCCCGCCCTCAAGATGGCCGCCCGCGCTCCTGAGGCCGGGCGCCCCCTCAGGCCGGTGCCTGCCTCTCGGCGCTCGACCAGCGGCGAAAGGGTGCGCTCCCGGCGTGCCGCGCGCGGGCGGGGCTGTGCGGTGCGGGTGTCGCCGGGAGCTGTAGTGCGGGGCGGGTGGCGGTCACGTGGCGCGCTCGGCAGTGGCCGCGCTGGGAGCAGAGGCGCCAAGATGGCGGCGCGGCGGGGCGGAGCGGTGCCCGCCGCCAACGGGGCCGGGGCCGGTGGCCTTGCCGCCGCGGCCGCTTCCCGGGGCCTGGGAAGCGGCGGAGCCTTGCGCGAGCCGCCTTTCTGCGCCGGCAGCCCCTTGCAGGTAAGAGGCGGCGGAGCGCGGCGGGCCGCGCCGTGACACGTGGAGGCCGGGGCGGCTCCCGCGGCGGCAGCACCACGTGTGCCGGGAGAGGGCCCGCCGCACCGGCAGCGGGCGGGGGGCGCGGCGCGGGCCGGCGGCTCCTCTGTTGGTCCCGAACTGGGACGCCCTTTCTATGGGTGGGGGAATGGGGTGCTCGGAGCTCTCCCGCCGGGGTGGGGTGTCGGCGCAGGGGGGGGCCGCACCACCGGCACGGGACCCGCCGGGACGGGTGGCTTGGTGTCTCCTGTGGGAGGTGACACCCTGGCCTTAGGTAGTGGGGGACAGGGGGATGCCCCTCGCGTCCTTCCCCCACCGTCCCTCCATCCCAGTGCCGCTCTCCGCCACCTGCGGCCGCGGAGAGCTGGGGCTGGCGCGGTTTGGGACACCGACACGCGCCGGTTTCGGTGGCAGGGGTTCTGCGTGCAGAACGTGGCCCGGGCGTGCGGAGGTTCCCCGAGCCGTACCGAGAGCTTATCCACGAGAAGCGGGGCTTTACCCCGTAGCAAGAGGCTCCCGCGCCGGGGCAGGTGTGGGGCGCGGAACTGCCGCTGTCACTGGCCCCAGTGGGCCCGTGCCGGGGCTGGGCTGCATGCGAGTGCGCTGCTGTCTGGACGGGGACGTGGGGGCACCTGCGTTTGTCGGCATTTTTTGGGGGAAGCCCTAGGCTGTTTCTGCCTCCTCCAGGGTCCTGCGTGGCCGAGGGGCTGCGGGAAACTCCCCCTTGCCGACCCCGGGCTGGAAGACGCCAACCCCTTCTCGCCCCTCCCCGACGCGAGAAGAGTGGGCTGCGGATGGGGCAAGAGAGGTGTGTTCCCGCCTGATGTTTTCCGACAGCAGCAGAGGAATCCATGGAGCATCCTCTGGCTGTGTCGCGCTGGGCGGGCGGAGCCCCCCGGCTTCCCGGGCTCACCCCGCGCCCTTGCCGGCAGCTCCGGCGCTGTGAGAGCAGCCCTGGCAGCCAGCCGGGGACCATGGCCGCCCTGTGCTCGGGGCGTAGCCGCAGCACGCCGGGCACACGTGTCACAGCGGCCTGCGGGGGCCTCCGTTGTCCCTTCCGGGGACCAGAGCGGCGAGCGCAGTGTACGCTGCGGCGGGTGGATGTCGGAAGAGCTGGTGGCCACGCTTAGGCTGTGTCCATTGCTAGTTAGCTCCAGTCCCAGTACCCCCCCGTCCAAAGCCCACTCTGGCGCCGTGGGCATCGTCCCTTCTCCCCGGCAGTGCTGGTTGCTTGGGCACAGCGTGGCCAGAGCCGAAGCCTGTCCTTGAACATTCCCGTGATCGTCTTCCCTGCAGCGTTGCTGTAAAGCAAACACAGGGAGCTGTGAAGGAAGGCACGGGGGGTTCCCCTCTCCACTCTGGGCTATGAGTGACGGGGGTCTCTGACAGGGAGAACAGGCGGGGACTCTGGCTGGAGCAGGCTGGGCTGGTTCGTACCCCCGCCCCGACGCACAAGCAGTGCTCAAGCGATGAGGGCTGCAGGAGGTGCCCGTCCCCAGGTGGATCAAAGGGAGTCCTGGGGGAACACAGCCCAAGTCGGTGACTCACGGCTGTGGGACTCCTTGTTGCAAGGCGCTGAGTCAAGGGAGTCGAGGAAGGCATGGGAAATTGCCCGCCCTCCCTCCCGGGCTGCGGGCAGGAGCCACAGGAAGAGGCCATTTGAGTGGGAGGGTTTTATTTCCCTCTCTCCTAATGTCCAGCACTGATCACAGCTGGAAACCTCTTATTACATGCTTTCTTTGGGGGAAGTCAGCTCTCTGGCCAGAGGGGCAGGGCTGTGCAGCCCCGGGGTGATCTCTGGATCCCTTTGCCAGCTGCAGGCAGGGGTCAGGTGGTCCCCGCGTCCTGGGCTGCTGATGCTCCATCCTCTTGGCTCCTTCGGTGGCCCGGGTGCCTCTGCCTGCCGGTCACCGCTGACTCAGGGTTGCACGCCGCCGGGGCTGGGCGTGTGAGCCTGGATGTCCTCCCAGTATCTGCGTGAGGATTGGCCGGGAATCGCAGCCAGCGCCTAGAGGGCTGCCAGCAGGCTCTGCGCAGCACTCTGATGCTGAGCAGGAAAACTGCTCGAAAACTGCTCCACAGCCTGATCTGCATGATGGGGTGGAGTGGTGCTCTGGTGTCACTGGTGGGCTCCGCTTCTGGGCAGAGGGCCCTGGGCTGAGCTGGGCTGGCAAGCTGCCTGCTGAGCCCCAAACCACTGCAGACACTTGGTCTTTAGGGTTGTCATGTCACAGACTGGGAAAATTTGGAATGGGTAGCTTTGGGGCATTGCTGTGGGTGTCCTGGCTTTGGTTCCCAGCCTGATCTTGGGGGTCCCTGTGTTCTGGGGTCGCACAGGGCAGGGACCAAGAGTTTGGGCAATGTGGCTTTGGTGCTGTCATATTTTAGAAGCACCTATTTCATGCAATGTCTGCCGTCTCTCTGGTGTAGATTACTGCTTGCTAGAAGAGGATTTCAAAATATTAGCTGGTTCTCTTTAGGCACAAGGTACATTTTGTTATGCATGGGCACAGCCTCACGCAAGCTGTGGTACCTATACATGAAACACAGGTGAACTGACTGTATCAGATGGGCATCCCCCAAGGTTCAGACATATTCTCACAGTGCTGATGCTGCTCCAAGATGGGAAGATGGGTCACAGCCTGCTCCTGGCTAGCTTTGGAAGGGAGGTGTACTCTCCCAGGGCTCTGTCCTTGGCGCCCTTATCTTCCCAGCCTGCATTATCTCTGCCTAAGCCCATCTACAAACAGGAATTCGCATCCTGTATTGTGCTGGTGACATGTGTGCACTGCTGCTCTGCTCTGTATGTCCTGTGGCTCTGCTCAACTAAGGGCTGAAGCCCCTGCCCTCTCCTAGCATCTGGCTTTTCCTGGCCATCCTGCAGCATAGCTGTGTGGCATCCTGGAGTGTAGTGCAAATACTTTTTTGAAGTTATTCAGAATTACCCAAGCATCTGTGGAGGTGGCTAGGAGACAGGAAAGGATGTGGGATTGGGAATTAGAAGGAGGAAGAGTAACAAAGCTAGTTTGGTCCTGGATTGCAAACAGAGACCATGTCCTCTTGTAGCCTGCAGCAGAAGTATTGAGGTAGGGCTCCAGCACTGGTAGCTGGCTGCACCCCTCTTGCTGACTCCTGCACTTTTGTTATGAATTTCGTAATGGTTTTGGGCTTATCTGAAGCGCCGACAGCCAGAATTGGAGGAGCGCGTGATAGTCCATGAGGTGACGGGAGCTAGCCTGTCCCCTCCCTGTCCTGCACTCCCAATGTGTGGTGTTGGGCAGAGCCTGGTGTTTATCCATTCATCTTTCCCAGTCATGCAGCTGCAGAGTAATCAGGCAGGAATTTTTGGTGTGGAGAGGCATCCTGGGTAGTTGGAAGGGTCTCTGATTGAAAGCAGCACAGGGCTTTGTGCAATGGACTCTCCTGAAAGCAAAGGGGAGGGTCCCCTGTGCCACCTTCTGTCCTGCAGCTGTGTCCTACCTGCTTCTGCTGCATATTCAGGGTGCTGTAGGTGCCCAGCCACTTTTTGCAGCACAGGCTGTGTGCTGCGAAGAAATCAGTGTTTGTAGTGGGGCTGTGCAAAGTGTTTACCTGGCTCTTCATGCTCTTCAACAGTGCTTTTCCCTCGAGGAGGATGACCTGAACATAACATCACTGGATGCAGAAACTATCTTAGAAGCTGAAGAGATCCTGGGGACAATGCAGAACTATCTTGACTCCTCTGTGATCTCCATCATTGAGGATCTTTCTATGAGTGAGGTGGGAGCTCACACACAGATGTGGGATGTGGAAGCTGAGCTGGCCTTGGCTGTGTCATGGGTGGGGGTGGTGGCAGTGTCCTCCATGTCCAGGTCTTATGGCTGAGACTGTCCCTACCCTTGCAGCAGAGCAAGGCCTGCCTGGATGCACAGAACGAGCTGTCCCTGCTGACTGCCATCACAGAGATCCTGGACAGCACAGATGATGAGACCCTGTCCCCCTTTGACACCATCATGGATGCAGAGCTGCTAACCTCACCTCGTGAGCGGGAGAATTCCTCAGTAAGTTGGGGGACAGATGCAGCCTGACCCCAGAGCCCATGGGAAGATGCTCAGGCAGGGCTCTGCTAGGTCCTAGCATGAGGGTGCTCTGAAGTAGTAGGACCCTGGTCCCCAGTACCCTGGGATGTACTCTCATGATGATTCCAGTGTGAGAGAAGTGCTCTGGAGGGCCGTGCCTTCGCCTTTGTTATTTATATAGAGCCAGAGATGTGCCAGAGGCCTTGGAGAGTAGTATGTCCCCAGTGGGAGCTGTGTGCAGTATGGGTGAGACAGGGCTGTTTGCTCTTGGGCTTTGTGGGGTAAAGTGCATGGGCAGTGGGGCTGGGGGTGGCCTGTCCCCTCCAGCAGAGTAATAGTGCCACTCTCTCATCTTCTGGCCATCTTTCCAGTTTCAGAAGTTTCTTACCTTATCCTGCCCGTTGCTGGAGCGCGAGAACCCTACCCTGGAACAGCCTAAGGCTCTCAGGCCTCTCAGCAGCAGCAGCAGCAGTGTCTCTGTGGTTGGGAAGGTGAGCAGCTGAGCAGGGGAAGCTGAAGCAGCAGTGTTGGGGTGGTGATGGGATTACTGTCTGTGCTGTGGCCCTCAGGCCCCAGCCTTCCCTCCTGGCACAGGCATCGTTTCCCAGAAGCAATGCTTTTGCAAGGCACCATTGGCAGTGGGAGTAGGGTCTGCTTCAGGTGGTGGGTGCTAGGGACTGGGGATGCTCCTGTGGGAATATTGGATTTCCAGCTCTGTTATGTTTTACTGGGCAGGTCAAATGCATCCCAGCTTTTTGTCTGCCATGGGGCTTTGTGGTAGAGTTGCAGCAGACCCAGTTGGCTGTCCTGGGAGTGTGCTGCTAAAAGCCCAGGAACTGATTTTTGCTGTGATTCCCCTTCTCAGATTGACACAGACATGGCCTGGGACCGTGCTGCTCATGGCCTTGAGGATCCAGTGCTGCCAAAGAAGCAAGTCTGCAGCACCCCGAGGGTGGAGTGGAAGGTGGGCAGGCACCGAACCCGAGAGCAGCCCCTGCCACAGCGCAGTGATGGAGAGGAAGAAGAGGAGGAGGCTGCCTTGAGCCTGGAGCTAGACAACAGCATGGAGGCTGTGGATTTCTGTGTGGGTGAGGCTGGGGCAGCACTGGAGGAGCATGAAGATCCCTGCATCATCAGCACAAGTGACGTATCCCTGAGTGAGCTGGTGAAGTCCATGCACCCCTATTGCCTGCCCACCTTCACTGTGTGCCTGGACCCTGACACGGAGCCTGTGGCCAAAGAACTTCTAAGCAGTCCTGTCTTGCTGGAAATTGTGCCTGGAGAGGGAGAGAGTGTGGAGATCCCTGTGGTCCTACAGCCCTTGACTCCCAGTTCCTCTGACCTGGAGCCCCAGCTCCTGGGAGTAGAGGAGAATACCAGGGAGTCAGTCCCAGAAGATCAAGGGGAGCTGCCAGGAGCTCCAGCCCAGGAAAATGGGGTGGAAGAGGAGAAGGTAAAACTGCCTGGGAAGGAGCCTTCATGCACTATCCCAGAGGCCACCTCCCCACTGAAGACAACAGCACCTGGATCCTCAGGTCCCAGCAGCAGTTCCTGGCACAGCACAGAAGCCCCAGCAGGTGGAAAACGTGAATGCTCTGAGAAGGGGCGGGGCCGTGAGAGAGCGAGGAAGAGTCGGAAAAAGAAAGCAGAGGAGGACCAAAGCAAGCAGGCCAGGCCTGGCAGGGACTTTTTAGCCCACCAGCCCCGTTCCACAGTCTCTGGACAGTCCCATGTCCAGCCAGCCATCAGCCGGCAGCGGGCAGAGTGTCCCTCTGTTCAGGTCTCAGACTTCCTGGCACAGCAGCTGGAACGAGCCAGGAAGGAGGGGCAGATGGAGCTGCATGCTGAGCGGGCACCGTGGTCCTGGGGCAGGCCTCGGAGCACAGCAGGGGCCTTCCTGCCCAAGAAAGGGAAGCAGGAGCTGCAGAAGGAGCCAGCACCAGAAACCGTGAGTGTGGCAATGGAGAAGAACAAGAGTCAGGTGCCCCTGCAGAAGACTGCACCAAGCGTGGAGGGGCAGCCAGCAGCTGCATGTCCCAGCCTGACAGACCAGGCTGAGGGCCAGGGAGATGGGCAGCCATCTGCTGAACAGAGCAGTGGGGTCTCCCAGGCTGCCTCTCAGCTCCCAGAGCAAGGTGTTGGGCTGGGGCCTGCCCAGAGCCTGCCAGCAGCAGAGCCAAGTGAGGGCCTGCCTAAGGAAGCCAAACCCAAGGCTTTGAGCCTGCGTGAGTACCGCATCCGCATGCTGCACCGTCAGCCCAGCACAGGTGGCAGCCAGGAAGGCAAGAAGCAAGTTGCCAGCAAGTGGCCCAGTGTCCCTGAGCCTCCGACAGAGCTGGCGGAGATCCCCTGCCTGGTGTCACCCATGCGCTCCACCACCGAGGCAGACGGTGCTCAGAAGGGACCAGACAAACCCACCAGCCCTGCTGCTGTCCCTCCTGCCAGCAAAGCTCCCACTGCTCTGACTTCAGCCCCAGCACCTGGCACAGTGCCACCACCCCCATCAACACCAATGCCTTTTGTTGCACCAAATGTGCCCCCAGCTGCTGGGGTGGCCCCCGCTGGGATGCCGCCTGCCTCTGCCGGTGCTTATGCCCTTTACCCACCAGTGCCTTCCTGGCCCTGCTTCAGCCCGCAGCCCATGGGCTGCCATGGTTTGCCCCCACCACCCAGTGCCAGCTCCTCCAGTAGTTTTCACGTGGTGCCTGGCCTCCCGCCTCCAGCCATGGCCTGGCCCCCTCCATCTGTGCCACCCCCGCCTCCATTTGGCCCAGGTGGCCCTTATGCTCCAGTTGGGTGGGCGCCACCATCCTACTGGCCAGGAATCCCCATGCCGCCTCCGGTGCCTTCCCTTGCATACGGGGACCCTGGAGCAGCAGTGCAGGCCACCACTGCCTTCCCAGCTGGCAGTCACCCTGGCACAGCCCTTCTGCATGGGCAGCTTCCTGCCACTCCTATGCTCAGCTGCCCAGAGCCACCAGCCTTCCCCACCCAGTCACCCACTGCCCCGACCAGCGAGATGGGCGCTGCAGGTGGCCTGGCCAGGCCAGCGACTGGCAGGGTGTCAGACCCCAGGAGGCAATCACGGCTGGCAGGAGAGAGCTCTCTCCCCAAGGCCCCTCTTGCTCCAGGCCCAGCCCAGCCCCTGCCAGCTCCCTCAGCTGCCCCAGCCCAGCCCTTGCCAGCTCCCTCAGCTGCCACTGCCCAGCCCAGCAGGGTCCCTCCTGCAGTGCCAGGCCCCCAGGCTGTCCCCACTCAGCCTCCGCAGGAGCCCCAAGTTGCAGCTCTTAACCAGGTCCCAAAGGCCTCCCCAGCTGCCATCTGCTGCCCAGCAGAGGTGTCTCCTGCCCCTGTTGAGGAGTCCCCTGGCGCCCATGCCATGGAGAAGGCTGTAGGGCCAGGCAAGGAGGCAGTGGAGAAAGCCCTATTGGAGTCCAAGGCAGCTGCTGGGCAGGAGTTGCCTGGCCAAAAATCCACCTCCCAGGCTGTGGCACCACCACTGAAAGCAGGTCGAGAGAGCAGCCTTCCCAGTAAGGCACCTGCTGCGCGACCATGGAGGCACCAGCCACTCCTCAGCCCAGCCCAGCCCAGTGACAGCAGCAAAGACATTGTGCAAGCCTTCATCAGCGAGATCGGTGAGTGGGAGGGCTGCAGGATGCTTGGTTGAGTGTCAGCAGCCAGCAAGGCTGCAGTGCTGCCAGCAACCTCGGTAGCAGGACCAGTTCCTGACACTTCTGGGGGCGAGGGTGGCAAAGCTATGCCCGTAGGCTTGCAGTCTCTTTCCAGTGCTCTGCTAGGATGTTGCCTATAGTGGATGGTCTGGGCTGGCTGTTCTGAAACTAGTCCCTTCTGGGACTGCAGAGCTGGGTGCTCCTGTCCTTGCTGTGGGAGACACAAAGCTGCTGCGTGTTCTGTTATTACTTTCCCTCCCCAGTGCTTGCCCCACCATCCAGGGAGGCTGATGGAGAGGAAGAATGGGGTTGGGGTGCACTGATGTGGTGCTGGGAGAATTCTGGCTGATGTGACTTGCTGTGTTTTCTCCCCGGCCCAGGAATTGAAGCCACTGACCTGTCCAGCCTGCTGGAGCAGTTTGAGAAGTCTGAAGGTGCGGATCTGGCATGCCGTCCCCTGCAGGGCTCCCTCCATGCCATACTGGCCTCCCTGGGCTGTCCATGCTCCCTATGCCAGGGTGGTAATGGGAGGGCTGTAATGCTGCTGCCTGTGGGCTCCTGTTACCCTGCTCAGATGTTCCATTCTTGGGCTGTCTCTGCCTCCATCTCTTTGGCCTGTGGAAACACCTGGGGGTCCCCATGGCAACCAAAGGGGTGGTGAAGAGTCTGTGAAGGAAAAAGGATGTGCAGCTCCTATTTTCAGGGAGCTGGGTTTCAGGTGCTGTGAAACCTCTTCTAAGCTGTTCCAGGGGTGCTTTGTGGATCCTGTCCTTCAGCCCCTCTTGTTGCCACTCTCACCTACCTGTTTCCTTTTCAGCCAAGAAGGAGGAAACTTCTGTACAGCCTCCTGAGGAAAGACAGCTGACGGAGAGCTCTGGGTGAGTGTCAAAACCTGGGCAGCTGGTGCCCAGTGTGAAGCCCAGCAGAGCAAGGGCACAGGACAGTTTTCAGTCCTGACAGGGTTTGAAGTGTACTGGGGCTCTGTCCATTTAACTCAGGAGGAGCTGAACTTTTTGCTGGACTGGGACAGAGCTGGCACTGAGGGGGAAAAACTGGGAGAAGCAGTGATGGTTATTACCAGGCTGTGCAAGTTTTATCTTGCAGCTCTCTTGGATCCTCTGTCCTCTTGAACTGCCCGGTGGGGCAGATTGAGTAAGTGCCCCAGGTGTGGGGAGTGGGGCCAGGCTTTGCCTGCTGTGTTTGACGAAGCTCCTTTCCCATTCTCAGGCCTGAGACCCAGCAGGATGTACCAACCCAGCAGGACAGGAAGCCCCCAGATGGCCTGCAGGCCTCTGAGCTGGCCAATGTGGCAGGTGAATGAATACTTGGGGCGAGGGAGGATAGTCTGCCATGTTGTGGCAGGGCTGTTGTGTGTCTAGGGGGACACCTTGGGGAGTGAGGGGGGTTGGGACACGAGGGAGCACCAGCTGGGAGGATTGCAGCAAAGGGCTGCTCTTGTAAGTGTTCTGGTGCTCTCCCAGGCCTCACGCCCCCAGCAACACCTCCTCACCAGCTCTGGAAGCCTTTGCCTGCTGTCTCACTGCTGGCCAAGACCAAGTCACCTGGGTCTGTGCCCCAGGAAGGGCCCCTGAAGACGACCAAGTCACCTGGGTCCATGCCCCAGGAAGGGCCCCAGAAGATGACCAAGCTGATAAAAGCCAAGCCACTGCTCCCAAACAAGATCCAGGTGAAGAGCATGGTGCCAGCTGCTGCCAGCACAGCCCCCAGCCACGTCTGCTCAGGAGACCATGACTACTGCATCCTGGGTACACCACGGCCTGAGAGCAGCAACATCCCTGGCATGCAGCCCCCTGCCAAAGGTGGCTCCCGCTGGAATGTCAAACACCACCGGGACATCACTATCAAACCCATCTCCTCCTTAACCAAACGGACGCTGGACCAACCTGAGCCCACCCCACCAGCCCCTAACACCACCACGGGGCACAGCCAGGAGCCCCTGGGGATGGCCTGCCTAGCTCCCCTGGATTATCGGACTACCATCCCCAACAAGGCCAGCACTGGGTGCAGCAGTCCCCCCACCTCAGTGCTTCTGTCTCCAGCTGCATCCCCCTGCCGGGACCAGGAGGTGCAGACTCCCAGTGCCCAGCCCAGCCATGCTGCTGCCAAGAGGTCCCTGCGCTGCTACCGGAGACCCCAGGACTCACCCAGCCCCTCTACCGACAGCTGGAGGGCTGGCCGGAGCCGTGCCAGCCGTTCCTTCAGCTCCAGTTCGGATGGAGCTAGCGAGTCCTCATCTTCATCTTCATCCTCGTCCTCCCGATCCCGGTCACGATCACTCTCCCCACCCCCCAAGCGGTGGCGAAGGTAAGCAGTGGATCGTTGCTTGCTCTTGGGGCAGTTGTTCAGTGGCTGGTCTTTTGCAAGTGCCCAGACACATCTTTATGGTCCTACTAGATGGCTGGATTTGATCTTTTGTCTTTGTGGCCCTTCTGAAGAGATGTATGGCTCGCAGAGTGTGGGGGAGCTGCAGCAGCACCCTGCCCATCCATTTCTGGCTGAAGCCCACATCTGGGCCCATGTGCCTGCAGAACCACCGCTGAGTCAGACTTTCTTATTCCCACTGGAACACCCAGTCCATGTTACGAGTCCTTGGCTGCATCTTTGCTTTTGGATGCTTCTTCTGGAGTATTGTGACAGGTGTTCCTATTTGTGCTGTGGGGCTGCTGCAGCCCTTGGTGTAGAAATGAGAGGAGCCACAGTGGAGCTCTCCAGGGAGCTGCTGGAGGCAAGCAGGGAAAAACCTGTCTGGCTAGGCTGCCTTGGGGGCTCCCTGTTCTCCTTATGCAGGTGGCTGTGTAGGAAAGTGGGACATCTTGGTCTCTGTGGGATGCATTTCTTTTGGAGCCCTTGTGCATCTGAGTGACGTGCAGCCTGTCTCAGCTGGGCTAGGAGGCACTGGAGCTGGTGAAGGGTCTCTCTTTCTGTTGTTCTCTTGGTGTTCAGCCAATTCTGGAGATGTCCCTGGGCATGAGGGGCCTGTCCAACTAAGACCCCTTCATTGATGGCCAATAAATGCAGAGGCTGGAGCTGGAAAGGGCAGGTATGAAAATGCCATATTCCATTGATGTGCAGGTCAAGGATTGTCAAGCAACATGTCTGGCTTGGCTTTCCAGCAAATCAACTGGCCTTGTGCTGGAAAATGTCCCCATGTACTGTGTCACCCTGGCTTGCTGTCCTCAAGGAGAATATGTGGCAGAGCCAGGCAGCATGCCCTGCCAGGCCTGGGTTTTCCTGTGGCAGGGACCACCTGTGGCCAGCATGTCTGGAGAGGGACTGTGCTCCTGCCTTGAGGCAGCACAGCTGATGTGTTGTGGTCCTGCTGTCCTTAAGCTTTCCCTGGCCCTGCTGGAGAACCTCTGCAGTCTGTTCACACGGCTGTTGAGCATAACGTGGATATAGTGTTGTCCTGTGCATCATGTGGGGCTCAGTACAGAAGTCCCAGACCTTTCTGGGCCCTCCCAGACACAGCCCTGTGCTTCACAGTTCCCCCATGACGATTTCTTGCTTTTCAGAAGCTGTGCCTCCTGTAAGCCTGCTCTCTTTTCTCCGTGGCATTGAGAATCAAATGGAGCAACATTTCTGTAGTGTTGTTGCTGCCCTGGCAATCTTGGGCAGAGGCTTCACCATCCTGTGGATTGGTTCTGTCTGAGTGGGATGCTAGATACCATGGGGATGATGGATCTTTTTCTATTTTGGGGCTTCATGATACTGGACTAAGGGAGGGCTCAGCTGTATCTCTCCCTCCCTAGGTACCGCTCAAGATGTTCCCACAGCTCCTCCTCTCGCTCCAGCTGTGGATCATGTGGCAGGTCCCGGGAGAGGTCCTCATCCTCATCATCGACATCCTCCTACTCATCCAGGTCCACGTCCCGCAGCCAGTCCCGCTCCCCCTCGCCCCGCAGGAGGAGTAACAGGTGGAGAAGGTGAGCGTGACCACCCTGCAGGGGTGTGAGCTCTCCCTAACCCATCTCCCAGCCTCCTGTGGAGGAGGGACGGACCCACTCCTTCAAGATCTCCCTTGTGTTTAGCATCACCCTTCTGGCACCCCCATGATTCTGTAGCTCATGTGTCTGGTTTCTGCCCTGACAGATACAGTTACGATGCACAGGACCACTACCAAAGGCAGAGGATCCTCCAGAAGGAACGTGCAATAGTGAGTGATGGAGGGCTGGGAGTCTCAGGCTGGAAGTTTGGGGATCTACAGCCCCTCTGTCACTTCAGAAAGCCATGGGGGTGCAGCCTTGCCAGCAGCATTGCTGGGAGGCCCTGGTCAGGGTGCAGTGTGGTGGGAGGCCATGCAGGGAGGGTGCTCTGTGCGAGAGAGGTCCCGCTCATGGATAGGGCATCCTTGCCTGCAGGAGGAGCGTCGAGTTGTGTTTATTGGCAAGATCCCCAGCAGGATGACACGGTCAGAGCTGCGGCACCGCTTCTCTGTTTTTGGGGACATTGAGGAGTGTACTCTGCATTTCCGCTCTGAGGGGTAAGAGCTGTGGGAAGATGGGTCAGTCCCTTCCCAGGGATGACTCCTCTTGGCCCTTTTCCTATTACCCAAAGGGGCACAAATATAACTGTTGCTGCTGATCTCCAATGTCAGGGATAACTATGGCTTTGTCACCTACCGCTATGCTGAGGAAGCCTTTGCTGCCATTGAAAGTGGACACAAGCTGCGGCGCCCAGATGAACAACCCTTCGACCTGTGCTTTGGTGGCCGCAGGCAGTTCTGCAGGAGGAACTATGCTGACTTGGGTGAGTTGTGCAACCTCCAAGTTGGAGATTGGCCTCCCTGGGTCCTTCTCTTCTTTCCAGAGGCATAGGAGTCCCCATCCTTGGGATCAGTCAGGGTTGGCAGCAGAGTCACGTCCAGGAACAGTCCTGCCCTGAAGGGAGGTTGGACGAGGGCTCCTTGTCTCTCCAGCACTGTGTTGGAGGCTGGCCCAACTCTGGGTGTAGAGGCTGGCAGGTGAAACATCAGAAGTTTGCTGTGGGAATGGGCAGAATTGTGCCAGTGCTTGCATGGGCTCAAGACACCCTCTCCATCTCTTCCAGATTCAAACCGGGAGGATTTTGACCCAGCTCCTGTCAAGAGCAAGTTTGACTCCCTGGACTTCGACACTCTGCTGCGGCAGGCACAGCGCAGCCTGCGGAGGTAGCAGCAGGCAAGGCGGAGCACCCGCCCCCACTTTTATACTCAAATACAAAAGGCAAAAAAAGTATGGCGAGAGAGATGAGGTTTTTAATAAAATGAAAAAGGAAAAAAATTTGTTTTATAACCAATATTTAAGGAGGACAGGTCATTGGCCTTCGACTGAAGCAGTCCAGGCAAGTGGCAGCCCTTGGCTTGCCCCAGACATATAATAAATGCGGATGCCCAAACAGTAGTACTGCCTCGATTTCTCCTTTGCATGGGCTGTTCCCAGGTTTGGGCTCCAGCTGTGCCACCCTCAAGACCCCAGGGACTCTGCCTATGATATGGCCCCATGAAATGTTTATGGGTCGTGGACTGGGCACAGGAATGGGATGCCTGGGGAGAGTGGGGCAGGACTGCGGTCACTGAGCATGTGACTGTTACTGTGGCAGCCTGCAATGGCACGGGGTAAATGCCTCTCTGAGGACCTCTGACCGTCTCTTGGGCTCTGCTGGCTGCAGGACTTGGCACCCCGAGGCTCGCAGCCGTTTTGGGGCCACCTGCACCTCCCGCGATGGCCACGCGGGGGCAGTGCAAGATCCTCCCAGCAGTGGTCTGGGAACGGGCTGTAGCCCTTGGCCAGAGCTGGGGCAGGGCTCTGCTTGCTCCGAGCCCGCTACCCTGTGTGCCTGTCGCGTTCGAGCCTGCTCCTTGGTATTGCTCCACCTCGCCAGAAGGAAAGGGGTGTCGTCTCATGTCTGGGTTTGCCCTGAGGGAGAGGTGCTTGTGTGACTGCAGAGAGATTACTGCTGTCTGTAGTGGGATGATGCTAGGCAGGAAGGGATGGCCAGTGGCCGGAAGGGATAGGTGATGCCTGTCTAAGCCCTCTCAGTTCATTGCAGCTCATGGAGGAGGGGAGTGATTGCAGGCGGCCCCCAAGGGAGCATGCTTGGGCCTGCTGCCAAGCATCTTTCCTGCTCTTGTGCTGGCAGTCAGAGAAAAGCCCTGCCTTGGACTGCTCTGGGCTGGGACAAGCTTGGGGGTCCCTTGCAGGTGAGGCTTATCCCTTACAGGTGGCAGTGCTGGCTAGGAACCCTGAGATGGCATTGAGTACTGTGGCTTCAGGACTGGGACAGGCTTGGGATGGGGTGCAGTGGCACCTGTTTGAGCCCTCTCTTGGCATACCCTGGGTTAGGGAAGCCTGCAGCTGCCCATCTGGGTAGTGCAGAGCTGGGAGGGTGTGGAGGGAAGCAATGGGCAGGTAATGGACCCCTATGCCCCTCCCAGGGTTTTTCATGGTGTTTGGGGTGGGAAAGGGCTGGTTAAAATCCTTTCAGATCCCTTACTTGGTGGAGGCAGCTTGCACTCCAATAGTGTAAGAGCAGGCAGGAGAATAGGGGCAATAAACCCAGGATGGGGGTTTCAGCCAAGTTGATGCTGATGTTGCCACTTGGATCATGTCCAAGGCTCTGAGCCCTTTGTGGCTGTGCCTGGGTGCTTGCAGCACTCATGGTCTGGCACTGTGGCTGGAGCCCACCTTTTCCCTTGCTGCTCCCCTAGATGGAGTGAGGTGCTCCTGCCTGCGCACCGAGTGACGTGTGCTGTTCCACCGCTCAGCCCAGGGAGGCCTCCGCTGTACCCAGGGACGTGGGTACAGTAAAACTATGTGCAGGTGGGCCCACCCTGTTCTCTCCTGCCTGACCCTGGACTTCTCACAAGGTAGAGTCCAAGGAGGCAGCTTCAGGCAAGGATGTGAGTGGGATAGAGGGAGGAGGCAGGGGGCTGTTAACTGGTAATGCAGTTCTTCCAGGGACATTGAAGGAGGGGGTGACAGCCAGGGCCCAGTGGGGACTTGTTGGGAGGATGTGTGTCCCTTTCTGTGAATTCGTGCAAAGCACTGTGGCTGCAGCACACCTGCAGCCCCTCTCCTGCCCAGAGCTTCTGGGCTGATGGTGATGCTGACCAGCATCTCCCTGGTCTCAGAGCTGCCACAGCAGTACTGAGGGCTATGGGTCCAAGCAAGTGTTACAGGGAGAGCATCTGTTAAACCAGCTGTGAAAACACTCTCTAGCTGTTGGGTGATTCAGGCCTGAGGAAGGACTTGTATGCCTTATTTCTCCAAATACTTTAGGCGATGTGAAAATTTTACAACCTTTCCTCTAAACTGTGGTGCAGCTGAAGAGGCAGGCAGGAGTGGGTAGTGTTATAGGCAAGGTGGAGCTGGGCATGGGGGCTGTCTGCTGTCAGAAACCCTGGGAACCCCTGGGTATATGCTATTCCATGGAGACCTTAGGAGTGTGCATTTGGGCAGCCCTGTGAGCGTGGCATCACCCCAAATATGTGTGCTGCTGACTGTTGCATGAACAAGCCTGTGTTCTTGTGTTTCTACGGCTGGGCTGCACGTGGTCCCCTCTCCTCCCACTGCTCCTGCAAGTGAGGAAAGGCAGGGGGTGTGAAAGCATTTGTGTTGCCAAAAGAATTAACACCCTGCTATTGTGCCCTATAAATCTTCTGAGTGTTAGAGGTTGGTTTTATCCCCCTGTGTTACAGTTTAATGGTTTCCGTTAGCAATAACCTGTCCCTGTGTTCTTGGTTATTGATTTAAGGTTTGTTGTGGAGAATGTGAGAGTTGCAGAAAGGTGTTTTCCTGCTGTCCAGCCAGTGGCAAAGGCACTGTTGCAAAGAGGAGGCAGAAGTGTGAAAAGCGGTGCACAGCCAGCTCTCTGGAAGCAAGGATGCTGGTGGGAACTGTCTGGCAAGAATTTGGGATAGTGACAAGGAGCAGCACTTGGAGCACATGCTTTGTCCTGGCAGGCAAGCCAGAGGTGAGGAGCAAAGCTGAGGCTTAGTAGGGACTCCAGTTCTCATGGAAACTTCATCACAGGACAGCCAACCTTTCTCCGGCAAGCAGCAGCATCCTGTGCTGCCACTGGGAGTGGCTCTGCCCCAACATGCAGCGTGCATGGCTGGGAACCACACAGAGGGTGTTTTCTGAGAGGTCACTAAGCAGAGCTGGGGTTTTCACTCTGTTTCTCTTCAAAGCACTCTCACCATTTCCTCTTCTGTTCCTGCTACAGACTCCAATCTCTAGCAGTTGTCCCTTCCTGCACCAGGCCCTGTTATCCACAGTCTTCTTTAGGAGAAAATCTCTAAGGGATTTATGCTGATTTCACATCTTCCTTCTCCCTTTTCATTTTCTCTTGCATTAATATGTTCTGAACATGATCTCCAAGATATAAAGCAGCTAGAAAGGCATCCAAGTTGGTCTTTCATAGTTTTACCCACTGCAAGATGAGGGGCTTGTGCTCTGTGCATAAGAATTGGAGCCCATATGCATAAGGCAGCAGGAGAGTCTGACAGCAGCACTCCTTGCACATCTCTGCCCGGGGCTGAAGGTTGCACAGCCCTTGTCCTCATTGCTTTGCAGAACTCAACATTTCCTCAGCAACAGCAGAGTCCTTATCCTCAGGAAAGGTTATTCTGGGACCATGGAGCTGGGTGCTGGCAGGTGCGGAGTACCCACATTTCTGTGAGGTGGGTGTGCTTTCCCACACTTCGGATATTCACACTTAAGATGTTCAGCATATTTATTCTGAAAGCTGACAGAGATCCCTGTGGGCAGAGGTGCCAGGCAGTAACCTGACTATGGTCCTTGCTATTGACACCTATTCCAGTCCCTGGGACCACCAGCCCTGGAGATTCAGACTTACTCAACACACTCAAGGCCTCAGAGCTCCAGACCCAAAGCAGAGGTTGCTGATGTGGCGTATCTGTGCCTCCCCATCCTGGGTTCCCTTCACCGGGAGCCTCACAGGGGTACCCAGCTCCAGGGTGCCTGCTGAGAGTGGCCATGGTAGTCTTTTGCTGGGATTGATGCAGATAGGCTCATAGGAGCCCCAGAGAGCTGGGAGAGGTGCTTATCCCACTTTGGCATCCAGCACCTGCAGGTTTGGGGCTCCCTCACTCTCACTACACTTTCTCTGCTCTCTTACGCACTCATCCCAAATCCCGGCCTGACTGCTTGCAAATAAGCCTTGGAGGTCAGCCAGTGGTTGTGTGTCCTTTAAATCTGTGCTTGTGCGGCTGAGAGCCTGAGTTAATGCGCCTGTTTCCTCTTACAGCTGCTGCTGCAGTTACTGTGTGTGCTTGTGTTCGCACTGGGCAGTCCTCTAGGGTCACCCTGTAGTCCAGTGTCTGCAGCTGGGAGTAAACATGAAGTGAACATCCTGTTGGTGCCTCCAGTCTGGACACCCTCTCCATTCATCTCACAAACCGGGTGCTGCAAGTGCTTTCTGATTCCTCTAAGAAAAAGACCTGCAGTTGTAACACACTACAGGAAGCAGACATGGAGATTAAGGGACCATTGGTCTGCAGCTTGGCAATAGCCGAGAATTAATGAAAAAAAATTACATAGTATCTAGAAAATAGATGTGAACTTGGGGAAGTAAAAACCAGAAGCAAAGCAAAGCAGAAAGACCCCAATCAAAACCACACAAAAAATTGCAACCGCAATTTTTCTGTCAATCTAGGAAAATTCCCTCCTGACCCTAATCTGGCAATAGCGTTAAGCCTAATGTGTGAGCAGACCTCTGGGACTGTAATGCTAGGAGTGCCCATGCATGAGACCTAGACCCTGCCATTAGTTTCCCAAAGGAAGGAAAACCTCAGTACCTTTAGAAGCAAATTAAGAGGCAAATTACATTCTTCATCGTCACAATGACCAGCAGAAACCCAGAAGGCTGGAGTAAAGCAACACCTCCTCCAAACACCCTTAGCACGCTGACTCCTTGCAAGCCCAGATCTGTATCCCAGGCTGAACTGCCCATTTCCAGGGCTCCTTCACTTACGAATTAATGGAGGGAATTCTATCAAACTGTGTGTTAAATTGATGCAGGTTTTTCTGCCTCATTACCCTTCTTGGAAGGCTGATCCAGAACATCAATCCTGGCAGGGGTTTAAGCTCTCTAATTCACCATCTAAACTTATTAAATACTTATTGCCATTATTGTACATCTTACATATTTTCATAGCAATTTTATGTATAATTTTCTTTCAGTGGTACTTCAGAAATACATCTGTCCCCTCAGCCTCTGTCTGGCCAAAACAAACCAAACTCTTTTAGTAGATTCTTAATCAGCTTGTGTTTGTTTGTCTCAGCATCCAAATAGTTTTTCTTTGTGCAGTGGAAATTTATCCTTCCTGGATGTAGAGCTGCAAGGATATTCTGGAGGAAGTCTCACAATGCCTTGCGCAATGGCAATAATGTTTCTGCTAAAAATAACTTGTCTGATGCATCCTAGCATTGTGCAATTCCTTTTTCACAGAAGCATCACACTGCTGTTTCATATTCATCCTTCAGTGCAGTAAGGTCTTTATTCCTTTGGAGCCTTTGTTTTATCAGTTTGTAGCAAATGTCCTTGCTGCTGGTCCCCAAGTGTTTAATCTGCCCTTTCTGCCATTAAATTTCACCCTACTTCCCTCATCCCTTGACAAGGTCAAGGTCCCCTTCTTCCCCTAGGAGGAACTATTACTCTCAGCACTTGCAATACCTCCCAACTGTCTGCTCTCTCTGCATTTTGGGAGCTTCCACATGGCTCTCCTGAAATTAGCAATGGATTTACTAGCCTGAATTAATTCTCAGAATCTGGGTTAATATCTGTCCTCCAGCCTGGTCATGCCTGTGTTTGATGCAACCTGGTCAGATTCTCCTGTATCTCCTCTCCAGCCTTGGGACGGATCTTCACCTTTGGCAGCAGTTTCTCCTGGTTTATAGTGCACCATCCTTTACTCTGAACTGAGTGCCTCAGTCTAAGAAACTGGCAGCCTCATCTAAGGGATTACTTCTGTTCTGCTGTTCCTGTTCCATTAGGTGTCTCCTCACTCCCCATGTTCCCCTCATCACCTTTACTGGCAGTGTTAAACCCACTTTTGGGGTTTGATTGCAGCTGGTTCATGTCTCTTCTCCCCTCTCCTCTCTCCCAGCAGCACCACATTTGGTATCTGCTCCTCCCTGCAGGTCTGTTTCTGTCTGATGGAGCAGGCTTACCATTCACTGAAGCTGTGTCTGAAATGATTTTGTGTTTTACGTTACACTGAATTGATATGGAAATCTGCTTTCTGTCTTGTCAGAGGATATCTGAGCACTGCTATTCTGGCACGGTTTGCTGCCTGGTATTCACTGTGAAATTAAAGACTCCTCTAATTGCACAGTTCCTACTCTTTATTCATCTTGTAGCCTTGAAGACAGCAGAGTTTATTTTCAAGGCTACGTCTGGTGCATATGTAGCCAGCCCCTGAGAGTAACTGTGCGGGGTCCTTTCCACCACCCTTTCACACACCTCCTTAGGACACATCTTATCCATGTCATTCTCTTTTATGTCCTTACAATGACCCGATTTAGTAGCAGTGCTTCACGACTTCCTGCTCTCTCCTATCAACCAGGTGCTGCCAGCCAGCTTCCACTCCTGCTTATCTCTGGGGCTTTGTTCCAGACAGCACACTCTGCCTGTGCCAAGCATTCCAACGCATGCTGGGATGTACTATCCTCTGGCTCAACACCTTTCCAGTATGCCAACAGTCTGGCTTGCTGATGTGGCCACAGCAAATGGCAAAACTCGGGGAGAAGTCTACAAAATCAGTAGCATACGCTGTCACAAAATCTGAGAAGGAGAAAAACCTTGTACAAGGAATGGATGATGGCGATAAAGGACGTGGTGTTTCCAGTTTAAACTCAAAAGATTCTGGTTAGAAGATGACAGAGCCTTAGGAGATAACGCTGCTAGGACAAATGGATTTAACACCTCAGCTTAATCCGAGGGAGACCCACAAGTCCGTGTGAAAATGCTAAACAAGGTAAATTGAGTGTGACTGAAGGCTTAGTCAATGGGTGAGTTACAAGGTTGTGAAATTGTGTATGATATCAATATAGCATACAAGCTCTGTTCCCAGGTGAACTGGTATTAGAAACTGCATCTTCAAGTAGCATATTTTTAGAGGCAAGAAGTATGTAGAGAAGTAGCAGAAAATACACTTTTTCAGTTACCAAGAGACAGTTGGAGCTTGTCCCTAAGTAAAGCAGCTCTACTTCAAGTACCTGGGTGTAAAGTCTTTCCTGAATCCCACTCATTCACTAGAGCAATGCTGCATAAGCTCAGGAAACAGGACTTTACCAGCTCTAGCCATGCAACCCAGAGCAGATGTGCTTGATAACGTCATTCAGATGGCCTGGAGTACGACATCTATCGCCCACCAAAGGACTTGTGAAGTGCACAAAAAACATTTGTGGTGTGGTGCAATGAAGATGTGGAGGCCAGGCAATGTCCGTGTATCAGAACTTCCAGACCCTGGGATTGCACTTAGCCTGTAGGCAAAACACTTAATTTGTTATAAAAGTGCACATTAAGTGAATAAGAGATGATCATAATGTTTGGGGAAACACCTGGTACATGAATGAGGAACTACTTCAGGCTAAATTTGGGTTTGTATAAGCTTTGAAGCCTGGCTAAGGGACAGTTAGAATTCACAGTGGTCCATTTTCATCAGTGGACAAGAATGAGTTCTACTTACAATCACACATGAATGAAGAGACCTGCAGGATATATCTGCTCATGAATTGTAACTGCCACTGGAGGAAGATGAATAAATCAGACTCCTCCGGATGCTGGTGGAGGCAGACTTCAGAGAAGGCAATGCTATTAATGGGCCAGATAAAAGGAATAGGTCAGAGCAGGACAGGATCTCTGGAGTGCCAATAGCAACCAGGGAAAGAGGGGACAGCAGCCAACATCACTTACTGCCATGGACAGCTGTTCTCTTAATCCCCATCTCTATCAACATCTCTAAACATCTCCATGTGATAGCAAGGTTGGTGAATCAGTAACCCCTTCCAGATCCACAAGCTGGGCTCAGTTTTGTCTTTGTATTCTCTCTCTCCTGGTGCTTTGACTAGTGGCTAATTCCTCAGACCTCGGTGCTTCCCATTTGACTATTCACTTCAGAGCTATTGATTAATGAAATGTAAGTTAACAGGGACTGAAACATGGTCTGGGACCCTCAGCCACCACATTTTTATTTCAGCAATATTTCCCTCAGCATGCTGGATGCCACATGTTGGAGTGAGGCAATTACAAGGCTGGACCCAAACTTCAGTAGAAATTTTACGCGTACCCATTGCTTTCAAACCACAGCTAAAAAAATGTTTGGATGTCCACAAATGTGCTTGGTGATAGTAGCATGTATTTAAGGTAATTTTTCAGCACTGTTCTTCCCTTAAAACTCTCTGTTGGGCCCCTAAGTCCTTGTAGGCTTCCCCCTACTCTGTGTTACTTTTTTTTTTTCTTCTAAATGTCATCTGTTCTACTGATTAACTGTGCCAGACTTGGGGTTATTTATTATTTTAGCTTGTTGTTAGGATACTTTGAGTGATGCCATATTTAAAGCTTTAAATGAAGGGTCTCAATGTCATTGCAAGTATTTGTCCTTTCATCAGCTACATAAAAATTCTTCTTAATTACTCTGGTGACTTCTACACTTACTCACTTTGGAAGGAGAATATGCTCATCTGCCTTTTAAATTACATTGCACTGCAGTATACTTTCTGCTGCTTTTTCTTCTCCTGCCATAATACTGGATTTGAGCACATTGTGTTCATAAAAACAAGGTGACTCTTCATTATTACATTTCAAACTCCCTCCTGTGTGTACTACTTGTGACTAAATCAAGAGTTCATCCTCTACTTGGTTCCTCTGAGTGGTCATTCTAAGAAATATCCATTTATGAGGCTAAAAATGCAGTCTTTACATCATTGTTTGATTTGATGTCTACCCAGTCTGTATGGGGGTAATTAATGTCTTCCATTATCATTATGTTTTCTCCCCTAACAACCTCTTAAGTCCCCCAGATGCTTTTCATTCCACTATCCTAATCAGGTGGTCAGTAGTGTATTCTCAGTATCACTTAGACACATGTCAATACATAATTGTTCTCTAGTAGTTTAAACAACATCCCAGATGTGCTTTTTTTCCCTCTTCCCCCCAAATCTGGACAAATACTCTGCTACTAGCCTGAATAATTTTCTGTGGCTTGAGCTGCTACTCTGGCAATTATTTTCCTGCTGAAATGAGACAAAACCTTACATTGACTTGGGTGTTTTTTGTTTTTTGTTTGTTTGTTTGTTTTGGTTTTGGTTTTTTGTTTGTTTGTTTGTTTGTTTTGTTTTGTTGCTTATGTTGTATTTTAAAAATAAAATCACATTTGATTTCTAGCTCTGGACTTTGCTCAATGAAAATGTCTTCTTTCATCAACCGTTCTTTCAGTTTGCTGAATGTACATTTGTAACTTGAAAGAAAACTTTTATCACCTTGGACAAGGGCAAAGATATTTTCTATCTGCATGTGGTCACCCACCTGTTCTGTAATGCAAGAAGCATTTTATGGTCATTGCTCATAAAAATCAGCTTACTATGTATGAAGACACTCAGTTTTTTTGCACCCATACTATTCTTTCCAGGGTGATGGGTATGGTGACCATTCCCAACTTCCTCAATCTCCATTCAGAAACTGCAGAGCATTTGCCACTTTTCACTTCTTGATTATGAGAGCCAGCTTAGGCAGAACATTAGGCAGTACACTACATCAAGTAAGTCAGTGGTTTCATCTCTGAAAGGAACTTTAAAGTTCCTGATTAGTCACTTGTAATTGAGCCTCCAGCACCTCCCTCACGCCTTTACGGTAACCACAAACCTGTTTAACACTGGGCAGAGTTTTGAGTGTGGCTGCTGAGTGCAGAACATGAATGAAGCCATTTTGAGGGCTGCCTTCATTCTTGTAGTGTATATACATAGAGAGAGAGGTTTTATGATGAGCAACTTGGAATTTTCAAATTCTTCACACCCTTTATTTTGGGGACACTGCACCTGTCAGGTTGCTGGTGTGGAAAACTTGTAAGGGACAACTGCTTGTTCCACTTGCCTGTCTCTTAGGATGCACCAAGCCTTTCTCGGAGTTACCTGCATGCTTGGTTGAATTAATGTTTTGTTGTTTCCTGTTTCTACAGCATTTATAGTTTTGGCCAAGCTCGTTAATGAGCTGACACACACAAAGATGCTGTTGTCTGCTAATCACTCTGCTAAGGGCTTTGGAATGGTACTGCCATTTGTCACCATTCTTGTAAATTTCATAGAATCAGACAAAAGTTGATTAAGTTCCTATGAATTTCCTGACAGTCAGCAGTGATAAAATAACTTTTCCTGTTCCCCTAAGTGGGGGAAAAGCAGAACCCCGCAGTTATCTGGTCCTTTAGCAGCAAAATGGCTCAAGCATCATGCACATGTATGACCAACAGTGCTGCCTCTCATGGATGTGTCACACAGGGAATATACACTTTATGTGTGCCAGGGACAGTGGCACTGGAGCAAAGCATTCAGAGCATGAGAACGGTCTCAAGTCATTCTGCAGTCTCAAGTTAAACATTGCAGACGACTTGGCTATTCCAGTTTCAGCTCTACCCTGGTTTCAGGTGACTGTTTCCTCATCCCCCTGAAACAATTACAAGCTCACCTACTGTTCAGCTTGCTGCATCACCCTTCCTTTTATTACAAAGGTGATCTTCAGTCCATTTATTCAACTGTCCAGCTTTTCGATTCCTTTAATGGGGATAAACTCCCTGCTGTAAACCTCAGATTATTCTTACCTACCTTACAAATCTATTGCTTTATATTCATATTAGTATTATAATTTCTGACAACACATTGTCTTGTGCCCTGAAATCCATCCTAAACTTAATGAATATCTCTGTGCTTTCAGGCTGATAGTCTGCCCATCTCTAGTGAAGCTGCTATTGCATGACAATAAAGCCCTTTGGAAAAGGGATCAAATTGCTTCCCTCTTCATCCATCCTGCACACACTACATGGTGCTTCTCAGGCTCCTGCCCAGCAGTGTGAGTCACAGCATTTCCATTACTGATATCTGTGGATCATTGTATGTGTTGCTCTGTGCTGTTGTCCGCGGCCTCTTGTCTGCCAGTCTCATCTCTTGCAGGACGGACTCATTGTCTCAAAACATGGCCCACAAACTTTGCTTGGATGGAGCGACTTTTGGTGCTCAATATGTTGTCAAAGGTTAATTTTGTATTTCTTCCCACTGACCTGGGTAGACTTCCCAAAGTGCAGTGTTCCTTTTGCTGGACAATCTCCTCAGCCTGTGATCAGTCATGGCCTCATCCATCCATGATGTCACTTTCTACCTTGTTAGGTTTTATTTCAGTGTGGGCTCACACACATTTGTGTGAGCTCCTCCTGCAGTGGGCATGGCACAAGCATTTGGACTTGCCTTGCATTATTTTGACTATGTAATCCAGTTTGCTCCAGGGAATAATCCTGTTCTGGCAGGAAAACTGAAGAGTTAGTATCTCTCTCTCATTGCTATAAATCATCTAACAAAGGCAATGTATTGGAATTATGCTGCATTCCTCAGTAGAAAGCATGTTACTCCTTTACTTTCAGTGAGGTCTCATTTGTTTCTCTACTTGACAGGTCGTAGTCTGTGTTTGCTTCTGCTTGGCTGGGGCTTCTCAGAGGAGTGGATCACTCCCTTCAGAAGCTCATAGAGTCTGGGTAGAAGTATAGTTTGTATAGAATAGACTTTGCTGATAATGGCTAGAGGGTTACAAAATTGAATTTGTGCCTTTTTCTCACTTTTCTTTCTTCATACTTGTGGTTCAGTGCTTCCTTCCTGAGATTGTGATACCTCACATTTCCACTGGACTGGTATCTGTCTCACCATTCTGTGCTTCCCACAGTATCTCTCCACAGCAGGAATTCTGCCTAATCTGGGCCCTCTCTCGTACATAAGGTATTACCCTAGGGAGAAATTCCAACCTCCTGGTCTGGGGCCCACAACAAGGGCTGACTGAAGCCGAGGAAGCTACAACACATCCATGGGCTCTTTTGTACCCTGTCTCTGAGGCATTGATCACTGATCTGTAGGTTTGCATGCACTTGGCAATGTGCCACTGCCTGGAGCATATTGACAGAAAAGGTTTTGCTGAAATATCCACTGAAGAAAGAGGATAGTCCAAGGCTGCTTGTGCAAGTCTCACTTTTCTGCAGCTGGCCCCTTTCATTCAGATATCTGCTGTGCTGATGGAGAAGGTGCCATGTTCACAACGGCATTGCCTTGAACACCAGCCACACAGGAACCACGCAAATCAGCAATTTAGAGCCTATCCCCTTCACCCATTTCTGTGTATTTCTTCTGCAGGACCACAGAAACAGGCAATTAATGGGGCAAGAGGGTAAATCATGCTTCTACTGACTCCCATTAAGGTAATGAGATTCTACTGGCCATTTTTAACTCTCACTACTTCCCTGCCCCTGACATCTCTGGGGCAGTAATGATATTGGGTGTGGTGCAAGACTGTGTGAGAAGACTATTTTGTGCTCAAATGTCCGAATATTTTCCGTTCTTGTGGCAAAACGGATGTTGGAGAGACTTGCTGTAGGATCTGCCTTGAAAGTCTTACCTCTGCGATGCCAGGCCCTGCTCAGTGTTGAGTGAAATTGTCTGCAGCTCATTAACATCAAAGCATTTTCTCCACTGGTCTGGGCGGCTCAGTAGTAACCAGCAGGCAGACCAGAGAACAACTACGCTCTGCATTAAGCTTTGCCTGCAAACAATTAACATCAAAGGGGAGCCACTGTGAAACAGAGCAAAAACAATGTTCCAAATGTAGCAAGTTTCCTGGCCCATGGGAAATCGGGGGAGGCCAAAACTGTATCCCCAGCTAGAGAGCTTGTGCTGAGGTGCTTGCAGGAGCAAGTACAGGAGGGCTGCTGGGGTCTGCTGATAGTCCTGGCCAGGAAAATAAATGGTAGATCCATTTTGGTTTGAACAAACTTGCCTGATGGTGTGTTGCAGCATCATGCAAGCTCTGGTTTATCAAAACTGGTCACGCCAAATTCTAGGATCAAGTCAGATCTTCCCATTGCTTTGGTAGTTTCATGATTACTCACTTAGCTCCCACTCTGGATGATACTCTTGAGGCCAATCCCATTGCTCTTTATACCCTTTTTCTCCATCTCCCTGAAAACAAAAGTTTTAGCTTATGATTTTAGATGCTGCTGCTCTTTTATAATGTAGACCTTAGCCCTTTGTCTGCTCCTCCTCACAGGAGGCCTGTAGTATTAAACCATTTTTCAGATTACAAGACTGTTGCCTTTCTCCAGCTCTCAGTTTCTCCTGCTTTATGTACTGGGTCTTCTGGTTCATGCTTTCCTCATTTTCTTCCTCCCTGCTTTGGTGGTGAGTAAGAAATCCAAATTGTTGGTCTGTGATTAGTACAGTGCCTAACAGACTTAGGAACTCAGGCTCTAGTGAGAGACATGCCTGGATTTTGAGTTGAATGGAGATTCCCCACTTCTGGATATGGAGACAAGTAGACACCAATGGTTCATCACATTGAAAAAAGGGTGGAACAAAGACCAGGATATCACCAACAATTAGAATGAGATGCAGCTAAGGGGATCATTCCCAAGCAGGGGTGCCCAAAGAGCTTTCCCACTCTTTGTGGTAAAGAAATTCTCCATAGGTCATGCTTTCCCTTTTTTCACTGTTGATAGCTTTCAAGCCAGGGCTGGGATTCCCTAAACCTGTCTGCTCTGCTCATGAAAGCAAGCTTCACCTTGCCCTCCTTGCACAAAGCTGCAGCTTGAAATGGGTTTTCACCTCTTGCTACTCTGGTTGCTGTTTGCTCCGGGAAGTTCCACTTCCTGCAGTGAGAAATCATCTTCTGTCTTCCTCTATGGCTTTTTAACTCCCTAATCATGTGCGGCTAGGCAAGGTGAGGATAATGACAGGGGGTTAGAGCAGGGAAATAAAGGCTCATGTACCTTTGTCTCTGGCCTTATGGCAAGGTTTGTAGTAAGAGATGTCACTTTACACTATCCCCTGAGCTTGAAAGAAGCTGGTACTGATGTTCCTGTCCTCCTGCATGGGCGCAAGGCAGTGCCATGCCTTCCGACAGTAAACGTATTCCCAGCCGGCTGTCATAACTGATGTTACTACATCACCAGTGTCCTTTCAACATCCGAGCTTACCTGGAGGGAGGGCCTTGTGCTTGTGGTGCAAGGCTGCAGCACAGGAGGTGACTGTGTCATGGAGCTATCACTATGGGACCTCCTGGCCACTGCAGACTCTTACATCTTCCTTCTCCTTACATCACGGCCCCCAACAGACCTGGTGGTTTTATAACTACATGGTGGAGTAGACGAGGAGATTTCATCTCTTCCTGATGGAAAACTATGTAGCTCCATCAGGGCGGAAACATCTCCTCAAGGAGGGATTGCAGCTTTGGGCACAGTGACCCCTCAGGAGTGTGTCCCCTCAGGACAGTGTACCCTCAGGGGTAGGATGTCCCTTCAGAATACAGTGACCCTTCAGAGGTGGGATGTTCCCTCAGGACACAATGACCTCTAAGAACACGATGACCCCTCAGGGCGTTCCCGCTCCCTCACGAAAGGCTCCGGGATTTCACAGCGCCCCCTAGCGGACGGGTGCGGGGCCGCCGCACGTGCGAGGCGCTGGCGGGCGGGAAGCGCATGCGCGGGGCGGGGCGGGAGCCGAGCGCGAGTGGGCGTGTCAGAGCGCGGCGCGCGCGGCCCTCCCTCCCTCCCTCCCCCCCGCCCCGCCGGCCGCCACCGCCCCCGCCCCGCCCCCGCCCAGAAGATGGCGAGCCCGTGCGGGCGGCAGCAGTGCTCCATCCAGAGGCGCGGCGTCCGCCACCAGCTCGATTCGTGGCGACACAAGCTCATTCACTGTGTAGGTGAGGGACGGCGGCGCGGCGGGGAGGCCGGGCCGGGCCCCGCGGCGGCGGGAGGCTCCGCCGGAGCGGGGGCCGTGAGGCGAGCGGCGGCGCGGCCTGCGGGCCCGCCCCGCTCCCCCTCCCCGCCGGCCGCCGTGAGGCGCCGCGCCGGGCCGGGCCCCGCCCTGCGCCGAAGGGGGGGAGCCGGGAGGGGGGTCCTGCCCTGCCCTTTTGTGCGGCCCCTGTCAGCGCCGCGCCCGCTCCTCCCCGCTCGGCACGGCCCGGCCCGGCCGCGGCCCCTTCAAACTTGTTTACGGCGGGGCCGCGCCCGGCGGTGGGGAGCGGCTCGCCTGTCAGTGGCCAGGGGCGAGCCCGGGCCGGCCCGCCTGCCCCCGGCCCGGCGGGGCGGGAGGGAGCGAGGCCGCGGAGCCGGCGGGAGGAGCGGCGGGGGAGGCGGAAAGTTGTGGATCGCGGTGCCGGATTGACGCCGTGAATCCGGAGCGGGGCCGCGGGGTTAAAAGGATGTGTGATTGCTTTTCTCTTCTCCCCCCACCTCCTATTTTTCCCCCTCCTCCTCTCCTTTGCGCGTTTCTTGTTAGGTAGGCTCGTTGCAATCGAATGTTTGAGGTTTTGAAAAAGAAGTCCCTTTCATCTCGTTTAACTTTTTCCATTCAAAATACAGATTTTGCCCTTTTTTCTTTCCCTAGTAAGAAATTGAGACCTTTTCTATAGGTCCCAACATTCACATAAATGTCAGCTGTAGGCCAGTAATTCCATGTGTGTCTCCAAAGAAAAAATGTTTGAGAACAGTAGACTGAACTTGCAGAGTAATCTTAAAAATCCCTGTCTAGAACATCGGTGTGTTTCATCTTGTTTGGGCTTCTGTTTCTAATTGAGACAAATCCTCGTTTTATTTTTAAATATGCAAATATGGCCATAATCTGCCCGTGACTGCTCAGTATAGGTAATCTGTAATAACAGTCACAGATTCACTTCAGTTCCTTGGGTGCAGAGTTAAACCTCTTATTGTCAGTTAGCTCAGCATCCCGGTTCATTATCAGGGATTTGAAACACCATTTTTGGTTACACCAGGATGTGTAACTGCTGTGTACATTTTTGGCTTCATCTAAATGTTTAAACTTCGGTAATATAAAAGTGTGCTCTAGATGCTTGTTAACTTCAGAGTAATTAAAGCAGTTAATTTGTTTTATGCATAAAACAACTGATGGGCAATATGTGGCTGAGAAACTCACACTGCCTAAAAGTGTTGGGTTTTCTTTCCAACGAATAATTGATGTTTCTAGATTCAGTTTGTGGGATTTTATTTTAATTTTATCTCTGCTGCATTTTATTCCACTTCTGCTTGAACCAGTTTTATTTTACTTCCATCTCCTTTTCTCAATTCCTCTTACCTCAAGATGCTGGGGTTCAGCTGTTCTAGTCCTCTCTAAACTCCTTATTTGCAGCATGTCATCTTGTCTTCCTCTCAGTCCCTGCTGCTCTAGCATTGGGTCCTTGAATCCTCCAGTGGAGCTGTCCTACTGCTCGGAGTTTCACTAGATAGATGTCAGGAGTAAATTTGGAGGGAAGAAAAAAGGAAGGAAAAGAAAGCCCAAAAAGGATGGTTTCAAAGCTGCTATTGAAGATACTGTGTTGAGATGAAATGCAAGAATTGTCTCTGTTCATTGTGCTGCTCGTTGGGAAAATCCTAGGTAGCTAGAGAAGCTTATGTCTACAGATTCAAGGAAAGCACTACATTATTGAAGTTCTTAGCAACCCTAAGTGGTAAAACTTAAAACAAACACCCCACCTCCATCCCCATTAATACACACCCAGTTCCATTTCCCTAAAGCCATTGAAATTACCAACTTCTGGTGAAATTGCTTCTTCCCCTTGTCCCTTGCATCTCTCTTCCTCATACCTAAATTTGATACGTTTTCTTCCTCCGAAAGATTTCCCTCTCTGAAAGTCCCTCTCTGTGTGTTTAACAAAGGATACTGAGAACACTTTAAAGCACAGAATTGACTGGGATTTTTTGGAGGTAAAGTACAGTACCATTTTGAAAAAATAAAGTCCAAAGTATAAATGTGCTCTGTGACTTTTATCTTGATGGCACTATGTCGTAAATAGTTTCAGCTTCAAATTGATCAGCTTTATGAGGTTTCAGGACCTGCCTCATTCCTAGTATGAATCTTGCATAAATCGTTGGGTCATGTAAATGTTACCTTTTTTGTTTTCATATTTCCATAAAATTATAAAAGGTTTATTGCACTTGCCCAGGATCTCCAGCTGAAATTATGTTGTGATCTTAACCCCTTGCTCTAAATATACCTCTGTCATATTTTAAAAGTGAATTTTGACCATATTCCATGAGATTTGGAAGTAGTCTGTTAAATGATATAATGTTCTGGTTCACCTTGTCTGTTTGTAGAAGTCTTTGAGAATATTTGCCTGTAATAAACACTCTGCTTTCCAATATTTATGTATCAGTATGGGAAAATCTTTCTTCTAGTAATCAGAAATACTCATTCATATTTAGTTCTGAAAGTAAATGAGGTGTGTGGGATTTTCTGTGTTAACATCATTCCCTGAAAAGTCATTCTAATACCACGCCATGTGGCATTCAGAAAAAATATACCTGTGGTTTGAACTAGTGCATTTGGCAATAGAAGTGGCTTAAGTAATTCATTTTCCCCTCTTGTTTCTTGCTTTTGCAGTTGGCTGCTCCTTTGGACTGTGGGTTCATGGCAATTTGTCAAGCTTGTGCTCTTAAGGGAGCAAAACCACAGACAGACTGACAGACCACCTGCCCACAAGGAGCCAATTCAGGGGAGCTGTCCTGGCAGAAAATGTCTTTTGGAGGGAGTAGAATAATTTTCTTCTGGTGTAGCTCCCTGAACTGGCTGGCAGGTCAAGCAAATACCAGTGCTAGCACAAGGAAGAGTGTGAGAATGCAAAGCTGGTGGAAAGGAAAGGAGTGAGAACAAGGCAGCAGAGATACAGATGAGCTTGATCTGTCACAGACTTGCATCTTTGGTTTTTCCTGTGTAGCTTTTTGTGGGAGATAGCTCAGGAAACTGATCTGGCTGAAAACTTCCTTCATTATCATGCTTTTTATCCCCTTTTTTTGAGGAGGGAGATGGTGAGGCTGGCGGAGCATAGATCTGTGAGCAGTTGTGTTGATCAGTGATGAAATTAAGGGAGCAGCATCCATGGCCTGGAGGCGGAAGGAAGTGTGGAGAAGGGGTGTCTAAGCTCTCCTAGCAATGTGTTGTAATGGGACTGTGGAACCACGCTGGCACTGGTGCCTGGATCTTGATGCCCTGGTAGGACTTTGTAGAGACACAGTGTTGCCAGATATTAACTGTTTGATTCTGACATATGTGTTCTCTGTACCAGTCTGGAGTGTTAACATCTTTTTTAGTGGTCAAAAGCAGATACCTAGACACAAAGGCATGTGGTGATTCTATTTTTTTTCTTCCTTCTCCCAGGCTTTAATCATCTTGTGTTCAGACATTTGCTGAATTTGAAACGGTTGATAAGATTGGATCTGCTAAGGAATGGGGAGTTTGAGAAAGGAAATAACCCACAGATCCCTGAAACCCTCCTGACACCTTTTATAGAGGCAGTTAATAGCATGGCAGCGCTGCGTGATCACTGGAGTAGCGTGAGGTGATCACATGCATTTCTTCTAGCTGGTGATGCTTGGCCCTTTGTTAAATATTAGCTGTACTCTTGGAGACTCCCTGACTGAATTATAGTCTGTATTGGGGGTGTGGGGGCAGGGAGGGAATGGTTCACTACTCTTCAGCAGTGTTTCTAGTTTTGGGAGCAAAATGAGGATTTCAAGGAAAAACCTGTAACATTTTCGTAAGATTTCCAATCATCTTGAGCTCTGCCAGTGTTTCATTGAAATGCTGCTTAGCTGTTATGCTGTCAAAATAAATCAAAGTAATTTCCTTTATTTATTTTATTTTTTTTTTAATTATTGTTACTGATTAAATACTCTAACCTAAGTACCTGATCTCTTTCTGTTTAGTTTGTTGTATGGTGGTGGTCTTCTGTAACCTTGGATACTTAGGATTAAAGTGTGGATTCTGAGAAAGAAATATGATACATCAGGAAGTGTTAGAATAGAATAATAATCAAGAGAAGGTGTATAGCAGTTGAATAATTCTGAAATCTTTATTACTTTTCTTATCTTGATTATAGCTCCTGTATAGCTCCAGCCTGTGTGTGATATGAATTAGCTGCTGCTTCCAAACAGTTAGCTGTGTTATCTGGTTTTGGAAGTAGGCTCGAGTCTCCAAGTGTTTAAGGTGGTTCTAGTTCAAAGGTCAGATTGTATTTCTTTGTTCCAAATTGAGAAAGCTTATTATAGCTGTGATGTTGATGAAAAATAGTAATAAAAAGCAAGTTAAAGTTTAAATGTAGGGCTGTTCTATACTGGTATTTGTTTTAGATATACCCCAGTCTTGTCCCCAGCAAATGCGTGAGTGGTGCTGTTTGTGTTTTCTCAACTGCTTGCACGTAGCTGTAACTTGTGGCCTCTTTATTAAATTCATTGTACAGCAGTTTTACAGTATAGTAGCTGAAGGCTTTTTCAAGAAGATCTGTTCAATGCTCCAATATTTCTGCTTGTTGCCAGTATGAATAGAGGGAATGAGAATTATCATTTTATGACAGAGTTATGCCAGGAAAAGATTGAGGCAACTATCATTTAAAAATAAAAATCCTTAGTTGGAAGAAGTAAAATTTAGTTTGATTTTTAGCTTTACTTTAAATGTGCATGGAAAGATGGTATGTGTCTGAAGAACAGTAGAAGTTGACTTGTGGGGGATGAATCTACAATTCAGATCTGTTCCAAATACCTCTTTGAATTCCCTACAAATCACTCTGGATTTCTCCTTGTTTCCCTGCTTGCGCATGAAGAATAACTTCTGTCCTTTCAGGGACAGTGTCAACCAAACAAAAGCATGCTCAAAAAAATTATTGATAATCACTTGGAGTTACACCATCTTGAGATCTTCTTCTGATGCCTGTGACATGAAGTTTAGACTAGGCCTAGTAATTTGGTTTTTTTCACATTTCAACAAAAACATATTTTAATTTATGTGAGGTGAAACAATCACTGCAAGGTGGTGGGATAGTTCCTTCTTGGGATATGTTTGTCCTGCAGGAAGTACAGGTATTTGGACTTTTTAACTAAGAAATACTGACATTCAGAATTCATCCACTCTAATAGAACTTAAAAAATTAATTACAGTAATCCAGCCCATGCATGTAGAAAATAGTAAAAATCCACCTAGATAAAATCTTTCTAGCATTTATGTTGGGATGTATATGTTACAGATTTACAGCTTTGTGGTACAGTACCATTTTAAACAAGTGCCTGAAGGACTGTTCCAAAATTTCAAGCCATTTATTGACCGTTTGGGCCATATGTTGATGATAGTCCAAATGCTATTATATGTAGAAGTCCAGTATCTGCACTTCTGGAATTAATAATGGATGGTAAAAAATCCCAATTTCCATGCTCAGTTGTCTAATTCCTTACGGTGTGGTACTTTCAGGACTCAATAATCTGCCATCTTAGGCTATTGCTCAACCAGGCAAGTACTGTCATGTGTCTTTATGGGGTTTTTGGAGTTTGCTTGTTTATTTTTGTCTGAGAACATGTGTTTTCTCATTAGTGTTGTTAAATTACAACAAGAATGCTTCCTAGAAGTCAATTTAGGCAACGTTTGAGGAAAACCAGGCATTTAATAGGGTTAAAGAAAATTAGCCCTGTCTTAGGGGTTGGGGCAGAGCAAACATTTCTGCAGTATTTTACAGGAGACTTTCCAATCCTCTTCCTCACTCTTCTGTGTATACATGTTTTCACTCTTATGAGGATGAGGCTTTGGTTCTCAAATGTTGCTAGGATGGATAATTCCAACTCTCTGAGAAGTACAGAGCTTTTGAGATTTTCTGAGGGCAGGGTTGGGATGGGATGGGATGGGCTGAGCCAATTTAGGGTCTGCCCCTGTCTAAGAGGGACATTAGTGCTTATTTTTACTAAACTGAGAGAAGCTTGCAAAAACAGCTAATCTTCTGGTGATGTGCAGTAACCTGAGTTATCCTAGCAGGGATTGAGATCATCAGGAGAGCTCATCTGAAACACTAACACTCAATGGGATCCTGTCTGTGGGGGGAAGGGACATGGATAGAATAGTCTACTCGAAAGGCACAGACTCTTCTAGTTTGTGTCTTGTTTCTTGTAACCAAGCTACAGACTGTGGTTATGTTTGACAGTAGTGCTGTCTAAACTGGCTTAAATAGCCCCCTCTGTTCAAGCACAACTATGTGTGGCAGCTTGGTGAATCAGGTCCCTGACTAGACCTGATTAGAAAACAATCTTTTTGTTTGTTTGTTTTTACTACAACATCTGCAGAGGAAGAAGAGGCAGAGAATAACGAGTTGAGGCTGTTCAACTGGTATTGTCACACATGCAAAAATACATCTTTCACTGAGTAGATGTTATTTTTTGTGTGCTTCATGTTCATTGCAGAAGCAGGAAAATTGAAGCAATCTTCTTCGTGCTCCCTCTCTGATAATGAACTGTGGGCTTTGCTTTTCTAACCAGTTCCTCTTTAATATACCTCCTCTCCCTGTATCTCTGCAGGCCTCTAGGGTTTCTCATTTCTCTCTGATAAATCTATGTGGCCATGTTGGGAAATGAGAGCCTCGACTTTTTTCTTTTTCTCTTGAAGAATGCCTTACTGTTATTTCTCTGGATATCTTTAAGTAATTTACCTTTTTCCTTAGATTTATTTCACCTTGTATTTGTGTGTAGTATCACATGCTCTTTATGATGAGTTGACAAAAAAATTGAATGCTCAAAACTAAGGAGGAGGTTTGAGTTACACATGAGTTTACAATGCTGCTGGCATATGAAAGATGAAGTAGAGGTTATGGTTTTGCAAAGTTTTTGCAGGATATCAGTTCTTCTATGGTAAGATTGCTATTAAATGATGTCTCCATCTGTTTTTTTCCACCCTTCTTACAGAAAAGAGAAAGGATGGTACTCCTCTTGCATTTCTAGGAGGGATGGCAAAGTGGCTGCACAGGGAAGACTTGCAAGATCCTTGCAGGAAGACAAAGGATGTTCCTTATGCCCTGAGGACCATGATATTTTATGGGAGGGAGTAGAGGGGGAGAAAAGAGGACTGGACAAGAGCCTAGTATTCATTAACAAAGAAAGCTTTCAGAAGCTGAATCCAGCAGCGTCGAAAGACATCAGAGGCCACCAGACAATCTTAACTCTTGAGCTGAGTTTACTAATGAAAACTTTCCTGGTTGTCTTTGATTGCTTTTTGCATACAATTATAGTACAGGTGTTTCAGTGTGTAACCGGAGAGCTTAGTCCATCTGATGTCTTTTGCCCTCTGCTGCTGCAGGGGTGGTCCAGAGATGATCATTGTAAAAATGGAGTAACTGCCAGAATAGGAAGAGGAGTACGTAGTCAAGAGTCAGAGTTCTTCATTTTTTTATTTCCTTTTTTGTTGGTTGCCCTAAGAAAACGATGTGAAAGCTTCAGCCCACGGCCTGTAATTCCCTACTCTTAATACTTCAAGACTGGTTCTTAGTGCTGAGGCTCCTGTGCTTGTTGTAGTGTCTGTAATGAGTTTGCAGCAATGTGCTGTTTGGTTCCCCTTGCTGCTGTGTTTGTGTGACAGGAGGCAGCTTGCTGTGTTACCTGCGTAATGAACTTCTGAGTTCAGCCTGCAGCCTTGCAAGGACAGGCCCTGCAGCTGTTGAACTCTCCACAGCGATTTCATGTGCATAAAGCTCCTTGGTGGTCTGCTTGTGCTTAATGTGGAGATTAACTTTCAGGTCAGTTTTGAAACTTTGTCACAGTTTAGTCAGAGTAATGGAGAGACGTGCTTGTGCACTTCAGATGGGGAGTCTTGTGATCGGAAGAGTCCTCTCAGCGTGTGCCTTGTGACCTGTAGTCTTGGACTTCTAGAGAAATATTTTTTTATATTTGAATGCAGAAAATGGATTTGCTTTGGTTTAAACAGCAACCCGGCTTACTACTTATCTTCTTTGGAAGTTATTTGGTCCTCATTGTGAACAAGTTGAAGATAAGCTAGTGTTACAGCAGACCTTTGTCTCAAATTTGGTCATCTCCTGGGTTAAGGTTTGTCATTGTGGCAAAAATGATGAGAGCTGCTGACTAGGTGATGCTTTGTCATGGTCTTTAGATGTGTTTCTGAAAACATGCTATTGTATCCTTTGCATAAAGAAAATGTTTGCAGAATGTTTCCATTTTGCTTTGCAAAAGCAAGAGAATAGGAAAGCGTGGAGGTAAGTTCGTTTTCTGATCTAAACAAAGTTAAAAAGTAATCTTCTTAAAGCAGTGATTCCATTTACATCCTTCAGAACAGGAGGAACATTGCTATCTTACGCCTAGCTTTCGCTCCTATTTCAAAGTCATTAGTGAAACTTAAGTTTATATGATACCAGAATCTCTCTTCTGGGGTTTCTCTCAAGGGTCTTACTTTTATCTTATGAAGAAAAACACCGTCTGACAGTGTTTACTTTAAAACAAGTAGTGAAAAGACTTTTTGTAAAAAAATCCTACTGCACTTTAGTGTCGATGATAATTTCTTGATCTAATTGTCCTCTTTGCTAAGTATGAGGAGTGTTCCTTGCTGGTTTAAAATGTCCTTTGGAAAAGTTTTGCTCTTATTCAACTGGAAATTGAAAGTTTCAGTGACCTTAGTGGTTATTCTTTATCTGCATGCTGCACCTTACTATCTTTCAAAATATTACAAGATTGAGAAAAGGATGAAGACATGTGAGGAAGAAGCTAAGTGTGAAGTATTAGTTATGTGTAGGTTGAGATGGGTATCCATATTGTAGAACGTGTTTTGTAAGACAAGTGCACTGAGTCTTTGTCAAAACAAAGCGTCCAAGTCTTTTGGAGGGGGAAAAAGTATTTTTCCCCTTAAGTATTTATCATGAATGTTTAGTTTATTCTAACTTATACTTGATGGGCAAAATTGTATCAAGTATAAAACTAAATTTGGTATTTCTGGTTAAATGCCCCTGCCCACACATTTCTCTTGGTTTTTTATACTTTTCTGTCATCCTTGTCAATCCCATGCATTCATTCAAAATAAGAAAAATGTAATCATCTGGAACTGTATGGTAAGATGCTATGAGAATCTAGTTCTTGTATCTTACAGGAGTATTTTTGTAAACTCCTCACAAAATTTGATGCCTTGGTCTTCCTCTGCAGTTTTCCTTGAGAGTGATGTGCAGTCATTTGGGAATTAATGGCTGTAGTGCTCAGTTGACATAGGCCATGCAGAGGTCCATTTTGCATATGATCTTTTGAATTCAACAGGGATGCTGCATTTATTTCTTGAACAAGCCTAAACCATTGAGAGAAGAACTGTGTTTTGCCAGAGCTCTCTTAAATCAGTGTTTTTCAGTCTGAAGTTGGCAAGAAGCAACCGTGGAAAAACAAGGCTATTGCCAATAGTTTCAGTTTGTGTGTGGTTTTTATGCTTTTCAGGATTCCACAATTTGAAAATTGCTGCTCTAAATGATTAAATGAACGCTATTTTTCCTTTTCAAAGTGGCTCCAGGTGTTAAGGAGTATGAGCTCCTAAGGAGTATGAGATACTTAGTGACCCATTAGATTAGCATTGATTTTTATCTTTCCTTCCTCTTGTCATACTTTGCTGTTTAAAAGTATATATTATCCAAAAATGGATATTATTGAGGATACTGAGTCTGGAAAACTTCAACTTGAAAGCTGACTTCTGAAAAAAGGGTAGAGTGGTATTAAGTAAGTCTGTTTACAGAACTGCACTCCGTGAATGTAGAACTTCTGTATTTTCCCTTCCAAGAATCTTGCTAGGAAGGCCAGACTCCTGCTAGTTTGTGTTAGATCTAAAGATTTCATTGCATTCCTTCCTTACATGGTTGTGAAAGGAACTTTAAATATGCAGGCCTGAGCATAAACTGATGTAGTCTCTATGCAGTGCATTGGCAGATGCCCTGAAACAATAGGTAAACTACCTTCCAGGTCTCAAGAGGACATGGAATTATTTATTTTAGTGACTAAAAGGCATTTGAAGTATGGGATGGATGTTTGGTAATCCCTCAGTGCACTGCTGTTTTGGGTATCAGAACACAAATAGTCTCCATCCTGGCTGCTGTCCACCTGACTCTTTTTTTGCTAGAACCATAGTTGAGGTCACAGTTTGAGCATGCTAACAGTACAGAATTCAATAGAGTTCAGAGGTTACTCTGCTCAACAAGTTACTCAGTTTTAAAATAGATTAAAATTTGACTTCACGTCTTAAAGATGTTGCAGAGCTGTAGTTGACTTTGCCATGGAGGCTGCACTCCTTTCCTATGACAGATTGGTTCTTGTTCTTAAATCATCTGTTTGCCTGTGACTAATCTTGAATTTGTATCTCTCTGCTGCTTGTACTTTGAAGTAAATTCTGCACTCCAAATAATAAGAGTGGATAGGGCTTTACATTTTCTCAACTCCTTGTAGCCCAAGGACTGCTCCTGGCCCTAGGATAGGAAATGCCTTATGCAGCTTGGTGTATAATGGGAGGTGCTTGAGAGGAAGGCATGTATCAAGAAGTCGATCACAGCTGCTTTGGTCTATACTTACTGGCATGGTGATGAACTTTAGCAGCTAAATGCACTTGTGATGACACCTCACAAACTTCAGAAAGTAAGCAGTTATTTTTGGAAACTTTTTTCCCCTTCAGGACTAAAACTACTAAACCTACTTAAAAAAAGTCTATGCAAAAACACTTTTCCCCAAGAAATTGGCACCTTCTGCTTATCATGTTTGTGGGCATTTCAGCATCCCAACCCTATATCCCTCTTGATGTTCCTTCTTGTCTTTCTGTTGTCTGAAGGTTGGAGGGCTTTCCATTGCTGTAAGGGAAGAATAGTTATTTCTTGTTCAGTTGAGGAAAGAGATAAGCAATCCTCTGATCTCATCTTTAAGGCAGATGGATCTTTGCTCTCAGTATGCCATGGTGCTGCTTAGGGGGGTTTTCATGATTCTGCTGGTAAGCAGCAAGCAGAGCTAATTTCTGACTTGGTTTGTACTAGCAGACTTGAAGAGTTAAGAGTGCCGAATTTATTGTGCAGTTTTGAGATTCTATTGGTGGTGTCAAAAATTTCTTTAATAAATTAATAACTCATGCTCTGAACACTGGTTTGCTGCCCTATAGTTTTGCTGGCATAGCTCTGTATTGTCTGTTTTTTAGCTGGGTTGTGAAGTCAAGGTTTAGTAGGCCTTGACTCCAATGAGGAGTTGCAGGTTAGCGTGTGCAGAGGCTATAGGACCTTAGCTGTGAGCAGCCAGAACGAGATCCGTTGATGTGGGTGTGTGGAGGAATCCCTCTAAGGGGTGTCCTTGCCTCAGAACTGGGAACCGTCTGTTCTCAGCGGCAGCAAAAGGACACCAGTGCCTGCTGGAGCACCCCGTGGTTATGTGTGACAAGTGAGGCTCTCCTGAGGACTAATTCCCACTTTCTGTCAGCGTGGCAGCCAGTGTGCAAATGTGCTTTGGCTGTAGTGCAATGACTGCCTCACCCTCTGCTGTCAGTCCTCACTCATGTAGGGCTGGGGTCTAAAGCAGCTTCAGTCAGGTGGTCTTAGCAAATTCATCTCTTGCTTCACATGACCTCACAGAAGGTCACAAGCTTACTCTTGTTTCCAAAATGACTGGTAAAATACTTGTCTGTGGGCGTTCAAACTCCTTGGTAAGGCATTCTTTAACACAGGTGACTCCTCCCTGTTAGTTCCTTTTGAGGGGAGGTAGAGATGAAAATGAGCTAACAGGACATCATAGCCTTGAAACATCCCAAGAGTTTTTCTTCTTGGAACCAGTGAAGGAAAAGGAATGTGTCTTCAAAACTAGGTCTCTTGAAAATTCAGATTTAGCATAAATGAGGGTCAAATTTCACAAAGAATGCTTTTTAAAAAGGAGATAATGAACTTTAATAGGTCTGTAAAGACTAAACTCTTCTAAATACATCTTAAAGCATTTTTGGGGAATGGGCAAAATATTTCCCACTTCAGAGAAAAAACAGTTTCAGGTAAATAACTACATGATCTTTCCATCAAAGAGAAAGGTGTGTTCTTGTGAAGCCTTTGCTTATTAATGTTCTAATGTGAAACTTGAGGGGAAATTATTTGTGTGGGAGAGGGTAGCCAGGTTCTGGTGGGTTTGTTTTGGTTTTTTGTTTTTGTTTGGGGTTTTTAATTTTTGTTTGGTTTTGATTCTGTTTTTGTTGTTTTAAGCTTAAAAAGTCAAATGGAAGTCACAATGAAAAAACTGTTCTAAAACCATACTGTTTTCAGTTAGAGTTAAAGGTTAGGACAGTATAGGGATGTGCCTAGATAGGTTCTCAGAATCTTTTTTTAAAGGAAATGAACAGAAAATGGTCCTCAAGAATATGTAATAAAGTTTCTGCTGGCTTTTGAGGCCTGAGTTATTCTTTGTCCAGAATTAAGTTAAACATTATGCTATTCTTTAAGCTATATTGCATGACATTAGGCAGGTTTCTAGAGGGTCAGATTTCTGAAAACGTGTGAAATTATTCTCTTTGTAATATCACTGTTTTGGTGAAAAATATTGAAATATATTGATTATAGTTTAAATACCCTAAAAGTGATGTTTGTAGGAGATGCAATAGGAGATGCTATAGGAAACATTAAGTAGACTTTTTTCATTTTTTAAATAAAGGAGAGGTTATGCTAGAGCAACTGTAATAAAGCATTTCACCCTGATTTTGAAAAAGCTGCAAGTCCACATTTCAGACCTTGCAAAACTACAACTTTGTGTTACATTTAGAGTGGGTACAGGTTTGGGCAGTAACTCTTACCATAATTTCTGAGAAATCACAACTGTATGTCTTTTAACCCAAATGAGCAGTATGAGATAGTATAGTTGTTTATGCTGACCAATATATAAGATTATTCTGGAGAGATTTTGGTTCCACCACAGGTAAATAGCATACGTGTCCAAGGGACACCTAGCAGTAAAAGTTAATTTCTGTGTAAAAACACAGTTCATGGTTGCACTAGATTTAAAATGCTGCAGGAGAAGGGTGATCATACTACCCCCTTTGTGTCACTGCCCTCACTTTGTGTAAATGTGTGCTGGGTTGGATCAGGAAACTGATCCCTGAACCATCTTGTCATGTTACTGTGCAAATGCGAGATGCGTGAGCATCTAGGGGGGTGGGGAGGATGAGTGGGATCAGCTCTTCCAGTGGAGAGGTGGATTTATCGTGGATTAAAGTGCCAGGTGATCAGTAATCATAGCTTCAAAACATTGAAGACATGCCTTAGAATGAACTTCTCTGTTACAGTAACCTTCAGTCTGCAGTAATCTGTCTTCTATTGACTTGGGATAAGTGAATTGTGGAATTTTGTGTTTTCTTACTCTGCTTTCCATAGTTAATAATTTTTATGCATATTGTGCAGTGTATTTTGCAGTCATACATTTTGCATGCACATGCATTTTACTGCTGTTTAATTTTTATCACCCTCCTTTAACACACGAGTCAGGCAAGCCTCATTGTACTCCTCATGCTGCCTTGCTAATCAGTGTGCCTCAAGTTGCAGTAAGTCTTGAATAGTTAAAGATCTTTATCCAATATGTTTGTTTTTCATAAAACTAACAGGAGGTTATTACAGAAAAGCTGATGCTGTAATGGGGACATTAGGATCATTGCTAGTTAGCAAAAAGTGGTTTTCAGGGATGAAACCAGCTGAATCTATCTTTCTATCCCCTAGTAGTCATCCTCATCTATTTCCTTGCTCTGACTGATGGTAGTCTAAATTCTCCTTTCAAACTACAGTCAACACACTTTTGAATGTTGGCCTAAAGAAAGGGATTCTCATGTTGGGTAATCTGCGTATTTGGGCTTTAACAAAATGGCAACAACCTCTGCCAGGGTACCTTACACCTCTGGCTTATGATTCCAGCTGGGGAGATGGGCCAGTGCTGAAACAGCTTGTTTGGGGTCAGTGTTCTCCCAAATTACTGAGGCAGTGGCTTTCTGGCCATGGAAACCTCCTGAAACTCAACCCCTCAGAACACCAGACTTCAAAGTGATCTTGGTCTAGTGCAGTATCTTCCATTTTCAGGGAAAACAGTCCCTGCCTCAGAGAGATGTGTAGGTTTGGACTGGGCTTTTAATGTGGTCAGCCAGTCAGGATACATATTCAGCATGACTACTGGTTTAGGGATTTTGTGTTGAGACAAAGTTTAAAGTTGTCATAGGGCTTCCAAACAGGAGTCATTAGGGAAAAAAGCAGGTAGAGCTAAGGACAGTTAACACTTGTGCCGAGTTCTTCTGAGATTCATCAGCCAGTGGCTCCAGGTGGCTGACCAAGCTGCATTCACCAGACAGAATTAGAGTGAGAGCCACTCCCAGATCACACCTGTCTGCTCGTTCAGCAGGTCTCATTGCCTTCCACACTGAGCTGTGTGATCTGTGTGCTGGCCTCTCCTGCAGGAGCATGAGTCTGTCCTGCTCCTGTGTGTCTCACCTGTTCTCTGCAGCATGCTGTGCCAAAACCTATGGACCACGAAGTATTGTCAGCTCTATCTCCTTTCTTTTCTAATAGGCCTTGATTTTCCAGCGTCTTCATGCATCTCTTACGGTTTTCACTTGCAAGGAGTTCAGTGCAGTTACACATCTGACAAACTGAAGTAATTGCATGCTGTTCTTTAATTTTTAGGCAGCAGCCACGCTTCTGCTTCTGAAAAGAGGTTTTCTGTAATTTACTGGCCATGCTTTTCATGATGGCATTGTTTAAGGCAACTCTTTGTGTTGCCGCTTTACACTTTTGCCCTTATTGGAATTGGGATTCTGGGCTAGTTAAACCTTTGTCTTAACTCGGAACAGCCATTCTCATGCAAGGTGAACTTGTTACTTAAGTTACTGCTAAAAAAAAAGAGAGAAGTGAGGGGTGTGTGTGCAAAACCACTTATCTTTTCTGCAGTCTCATGGGCTTCTTCTACTGGTGTAACTGATGCAGTGTAGGAGTAGGAATGACTGATGGAGTAGAGAAGGGAAAGGGCTGCAAAACCTGCTGTTGCTACTACTCAGGAGACTGTACTTTGAATCTGCAGGATGATTACAATTTGCCTCGATGAATATTGCCTCATGCTAACACTGATCCTTTAAAAGCGGCAAAATATTACAGAGATACTTTGCCAGTGTCCTCTGGTGCAAAAAGCAAAGATTTAATTTTTGTTACATCTGAAGTCTTGCATCTTCCTGAGATGCACTGAGTTCTTCAATGAGATCATGTGATTCTTCATTCTGTACTGCCTTTATAGTTTGAAGTAATTAAAAACCCAAGCTGTGTTTCATGTGCCTTTGGCTTGAGGGATACCTGGCAATGTGTTGCTTAAATCTCCATTGAAATATGCAGGGCTAACCAGTTTCTGTCAAAGATGAGACAAACTGGTAGGAACTGTTTTGTTCTTGCCATCACACCACAAGCAGCAGCTGAAGATGTGCATAGGATGCCTTATTTCAGAAATCACATATCTTAGCAGTTGTCAAGAGGTGGGAAAACCTCTAGTCTCCTGTTTGCTTGTGATGATGGGATGCATAAACTGGAGCTCATGTCTCCATGTTGGACCTCCTAATATTCAGCAACATGATAGGCAGAAAGATGGCTTCTAGTAAAACGTTGGACCTTTTGCTTTGGGATGGGGTATTTTTTGGTTTTTTTTGTCTGTGGACTACCATGAGTATGAAACATCTATGTGGTTGCCTCATGGAACCCTTGTTACCAAGAGAAACAAATTCTATAAAATTAGCTTATTCTGTTAATTTGGGAATGAATCACAATAAATGGTTCTTAGTTTCTGCCTAGAAATACATCTTTGAAACAAAGGCTTGACAATCTTTCAAGATGTTTGCTGGTTACTGTAACTTTTACATTTACATTTGTCTGCTGTAGGTGGGGATTCTCTTGCAGCATTTCTAAAGACAGAGTCTGTGCTTTCCTCCTGTTATCTTTGCTATTAAAGCTGGATAGTGCAGAATCTGCCTTGATGAATGAGTGGATGTCATTCTTGGGAAAAGTAAATTTAAGGCAAAAAGGAAATAGTGAAGGATTTTTTGTTTTTAATTCTTTCTTTTTAGTAGTTGAACTAGCTGTTTTGGTTTCTTTTCTCAAGGACCACAGGAATAAATCTGAACAATGCAAGGTTGAGTTGCACCTGTAAAAATGGATTCGTTTTCTTAGCTTCCTCCTGTTCTGCACAAAGCCACAAGCAGCAGAAGTACTGGAAGAGCCTGCTGCGTAGGCTTATGCTAACCGTATGTTAACTTTGCTTAAAAAAAATTAAACCCTACCTCCTGCAGAACTTGATTTGCCATTGAGAAGAGCTTTCCACTTGCTGGGCGTGAAGGGGAATTTTTCAGTCCCTGGCAATTGTGCAGAGAGATGGCTATTGTTATTGGCTCAAAGACTGTAGAAAGAACTTTAATTTCCCTGCTCTGTTTGGTGCCTCTGCAACTCCAGACTGTCTTTTAATGCAAATATTTAGCTGACTGTCCACTGTTGCTGCTTCTAGGTTCCTTTCATTTTGCATTTTCTTCTGCTCTCCTTGTGGTTCTACATTGAGTATTTGGAGTTATTTTTGATGAGATGTTTTTGTTTCCAAAGTAAATTTATTTTTTCTGAGTCATTTATGTATTTGTCTTCACTAATGTTTGCAACATCTCCGAACATAGTATCCTCTGTGAATTTAACTAACGTGCTGTTTACCCTTTCTTCCAGATCCAGTTTCTGATCCTACTTCCACATTTGGGAGTATGCAAGGGACAAACACATCTCTTTGCGTAGCTTGACTGGATATCCCAAGACTAGGATGTTAGTATATTTAAACATTTTTTTTGCATTAAAATGTTGCCAGTATCTTAATTGCACATAGACTATTATTTCTTAAATGTAATTAACTTTATTGGCGTTATGCATATTCAGAAGCCTGCTGGTAGAAGCATTCTGAAGTCTGACTAGTGGTTGTTGGTGACTTTAAAATGGGTGCAGGAGTAAAAAGAATTTCAGGGTTGCTTTTTAAATGAGCTTATTTAGTGTTAGAGCTTTAGCACTCATTCTTGAAAATGTTGGCTCTTTGTATAATAAGATTAACTGTAGGTTAATCCATGAACATATAAAATCTTTAGACTATGTTCAAGATAGTTATGAAAGACCATTTCAGACTTCTGAATGCGTGAAGAGAGGTTTTTAAATACTTGAAATAGTCAAATATCTATAGAAATACTTGCATCAAATAAGCATTAACAAAACCCCAAATTGCACACTGAAGTCTTCTTTGTTTCCCTGCATTGTAGGTCATATTATTATTCTGGGACTTATAAGGAGCCAGTTGTCTGGAAGAGTAAACCCTGTGCTAAGCTGTTTTTGCAAATTTGATAATGCAGCTTCCTTAAAAATGTGTTTTGTGATTGTATCGCTATTGCAAAATGAGGTATTGCATGTTTTCTGTTATGTAAGTAATTGTATGGAAGTAATTAGCAGTTCAAAGACAAAGTCAGCATTAAACTATGTGCTATTCTGAAAAAATGTTGGGTTTTTCACTTAGCTGCTCTTGGAGTGTTCCATGTGTTCAACTACTACTGTATTTAATTGAATTACTTATTGAGCACTCATATTAGCAAGTATTTAAAATACTGAAGTCACTGGGTACTGTGAGCCAGGGTACTAAATGCAGTGTTCATTGTGGAGCTGTGGCTTTTGTAGGTTCCTTTCCAGCGTTAGTTTTCCAGTGTGCTTCTGTTATTTCTCTGTAAATGAAAGGCGCCTTCTCTTCATGTGGTTTGAATTTATTTTGTTAAAACTGCTGCTGACCTTCTTGGCTATGATTTTAAAGTGATTAGGTGTAGTTTCTCTGCTTGGATTTTAATTGGTACTGTTCAGCTCTGTACATAGGTAATAAATCCAGGCAAAAATTCTTTAACTTGACTACTTTGGCAAAAGAAGAATTGGTGCAAGTTTTTCTGCAACACTTGGCTATATTTGAAATAATTTTCACAGTAGTTAGGATATAAAATTGACAGTAGTGGGAAGCAGGGCACTCACATGAAGTAGTTATTAATGCTTCTTGCACACACAGTCATCAGTAATTTACTGTTCCCTCTTTATGCCATACTTTGTTCATTACTTGTGCATGATGGTCTTCTTCTTTTAGAGAAACTTGTGCATGAAGAATTCTGTAGGGAAAAAATTACCTTAAGGGAAGATATTTATAAGGTGTCATAGACAACAACAAACTTTGAATAGTTGTTAGTGCTACTGTAGACTTTTAATCCCTTAGGATCAGATTATTAGGGTGTAGCCTGCAGAAACTCGGTTTGCATCAAATTCCTTTGCTGTTTATATGGCTGTACTGCTGGCAGTTCCTAGCTGTGGATTAGGAAATCCATTTTTGAGATTTTGCTCTGAAATTAAGACGTTACAAAATTAATTAAGAAGTTACAAAAGGAGCTGCTTGGAATGCAAGGGGACAGTAATACTCATCTTAAAAGCTGAAGCTTCTAGTGAAGCAGCACTCAAACTTGTGAAGGGTTTCTGTTTTTTCTTCATGTAAAGGCTGTACCATGTACTTCAGTCTCTTATGAATTTAACAATACTACAGAGTGAGCAAATTTGAGATTTGTGTATAGGTTACTGGAGAAATTTCATTCTGATTTGCAACAAAGGACCAACTTCTGATTTGGAAGGCTGATGTTTCTTAGCATCAAAAATTGGTTTCAGATCTTCTGATCATCCTAGTGATGATAGTAACTTCATTCTTTGAAAAGATCTGAGGCAGGTCTAGCAGGTTTACTAAGACCTTTTATTGAGATACTAACTGTAAATTTAGAGCAAGACTGGGTGTTGTAGAAGCCTTAACTTCAGATGTTTTGTCTTTGTAACAGTTTGATGTTCTTGACTAGAAACTTGTAATTTGTTTAACTGTTAGCATATATATTAGATTCTGCTGCAACATGGTGACATTGAGAAACTTAGTGTGCAGAAAGTAGGGGACTGCTATCTTCTCTCAAGTTCAGATCACAGTGATGCTTTGAAGCAAAGAACTTCAGCTAGATTGAAAACAAATGTATGAGGGTATAGGGTGGCCTCAACCACAGTACAGTGGATTAAACATTTGATGAAAGAAGGCCAATAAAGTATGCTGTGATTCAGGAGTTCCAGAAAGTCTAGAATAAATGAGATGGACAAGACTGCAGTGTCCAAAAGCTGCACATAACTGCTTGGTTTGAGGAAGACTTAAAGATGATAGGAACTGAAATTATGATGTATATTACTCAGTTAAGTGCACTATAAACTGCTAAATATACCATTAGACATAAAATTCACTCTAGCTATCCAGAAAAGATACTTGGGAGTGACTTTGAAATCCTGAATGGCCATCATGAAATCTGTGTTCTCTCTCATGTTACTTTTGCATCAACCAAAACCCAAGGGGTCTTTTCTGTCTATGATCTCTGGTTCTGATCCAGTAATTACTTCAGATACCTGTCTTTAATCTGAATGAGGGAAAGGCAGTCTGAGAGAGCAGACAAATAAGTTGGACAGATCTTGATTTCTGTAGCGTTGTTTAGGACGTCCCTTCTGGTGCTGCCACTTGTTCCTGCTTATGTGACTGGACTAGGCCAGGAAATTGTTCCGATCTAGAAATAAGGCAAGAAAAAATTACTTTTTTAATCTTCTCTATGTTCTTAAATAGTAATTTATATTGCCAGTCAAAAGTGTGGTTATAAATGCTGATGGTTAAGCAGGCTGAGCTTAGCTTAAAGAATTGGTGATGTGTGTCTGAGGCTAAAAGGTTAGTAAGACTCCAGGAGTTGTGACATGAAATGATGGTAGATGTTGTGACATCAAAAGTGAAAGAGATTTTTCAGTCACTTGCTCTTTGGGAAAATTTCAGTAAACCCCAAAGGTCAGGCTTTTTTATAGCTATTTACTGTGGGTTTCTTGCATCTGAGTCTAGTTATTTTTTTAGAAAAGGTTTAGTGTTCCCCATCTACACTGAGTAATGTTCCATCACATCTGGCAATTTCAGTTCCTGCAGTTAATTTCAGTACCAAATTGTTTTTCTGCTGTAATATTTTATTGCAAAGTCAGAAGCAGTGCTTACGCTTTTCTGTTTCCAGAGGAATATCAGGACTTGCAGTTTCCTTAGTGCATAGACATAAGTGAGGTGTGACTGAAGGATAACTAAGAATATTTCTGTTGACACAAAAATAACAACAGTAATACAGCTGTATCTTCCTTGCTGCATGCAAGAGTTGTCATGTGCTTACTTTGTACCTTTGTGCTTTTAATGCTACTGCTGTGCAAACAGCCATAAAGCTGGAGAAGATTGTTAGGCTTAGTTTTGCTTCCTTTGGGTTTGCACCCTGTGTTGTAGACTCATGGAATAATGCCTCACTTGATGTATACTTGCAAGTGTGACTTCGGTGATGACAATTAGTCACTATAGCCTGCCCTGTAGCAGGTATGAATTCTGTGTCTTTCAGGGTGAAGATATTCCTGTGTGTGTTGATTTGTTTTCAGGGTTTTTTGTTTAAGGTACATAGCTGGTGACCCCTTGCCCTACTTTCATTTTCCCTTTCATTTTTGTGTTGCTGCCTGTATCATCTTCTGATTTCACCCAGATCATCCTTCCTTTTGAGATAGAACTGAGCTGTCCATGTGACAAGGCTAAGAATACTTTTATTGAATTTCTGGGAAGCTTCAAAACATGTACTTCATATACATTGTAATCATGATTCAGCTTTCTTTCCATGAAGTAAAGCTTTCTTTGCTTTTGTTAGCTTTTTAATTAGAATTTAGATGTACTCACTGGTGTAGTGAAATAATTGCTTGACTTAATACAGTTGTGTATCTTTGCATACCATAAGATTTTTCAGGATGCTGTGAACTAGCTGGAGTCAAGGTGTGATGTTCATTGAGGCAATTATGTAATGGCTTATCATGGTTTATTTTACACCAGACAGACTTATAATTACAAATAACAGAGTGAAAATGCTCTTGGCAATTTTTACGTTACAGGTAAGCTCAGTATATTCACCTCTCAACTCAGAAATGTTCAATTGTTTTCATGGGTCTATTCATTGAAGGTCATCATATTTTCAATGGTTGGTGATATAATTATGTTTCATTTCCTAAATAGAATCATGTTTTCATTCCCATTTGCGAATTACTGTATAGATCTGAAAAATCTCTGTAGAGATGTGAAAGGGATATCTATAACTTGAAGCTGAAAAAAAAGGATTATGTATTGAGTTAATTCAGTAATGCATCATGGTATAAATGACCTCTTGTGGTAAAGAAATTGAAACTGAGTCACACTCCAGGAGTTCTCTAGATCTGTGGTTTTTTTGGTGGCAGTCCTTGTTTAAGTGGATTCATCAGCTTGTACCTACTCTTTCTGGGCTGATTTTTAGCGTTTAATTATTTCAGTTAATGTGGTTTCAGTAGGTGACTCTGTTGCAAACAGGGAACAAATCAGGCAAGACTGAATTGCTGAGGGAAGGCAACCCTCTTCAAACAGGACAGTTGTGGAGCATGAAATACAGTTCATACCTGAGTTCAGCTCATCCTCTAATGCTTCTGCACTATGCCAATATTTCTTGAGGTTGGGGTGAAAGCCACTGGTGTCCTGTGCTTCCACATAGACAACATCTGTGGGGGACGGAGGGTTTTTCTGTGGTTTAGACTGACTTGGACTTCTGCTGTACCTGCTTATGGCAAGTTATTCCTGATAGCACACTTGGCCTTTGCTGACCTGTGTTACAGAGCGTTACTGTGGCCATGAAATAAAGTGGAGCAGTGAATTGATGCTGCTGGAAATCCTATCTTTTCTGTGGGAGGCATTTTCCAGGCATATCAGTTCCATCTACTGCAAAGCTATTCTTAAGTTTGTGCCTTAGGAGCTTGGCATATGGGGATAAACAGTGGTAGTTAATGAATGCCACTTTGCCTTTGCCTTGAGAGTGAAGCATTAACGGATTGTCTCCAGTGGGAAAAAAGTTTCAAAGTTTTTATTTTGCTGTAATAAGTAATGCAGCACAGTTAGAAATTGGAAAAAAATAGCCTCAAATTTGAGAAATGTTTGAGCTTCTATATTTTGGTCCATACTGATTTGTGCTAGTGTTTACTGTTTGTAAACTTCCTAGTGAGCCCTTACAGTTTCTTGTCAATGAAGGTTGTACCTGGTTGCCTGCTGGAGCTCCATACCTGGAGGCTGAACAAATAAGAGCATTTTGAACTGAGATATGGAAAAGCAAATCCCAGTTCAATTTTTCTTGTTAAAATTTGTTAGGATTTTGGTTTATTTAAATTCTTTTTTTGAAAATTTAGATCCCATTCTGCCATTAAGTAAAACCTGTATTTTTTAAGGATGCATAAAAAGTTGGTAGTCACTGAAATTCTTCTATTGTAGTTCTTTGTCATTTTGTACTGTCTACATTTTGTGGTTTATTTTCTAAAGTAATAAAATGCAAGTGTTTACATGAGGAGATTCCAGTTAGGTCCTGCATTAGTGGTGACTGGATGTGAAGGAAAACAGATAGTCATACAATAAACCTCCTGATTTTGAGGTAAAATGTAAAACAGAAACCTACAACCCCGGACTTGAAGAACTAGCCATATTAGTGGTGCAGTATCTACAAATTGGAGAGTCCTTTTACTCTTGTAAATCCAGATGAAGAGTGCAGCTCAGCCTGCCAGAAGCAATTGCTGATTCTTGAGGGGATCTTGAGGAAGCCATTGCTACATCCTTAGCTTTTATTGAATTCTGCTTCTGAGACTTTTGATTGGAGATAAGAAGTTTGCATGCCTTTGTGTAATTCACTTCTTGATATCAGATCACACACACAAAAATACTCCTCGTGGGAGGAAGCAGGAGATGATCCATATTTTGCTATACTCTGCACTCTGGCAACAAGTTTTATAACATGTCACTTCTGGTTTTTTGGAGTTGAATTTTCAGTTGTAATCAGTGAGATAACCTGCCAGTTACTCTGCTGACATTGGATGGAGAGTCTCCTGTTTCGATTTCTTGCACTGCAACACAAACTGGTAACTTGCTTTGCTTCTCTGCTCTTTCTTGTAGAGCAGAGAGATCTCCCTTTTTCTAGGGTATTTGGCAGAGCACTTCTCTGCTGTGAAGGCAAGTGCATTGCAGCTCTGTGGTTCTGATATGTAGCTGTTATGCTGTCATATTTAGCTCATTAAATTTTAAATGCCTTGCTGTGAATTCGGATGGCATCAGAGAAAATGTTCTTAGACTTGGTTCTCAGAGGAAAAGGAATAGGAATAGCTTGGTTGAGAGAGATGCTTGGAGAGCTGAGTGAGGATGGTCTGTTACAGCTTTTTTTATTAAAATTACAAACTACTAGTGAAATTTTAATTACTCCTGCAGGATGGATGGTCAGTCAGAAGTGCGAGAAGCATTTCTATCAATAGTTCTTGTAGTTTTTTGCTGCTTTTTGGGTTTCTCAGCTTACTGCTGTGGTAAGTTACTGTGACAGTGAAGGAGTGGCTGTTTGGCAAAGCATGCACCTTATTGGCTTTTCCATTGCTTTAAATGAAGCTTCTCTACTGGAGATGCTGTTCTACAGTGAATAGAGCATTACTCTAAGGCCAAAGAATTCTTGTTCTCTTGAGCGCCAAGGGCCTGATTAGGGACCTCAGCACATGATACTCTGTATTCTGAATTGAGAACAGAAGGTGTTTTGGTGCAAAAAGGTACAGAAGAGCTGTGTGTTGCTATACAGAACTTGGATATACCTGTTCTTTTAAACAGTACCTGTCTTAACATCCTTAGTTCTTTTCTTCTGTATGCATATGTCTATATATTCTTGTAGTACCAGGTTGATATTTAAGGTTACCAGAATCCTCTGGAGCAGGAATGTCTGCAGTAAGTCCCTGAACAGTGCAATTTCATTAACAAGAATGGGGAAGCATGAAACTTGAAAAATTGGTTGAGGTGCACAGCTTTTTCTTTGTTCCCCAAGAAGCTGAAGCAAAGTTGATTTAACTCCAGCTGTAGTTGGAGTCCTTAATTGGTCTCCATCCAGATAACGAGATCTCTCATCATAGGTGGATGGGAGTTTCTTTTATTTTGTTGCATGAATAAAAGAATATTCATAACTTATAATTATATGCATGTCATGAGACTGAATGTGTATTAATAACTGTCCTGTGACTTTTTTCCCCCTCCCTTGTTGCTTGGTCCTGCTTTTCTATTAAGATGCCTGTGACTGAAACATTTAAGTTTAATAGATTTTTGTCCTGAAAGAGACAGAATTCCCATGTTACACGTAGACTGTAGGATTTTTCTGAATTAATTCCTGCTTCAAATCCCATAGCTGTGGATAAATATAACCAGTTTTGACCAGAAAAATCTAGGTAAGAGAAATCCAATAAAAACCTGATGTGATGGTGGTGGCTCTTGCTTCATACTAGTTAAAAAGAGTCCTAACATGATGAATCAGAATGCTGGGGCAGAGGGAAAGGGAAATAGATCTTAGCAACCAGCCCATGCTTTCCTAAATAACACAGTCCTAGAGTAAGGAAAATGATGATCCAGTCTTAGAGTGCATGTCTTGTGTCTTCAAGTGGGCCCTTGTAAAATTAAAGAGAAAGTGTCTTATGTCTGGCTGAGTTTGATCAGCTTACAGTTTCAGCTGCTGGATCTTATGTGTCTTTGAGAAGCTGTTTTTCCTGTTGCTAGATGTGTGATTTGTGGCTTTCTCCATTCCCCCAACCCCCCTTTCCAAGGAGTGTTTAATTGCATTTGCTTTGGTAAGCAGCCTCTGTGACCTGGGCCTTTTGTTAATTGCTGCTCTTCCTGTCTTTGTAGCTCCAGCAAATTTAGTGACTACTTTCTTCCAAGTCAGTGACTAGGACTGAAATGGCAAATGGCACAGGGCCAAGAACCAGTACCTGATGGACCTCACTGCCAGTAGTTTCCCATTGCCACCAATATTTCAAGAGCTGTCACTTAATTGATTTTTAATGTTTTGTATTTATTTGACAGATTTTTTTTTTTGGCTTAGGTTTTTTTTTAATTACTGGTTTTAGTCAAGATGTGTTGTGCCAGCCCAGAAGTCTAAAAATACTATATCAAACCTGTTGTTAATTAAAATTTTAGTTTTGTAAGACTCTAATAAGAATTTCTGTCAGCCCATGTTGACATAATTTTTGCTATCAATTCCTGAGAAACTGTTCATTGCTTTTGAAAACCTTTGCCAGTTTGAGACCCTGGTACTAACTTGTTTAATGTTGTGACATTTCAAAGACTTTTTTTTTTTCCTTTTTTTTTGAGCCTATTGGAACTTTGGAGATATTTCCAGACTTTCTGCACGCTACTGGAAATACTTTTTTAGTAACTCACAGAAAGAAAACCAACACATGTCCATTGAATATTAAGAGAATTAACTTACACATGTTAGCAACACCACCTTGATACATTTTATTGAATGATTATATGCCATCCTATTGAATGTTTTGTAATATGCTACCATACTCTTACCTATATGTGTCTTAGTTTTGATTTTATCTTTGCTTACTTTAAAGCTGTATGCATCTCCTCTCTGGCTTTTGCAACATTTCTGAGTTTTGATTTATCTTCTCTGCTCTGACTCTTCCTGTCCATCATCCAACTGTTTGTCTCCTCTTTGTGCTTTTACTCTTAGTCACTTGGGTTTGGATTTTGTCGTTTAAATTTTTTTTTCCCATTTAGCCGGTCAGGTTTTTTCTCCCATGGTTTTAATGGTTTATAATATGTTCTTAGTTCAGAAATTTAAACAAAATATATAGCAAACCAATGTCTTAAGTGACTTGACTCATTTCCAGCTTTTTGAAGTTGCCCTTGTAACGTGCAAATTGCTATATATTTGGCTGTTTATTATAAATAAATGCTTATGAATCACTTGTCTTAATTTCTGTTGCAACTGGTCCATTGCAGTTGGATTTGATCCTTGTGGATCCCTTCCAATTCTGATTCTCTGGCTCTGTGGCCTACTGTATTTAACTGCTGGCCTGGATAGTACTTATTTAGTCTGTTGGGGTTTAGTTTATAAATTGATATTCACAGATTGATTTAATATGCACAGATGAGGGCTGACAAGTTGACAACTATCTATGTTGATTTTTATTTTCTGTCCTTGCTATGTTGATTTTTTTCTTTTTTGAGTTACTAACAATTTATGTAATAATACATTCAGAGCAATTGTAATCTGTGGTTTTTTACCACCCCCAAAATGATTTGTACCTGTAAGTTAAAGTCAAGCTTTGCTGCTTTGACTAGATACATATCTAAGGCTGAATTATGTAGTGACTTTCCAAAGGTGTATTTGAGCTGTGCTGTCTTGAGGGGAAAAAAGCATTGTTTGACATGCTAGGCTGTGTCAATGGCACTCCAGAAATGCATTCTTATCTTTTTCTGAAGATCTTGCATTCCTGTTTTTTATAGTAGAGAATGTGTCTTTGGCTAATCTGCATTACTAGAGATTGGCCATCACTGTCGACTTCTCTGATACTGTTATTCCAAGGAGCCTGGTTGCTACTTAATGATGAACACCCAGGCTCTCAGTTTTAAGGGAAACGAGGACATGAGGGCCTAACTGATTTTTTTTTTCCTTTTTGAAGCTTAAATTAAACTGGTGCGTTAAATTGTTGCCTTAAACCATTAGCCATCAAAGTACAGTTGCAGTTTAAATTTATGACAAAATATTTGGTTATAGATGGGTAAAAATGCCAAGAAAGGATGAAAATAAAACTAGATGCAGAGACAAAACTAGTGAAAATTGATCATGCTGAAGACTGCATAGTCAACCTGTTTTTCCTCCCTTCTCTTTAGTTTTAATTTCTTTTCTTGCTACCTTTAGCAGAATGGCACATACATATTCTGATTTTTATCAGAGGATGTTTTGGGGGATGCTTTACATACAAAGCTAACAGTTGTGAAATAGGAATAAGTGTGTAACAGCCTCTGCATTTAAAAAGTTATTCCACCTTTGCTTCAGTACTAAGGGTTTTCTTTCTTTGTTCTGGGATTTATTTTTTCTAATTTTTCACTTCCTAGAGAGCCTTCTGGAAAAGAGAGATGTTTTCCACTTTATAATTTTGAGGGTTTTTTTTAAAAAATTAAAATACTTTTTTCTAAATTCTTATACTAACATCCAAAAAATGTTTTTCATTGTAAAGGTCACCAGTAACATTTGTAAGAGTTAAATTTATGGCTGTTTTGATTGTGAAGAGCATATCAGAGATCTAAATACAACTGATATTGAAAATCTAATATATAAATAATACTGATTTCTAAAATACTGGAATCTTCTTTCTTTTTCTTTCTTCTAATTCTGTTATTCCTGCAACTTTTCCACTGGCTCTGCTCTTTAGCTGCTATGAACTGTCAGACACTGAAATACAGATGATGAAAATAGAGGAACTGGAATTTAGCAGAGGGAGCCATGTTAATTTCTGTTCCATTTGAAATGCAGGAAAATATCATCTGCCAAATGGAAAAGGACAATCGGTGGGAAAAGAAATGTTCTTTTCAAGCTTCTAAGAGCAGTGACAATGGAGAGAAAAAATACTATAAAAAGTAGGCAGCTCCTTTTTCAAGATTTTGTTTTCAATGTATTCTGCATGATTAACTGTACATAGTTGCTCTTTTGGAGCCCTGAATGGCTGAACACAACATCACAGGGCTTAAACTGCATTTGCTGCATTGCACTTTGCATTTGGGGGGGATAGGGCTCAGCTTTATGGCAGTTTTACCAGTCTCTAGTATAATTTTTGAATACATTCATACTTCCCTTATTTGCCTTTTTTAATGTCAAACATTGCACATAAGATGTTCTGCTGTTGCTATGCAACTGCTAAATCCAATATTTAATATTAATAAAAGCCGAGTGGCATTAGCATCACTCAGAACAGTGGGCTAGCAAACTATGATCATACAATATCCAAGCTGTAAAACTTGGCAGGGACTTCAGTGTGCAATTGCATGCATGGCAAACTGAGGAGCATGAGTCACTGGCAGTTACTATTAAAAGATTGATGAGTTTGAGTAAAATTTTTAAAGTCTTAATTTTTATACATATGTATATATATATATATATATATATATACTAAAAAATACATAAGTTTTAAACAAAAAAAAAAAAACAAAAAAGCAAACAAGATTGGTTAGCTATTTCCCTTAAGGTTTCATTTCAGAGTCAAATTCTGAGGGTCACTACCCATATGTTAAAAACATTATAAACTATTCAGCGTTATAAACTTATGGGTCAATACCCTGATTCTCCTATTTTTCTTCTAGGTCAGGTTGGTCGGCCCTTTCCCACTGTTCCTGCCACTTCCTGAAGCCTGAATTGGCTTTTTTTGGAGGCAGTGCTACTTCTCTGCCTGACAAGGTGCTGTTCAATGGGATGTATTTCCAGTTTCTCCTCTTCCACCTTGTTTTCTGATTTATCCCTATTTCTCTTCACTTTTGACTGTTATTTCACTTTTTCCCCCTTTTTTTTGGTTCTTGGTCCTTTTTGAGATCATTTTTTTGTGTTGTACCTCAGCAATGCTTTGGCCATCTAAGTCCTGTTGCAGGCTGCAAATTCTGTAGGATCCTGCATCCGTTTGCTGAAGATGTAGGTGCACTGGCACTCTTGCTGACACCTAGATGGGTGTAAGGCTGTTTGTCATATCCCATTGGAAGAATGCTGTCCAAAACATAATTTAGATATTAGATCTGGATGAAGTCTGATTTATTTTACAATTTCTGCTCCTTTGAAGTGTAATAAACTATTTCCTTCATAGTACATGATCATTTAGATTTTGACTGATATCTTAAACATTGCTATTTTGGGTAGCTTTTCTGTCCCTGTTTCACCCATGCAAGTTTCTCTAAATTTAAGACCATATTTTTGTTTCTTAATTTGTTTTTTATTTCTTCTTCTGCCACTCAGACTGAAACAAGTAGGAGAAGCTAGAAGCCCCTAGCTACTTGGTTTACTTAAACCTACAAAGCAAAAGTATTGAAGCGGGGAGGGAAGGGCAGGCAATGTAGTAAGTTATAGTCTTGAATTTTTCTGGTCATTCCATTTTTATGCATTTTTATAAGGTGGTGTTTCTCTATCACCCTTAAAGTAATCTTTGTACTAGTCATACTCACTCTGCTAACCCATTGTCTCACAGTACTGCGTAGCTAATAGCTCTGTAGATTTTTTTACCACCAACAGGGGATTAGTGTAATATTGATTTACTTTTCCAAATAATGGCAGTAATTTTGGTGCATGTTTTCCCTCTTCTGGAATATACTTTGGTTAGATTTATTTTAAGTGAAGTATAAGTTGTTGCATTGATGTAAGTTGGGCTGTATGTGTCTTGGATGCAGATCTGTGATTGAAATTTCATTCCTTAATAATATGGCAATACTGAATCCCTCTCCTTTTATTTTCTCTCCTCAAAACTGCAATCCTTCAGGAAACACTGATTCTAATGTTTACTGAAATTCAGAAAAGTAACTGCATGCCACTGAGATGGAAGAATGTATTTTTTCAGTTGGGAAAATGTACCTTCTTTTAATTCGGAGGCTGAAATGAGAACATTTTTATTTGTGTAGAAATTACTCAGTCATGTTGTAGAACCTGCAGCTTCCTGTGTTCTTTACAAAATTGTTTATTTCAATGTTGTAATGTCCTTTATTTTTAACCTATCTATTTAGAAAAGTACAGGAGTCAGTGGACACTAGATTGTGCTAAGATTTATCAGTAGTTCAGTCATCACAATTGACCCGTGTATCTTGTAATACTTGGAGAAAACGTGTTGAGCTCTGTTCTTGGAACAGATAAATATAGAACTGCTATTGTGAATATTGTAGTGACGTACTAATCTAGAAAGCTAACAATTCTTTTATTTGCTTTTAGGGTTTGAAAGTATTCTAGAAGGCCTGTTTGGACCTGGATTATTAAAAGATCTCAGTTTGTTTAAAGGTATTCTATCTCTATGTTTGTATCTTGTTCTGCATTTCTAATGACAGAAGCAGCCTCAGCTCTGCCTCTAGAAAATGTGTGTTACCGTGGTGATTTGTGCTTTTTTTTTCCCCCCCTCCCCCAGGCAGTGCTCACAGTTAGTTTCATATTGGCTAAAATTACTAATGAGTGTGCGTTCATCTTTATGTAGCTGGGAGTGTATTTTGCAGTGCTCAGAAAAACAGATTTGTTGTGCATAGATAAAATGTATATAGTTTGGTAATCTGGGGATTTAGAAAAATGGCTGAAATGAAGCCTGAATCCTCAGAAAGCAGGCAAGAATGTTGTGAAACAGGTATTTAATTCAGCATTTCTCTTTTGGCTCCAGTTGTGTCGTGGTTTATGAATATGAAGTAATTTGCTATTCTTCTGATTTACAGACTGTGAGCCTGAAGGTGTTTCTGATTGGTCTTTTGATGAAAATTGTCTTTTCTGCTGCCTGAGAAGAGAAAAAGTGAAGGTAACAATGCAGATGTGTGAAGCTAGTAGTTGTAGGGGAGGGACAAAGGGAGGTAGTTTGCTGCTCCTAGTTAGCTGAATATGGAAAACCTGCAACCTCCTACCCCTTTCCTCTCCTTTGGAAAAAGGTTTTCTGAATTAAAATATGTGAGATATGTCTGATGAACAGACTTGCCTCTTTCTCTACAACTTTTTCTTTGTAGTATGTAATGCAGGTGGTGGGTTTCTTTTTTTTCCCTTATGCATTGGCTCTTTCGGTTTGGTGATTTTTATTTGTTTTGGGTTTTCTTGAATTCTTTGTGAGAGATCTTGTTGGGAATTATGAAACCCTCCCAAAGAGAGCCTGACTGTGGCTTGTAGTAAACAGTCAGATGATGGGCTCATCTTCAGTATGAAAATGTGGTCCATTTTAACAATCTAGAATCTTGTTCTGTATCTTGGAATCTCCTTCCCTGTGGGCCATATCCTTTTATTAAAGTGCTCTTGTGCATGGTAGATTTTGTGCTGTGCTTGTTCATAATGAAGTCAGAACCTAAACATGAACAAGTCAGGTTTCCCTGACAAAATAAACTTGCAGTTGATTTTCTTAAGGAGATTATAGTTGTATATAAAACAAAAGCTATGGTGCTATACTGATTGTTGTTCAGTCCACGTGTTGAAATTGTGATTGTTCTATAACATAGGAAGGAAGAATCATCTGTCTTGGCAAAACTTCATTTACTGGAATTTGTAACTGCTGTTTCTTCCTGCACGATATAAAACAACACCAGAATGGATCTCTATCAATTTAGGAATGAAACAAAAGCACTCTTTCCTCTGCAGCAGCTAACATGGCTGTCCATAAAGGAAGTACCTTGTTGACACTGATACTTGTCATGCTGCCAGTTCATGCATGTTTTTGTATTACAGTTTTTATTAAGTCATGGGAGAAGGTTTAGGAATGTTTGCGTTTAGAGCAGATGTAAGTCATAGTTATTTCATTCAGACTGATAGCAGGAAACACGCTAGTTGTGTGAGGAGTTCTGCCTTTTTTCTTACCTCATCTCAAAAGGAATAAAATCCAGTGTTAAGCATAGCTCTAGTTAAGCCATGGAATGGACTCAAATTAGTTTTGTGGTGGATGAGAAACTGGTCATAGTGTGGGCCAGTCTGACAGTGCATGGGGTAGGTATTCAAAAAGGCAGTCTTAGTGCCCTCCAGCCTCTCTGCCTATTCTGTTGGGTTTGGGTATTTTGGCTTTTTAGTTGGTCTTTATTTTGTTTCTTTTGTTTTTGAAGGAATATGATGTCTTCTTTCAGGTCTAGGGATTTTTGTGTGTCATCTGAGAGATGGCAGGATGGGAGTGCTTCCTTTCCCCTGTGGGTGCAGCAGATTGCTGACCTGATGGCACTGATGTCATTAGCTTGCAATACAGAATTAAATGATTCTTTTACAAGAGCCTTCAAATAGCATGAATTTGACATAGTCTTAATTGGAATTATAATATCAGAGACAAAATTGTTAGAAGAAGTTTGTGGCTTAATTTTGTATTTAGCTAAACAATGACAGTCTTCAGCTAATTTAGTTCGACTAAATTAGGAATGGTACTAGTTTATTTGACATCTCTTCCATTGAACATCTTTAACTCTTTAGGGAGTTGCAGGCTGTTCATGTGCATCCTCTCACCTTGTTTGGAAAAGAACTAGGTAGGGTGGGATGGTTTGGGTTGGTGCTTGTATAGTGCTGTTACAGAATAGCCGCAAGCCATGTATTATGATAGTGTGTGGCAGTGGTTGGCCTGTTTTTTGGGATATTTTGAGTACATAATTGAGTACACAATTGCCAATACCTCATTTTGGATTGAATAATTAATCAATGTACTTGATTTTCACCTGTCACATGTAAGTGACATGTAGCTACAAAACTAATAAATATCTTCGGGTTTTTTTCTGGATTTTATTTGCCTAGAAGAATTTACCTGTAACTTAGGAGGCCAGTAGTTGTGCATAAGTAAAAATGAGTTCTGGACTGTAGAATGAAAATTGATGGCTAGTGTTAGTTTATTGGCAGAGCTTCTTAAAGGGTAAAAATCTACATTAGCTCTCCCACTCTTTCAGTGATAGTTGTTATTGCTTTTGCAGACAGTTGGGTTCAATTACATGACTTCTTCAAAGGATGGAAAACCATCTGCTGAAGTATTCCAAAAAGATTAATTTATTTGTAGTTCTAATAGCAAATACTGAGCAAATACCTAGTCAAAATACATGACAGGTTGGACAGATGGACTTAAGTGTCTTCATTTGAAAGAGAATAAAATACAGAAGAAGTAGGGGGCCAACATCTTCCCAGACATATTTTTTTCACAAATCCAAAGAGTTATGTGTGGTAATGTGGAACTTTTAGAAACGGTTTTGTTTTTTTGTTTTTTGTTTTTTTTTTTTTTTCTTTTCATCACGGAATGCAGAATGCACAATTGTTTCTATATGGTGTGCTGGGAGAATAACTGGTTACCTAAGGTGCTGCTACCAGGTTTTGAACTTGGGTGCCTGAGTGCAGAAATGGGCAGGTACCTTGAAAGACAAAAGAAACCAGTTGGCATGTCTGACTGCCTACATGTGTGAGAGAAAGATTGGGTTCTATGGGACCAAATCTGACAAATTCACATTTGGATAATCTGCAATTGTGGTAATTCTCTATTGCTTGTGGTGTTTATCACTTTTCCTTCTAAAACGTTGTGGTACACCAAAGACTCATCAATTCAGATGGATTGAACTTGAAGTGTACTTACCTTATCTCTTCTTAATTGTGATTCCTAATTTTCCCATGAGGTTTGTTGAATAATCTGACTGAGGTATCGTTACAGAAGAGATCTTTGGCTCCATGTAGAATGTTTGCATCAAGTAAGGTAGTCTCTAGTGTCATTTGCTCATAATTGGAGCTCCTTTCTTAGTTTGAGAAAGGCCAGAAGAAAGGAGAAACTAGAAAATGAATCCTTAAAGAGTATTTAGTTAAGTATATTCATGTGGAAAAGAAAACACTATTGTCTATAGTGACATAAAGCAATTCATATGTATTAAGAAAAGAAGGAACACATATGGACACACAACTAATCTCATTAGTTGGTGAGAGCAGAACAAGAAGGATAATACTCCTAAGCACATTAACTATTTTATAGATATATATAAGCTACAAAAATAGCTAGAGAGAAAATGACTTCTAGGAGCATATTCTGGATTTGTAGGCTGTTAATACCAGAAGATTGATTCTGGTATGTAGAGTTCTCTAAAATGGGCTTCAGTGAAAGGACCTCTCACAATTCTTCCATTTGTGAAGAAGTGTGGTAAGGTACAGCATTTGAAGAAGTTATTTTAAAATTCAAAATTACTCTGATATGATTTGGGTATTTTTAAAAGCTTGTAATTATTTTACAAAAATCTGATGGCCTTTGACTATGGAAGAACTGAAGCAATAAGATATGAACTGTGGTAAATGTCTCAATAATTCTGAAGAGAAGTTATTATTCATCTAAAGCATTAACTTGTAGAATAATTGAAGATGGCAGAGGAAATACTTGAAAATGAGTTGAAGTTGCCGAACTCTTACAGTTTTTGATGGCTTTAGAATGTGTTTAAACTATGTACAGAGATTCCTAAGTGCGCTGGAACATGCTCTAAAACATTTTAAATTGATTTCATCACTTAAGCTCAAGCATTTAGACTGTCAATTTTGTATTGTGTCATTTTTAAATAATTTGATATGGAGGCTAAAACTTGAAAAGGTTGTTTGTGATAATCTCCAGATGTGTTTAGTAGTAATGCAGGGTTGCAGCTTTGCTCATATATCAGTGTTAATGTAAGCATATTGTGGTTCCACACCTCAGTGTGCTTAAATTTATATTCCACTGATATATTTCTTCTCCCCCTACTGTAGATAATAAATGATAGTCAATAGCTGTGGATCAGTCAGGTTGTTTGTTTTGAATTTGATAAATATGACATCAGTCATCTTACTATAAAAATATATATGCTCAGTAAATGACGGAGGTCTTAAAACTGATTAAAACATCTGAATTTTTATTAATATTAAGCTGGGGGCAGTTGTAGGTGCTTTAAAGGACATGCTCAGAATTGAAAATGGTCTTGATAAATTTGAAAAAGAAAGCAGACAGACCTGTTTTGTCAAGTCACAAGTTACAGATGTCTTAAGAATGATAGGATAAAAGTAGTGAGCAACTTTGGGGACTGTTTGAAGAGATTTTTGTGTCAATACCTGGAGAGGAAAACCTGAATGCTGGTGGAGCCTCAAATGACCATAGCATTTTGAGAGATGTAAACAAACTGAATAGCACTGAAATGAAAGCAACAAGAATGATACTCTTCTTGCATATGGAAAGAAAGAAGTCTCTGTTGCCCTTAAAGCTTGTCTACAGAAGATTGTTCTCCTTTATGTTGACTATGAATTAAAAAGACTGTACAGTCTTAAGGGGAAAAAAGCAGTGGAGAAGACAACCTAGGGATTCCATTCTTACTCAGTGTTCCTGATTTTGCCTAGAGGTAGGATGGGAGGCTGGACTTTATCCCTAGGGTCCAAGGGTTGACCAGTCAGCCATGGGTGGTCTGTGCGCAGCCTCTCTCCTTTTTCTCCCCAAAGATGGGTAGGAATTCTCATCCTGTTCGAGTTTATGGGCTCTTCCCATTCCATCTTTGTGTGTGCTGTGCCTTAAACATGAAACTGCTGTTTGCACATCCACGCAACAACAGCCTGTATTATACAGTTCTCTTGCTGTCAGCAATTTAGCATTTGGAACTGCTGTATCAACATTTCCTACAAGGAGGCTCCCAGTGAGCATCCAGCGCTAGTGCTGACAAGGCTGGGCTGCCCAGGATTAGGTGGTCTTGCAAGGTCATGCATTGACCTTATGTTTTGAAAACCTGAGCTCTGTATTTCTAAGGCTCTTTGACTTAATTACATAGTTATGCTGTTTATCTTAACGTGCAGAAAGAGCTTTAGCCCTCAGGGACCCTGTGCAAACCACTCCAGGTATCTTTCTCTGAAGGTGTATTGTTCAATATAGTGATGTTGCATGTTCACTGGTGGATTCCAGGAATCCTCTGGGGCTTGCTTCCCACCTGAAGAGAAGCACAAAGGGAATAGAAAGAACCCTGTGCTATAAATAATACATAAAAGTAACTGATTGGTTAAAAATACCCTGAAGAAAAGGCCCACTGAAAATGCTGTCTAGATACTGGTTTTTCTTCTACTACTTGCATGTTGCTACCGAAGTCTTTGATGTGGTTTAGGACTGTAGAGTGAGTGGGTAAACCTAAAAATAGTGTTCTAAATAATAGTTATTGGGAAGACATGCCAGAAAATGTAAACAAAAAACCTAAAAAATCAATAACCCCGCACCCTAATAATAAAATTTAAAAAAATCCAACAGAAACCAACCAGACGCTCCCAAACCAAACAAAACCACCTCACTTTTGGAAGCTGAATGGCAATCACAATCAAATACTTAGAGTGAAAGCTTGAATTTTCTGTCTGGAGTGAAAAAACCCTGCAGATTCCTGGAATAATTGTGGTACAATGGATAAGAAGAAAAGTGCAATAAGCAGAAGGATTTCCGGTATATTTTGTCTCACATAGTCAGTGCTGTACTGAAGATCCCTGAAGACGTTTTTCCCCCTTAAGTGGAAGGTTAAATCTGACTCTTTTAAATAATTGTATTTCTTTACGTTTTGGACACTAATAAAAACCATACATGTAAGGAGATGCTCCTTAGTTTGGGGGGTAAAAACTAAGCACTGCTATTTTCTTGCTATTATTTCTCTCCTCTCCTGAATGCAGATCAAGAGATCCTTTACTGAGCTGTTTCCCAGCATAAGCCACTTTTTTCTTCAGACAGATTTTTTCCTTGTTCCTTCTCTATGTAGCAAGTGTACAGCTTTAGCTTCAATCAATTAAATTTTACTGTTCTTACCTTGTCTTTATATGAGTAATATAAAATATATTATATGTATTTTATAGTGAGGCAGGGTGCTACTGGACTCTGTTTCCACTGAATTGCCAGGCTAGTATTTACAGTGTCTTGTTTGAGATGCAAAAAGTGCTAGGAAGATTTGAAATTCATTGTGTTGGCCAAGGGTTATTTTCATTGTAGGCTTCTTCCAGCACTATGGTCTGTTAAAGGATGGGGTGTCAGATCAGATTGGAGGGGTAATGTTTCCTTTAAGTCTGAATTCCCTGTTTGTATCTTGAATTAAAAAGTTTTTTGCAATGGTTCATGGGACTTTAAACAGAGTTAATGCTAATGGATCTTATCTTGCCAAATCTCTGCATCAGGTTGCAGTTTCCTTTTAAAGCAAACTTCTATAAAGGCTTAGAAACTTCAGTGATTATTCCAACATTTCTGTGTGCCTAGGTTACTTACATTATAAGTTATTTTGCAGATCTGCTTTTTGTGCAAATTGATGAATTTACTGTTATCCTGGTAATGCCTAAAAGATAATGGAGCTGATCTCAGACTGTCAATAACTAGGATAGATCCTGCATAAAGCTTTGTCAGATGCCGCAACACAGTTTCAAAAAGTGGATGCAAGTGTGTTCTGTGAAGTTCCACCTGAAGAGTAACTCTCAAAAGGTATTTGGCTTACTCTCTGGAAATACCTTTCTGTGAAATCCTGTACAGATACTTAATGTATTTTATTGTCATAGAAGTACAGCTGCATTTTCGGTGTGTTCATAAAATGCCCGTGAACTGTTACTGGTAGAGGGATGCCTGGCACAGAGGTGAATACTTTTATTCTAGCTAACCATCAATTCAAATTCATATGAAAGAATTAAAATTTGTCTCAACAGAAGCTTCTCCTATGGGAGCAAGCAGGTTTGAATCTCTGGTATGGAAGAAAGCATTAGTCATTTTGTGAGGCCTTCACTTCTGCAGGGTCTTACCTTCACAGAATCAAAGCTGGTTTTACTCATCTGTTACCCCTGTCCTGCATGTTCCTTATATTTCTGTTTGTCCTAAAATACTGGTAGTTTCTATACCTTGAGACAATATCTCCGTTTGCGTTTGACAGAGAGCTTTTTGAATGACAAAGATGATGTGAAAGCCCATCCATGTAGTTCAGGCCAGAGTCCACAGCATTTTGTATTATTACCTTTTGCACAGACTTCATGTGACTACTGCATTCATTAATTTACTGTGAGCTGGTCATATAACCTTGCTTCTTACACCTCTTAAAGTTGAGACAGCACAAACTTAAGACTTACTTATTTGCCCATTTATTGTGATTTCTAAATGAATTTCCAGTTCTTTCCTTCCGTCTAGTCCCATGAGGATATGAATCTGAAATCAACTTACATAGTAGAGGCCAAAAAAACCATATGCAGCCTAGATATTATGGTAACTGATACTTTATAAGGTTAACAAAACAAAACACTCCCTAAAGCCAAAGAGTGTCTGTGCATACATTCCTGCAGCAGGTAAATACAGGTGTCTTTAATATAGCAAAACTGAAAGTGGAACGAGAGGGCCAGTAAAAAGATTTTTTTCCTGAGCAGGAGCAAAGCATTAAACTGAAAGAAAAGAGAAAAGGTGTGTGCATCTAGGGGTGGAACCTAAGATTTAGGTTTTGTATTTTTTTAACCTTGTCTTCTACTTTCTTAAGTGTATTTAAAATGAATGATTTGTCCTGGCATCTCACGTGCCTAATTATCCTAGTTTGAACATATTCTTGAGATTACTCAGCTACTTCCGAATGGGAGAATGGATTCTATTTCATTGTAGGTGTGGTAACAGCTAACTTAAATTTATTTCACTTCACAGTATCTACTACTGAGCCTTTTCACAAAAGGTCCTGTTTGTTGATAATGCTTGGACATTTTTTGCTTAGTTTGCATGAAGGATAAATAGAGTAAGGAGAACTGCATATATTTTGATTTCAACAGTTATTTCTTGGATATAAAAATAGTAGCCAAAGAACAAGTGCTAGATCTGAGATTTGCAGCCAAATGCTGTAAAATATCTAAGTTTTGTTCTTTATAATGGACTTTTATTTTCTATTTTGTGATCAAATCTTCCAGTCTTCTGCTGCATTTATGTCTT
>VRYO01001366.1:4594251-4692603 GCA_009812075.1 Sialia sialis
TAAATTGTAGCTCCATCTGGAAATCACTTGAAAGGTATTTGTGTGGGGTTAATTTCTCCCTCTGGTTTACCTTCAAACCAGCACAATTTACAACAAGAAAACAGGACAAAGTACAATGTTCTGATGCAGCCAAAAAAACAAGTTTTGATTTCAATAAATTCAGCTCTGTGCTGAGTACCTTAAAAAGATTTGAATTTAGTAAAATATTGAGTGCCTAGGGAACTTTATTAATTTTTGGAGTCTGGAAGATCTTACAAATATTAAATATCTTTGCAGGAACACTTAGTCAGTCTGGATGAGCCAGCCTCGGAAGCTGGACAAGAAGCTCTGCTTAGACAAGAGCAAGCAAAAATCATTCGTTTTGAAAGGCAAGCGGAAGAGTTCCTCAATGCAGTCTTTTACAGAAAAGGTTGGTTTTAATGGTGGGAGGAGGATGCGGGAAATTGTCTCTCTTGTGGTCTTTTTGCGTGCATTGTAGACATCAAAGATCTGATGTTCAAGTTGTTCATTCAGTATTTTCCAATCATCTTCTTTATATATATTTATCAATGATAAAAATTAACTCTCAAGTAATGTTGCAATATAACAGTGTGGGCTTGGGACATCAGAAGATATAACTGTTTAATCCTAAACTAAATCTCTCCATGAGAACTCTGGTGTTTTCACTTTTGGAGAGATGCCTCATTTCTTACCTCACAGAACTGTTCCCTGTAACCAGTGTTTAGGTGAGTGGGCTGTTTGGAAGAAAGGTCAAGTGGCAGTGGTGGTAGTAGGTGGGTAATGTGTTTTTTAAAAATATTTTTATTTTATTTTGATGGGATATGTACTAATGCAGTTTTTGTTAAAGGTCATCAGTCTTTTCACTGTTGGTAATGATTACCCACCCTATTCCCAACAATCTAGAGTATAAAATATTATTGGAATAGGGGAGATATATGAAGAATTCGAAACATGATCAGCAGAAGAATTGCTGTAGAATATGCTGAGAACATGCTCAGTGCTAGAAAATCACCTAAATATCTTCTGGAGAGTTATTGCTTAAACTGTGCTCTTAACGAAGACACAGAGCTCATTTCACTGTTTTCTACAAAATCTGAGAAACATGAATCCAGAGGTTGCTTCCAAATGCATCCTGGATGAAAGTACATCGTACTTATCAGTCTAACCCATGTGTGAGAAAATCTGCCAAATCAGTAATTCCAACCTGTCTGCTGGGGGACAATGCAAGGCTTCAGTTTAACAAATTAGAAATTACTGTGGCCAATCCTCAGCCCTTCCTTCCAGTGACCAAAATATTTAAAGGTGTTTTAAGTAGATAACAGTATCTTAGCCTTTCTTTTATGACTCAAATGAATAAATACAAGCTGTACATTATGATGCTTCTATACTTTTTGCGATACATGCAGGATGGTAGGAACGATAGTTACTGCATTACTACTGATAATTCAGATAATGCCTTTATTCCAAGGCTTCCTTTTCAAGTTTTTTTTTTCTCATAAGGTTAATGTTTCCTTTTGCATTGGAGTTTATCCCATTTATCTTCAAATCCCAAAGGAATTTAAGAAAACTAAAGTCTAGAGAAAATACCGATTTTTTCCATATTGCTTTTTCTAGTGAGGAAAAAAAAGCCCTTCCATATTTTCCAAACTGTTAAGACTTCATTCCTTTACCACTAAACTGAAATCTTTATGTATGATATGTGTGTTTGTGTGTGTGTGTGTCTTTTAGGAAAGCATGCTTTTTAAAATTCATTGGGGAGCCAGCAGCAGATATTGCAGTGTGCTAATGAAGGGTATAATACTCTGTCCATGGCTGGATACCCAGAATAAAGATAATGAAACATGACAGATGTCTAAGAATCTTTGAGAGTTTTTCTAAAATACACCCTTGTTTTCGTTCATTGGACAAAGCTGTGCTTGTTGCAAGAGCAACAATAGGCAAGGGGTAGAAATCTGGCAGGAAATCAGTTCTAAATCCTTAATGCATGATTTTCAAGCTTACCTGTATTTAGATTGCTTGAAGTCTAACTCATGCTACTGCCATAAGAACCCAAGGACCGTCATACTAAAGAGGACACAAAGAATGGCAGAACTCTGACGTTCCTACATTGCTTAGAGACACTGAGCTCTCCTGGCTTCATGCCAGCAATTAGTTTTTTTTTTTTTCTTCTTCTTTCCATTCTCACTGCCAGTAACATTTGAGATGGGTATTTTGTAGCTCAGGTAGATCAGAGAAAATGCAAATGCTCCCTGAACACTGGCCACACATTCATGTACTGAACATGAATAAGAATTAACAAGATCAGCAAACAGGTCTACTGTCCGTTAATCTTAGTCCTTTCTCTGAAATTTGTGTCCCTGGCACTCTGACCCAGCAATGCTTACTTCAAATATTCAGTTTTCCAGTCAAAGCAGAAGGGTAGTGCTTAGTTATCTGTTACATTTACTTTGTGGCAGGACAGGACCTTCTTCTGGTTTAGTGAAATCATACCTTTATTTGTTTGACACTGCCCTTTTTAAGATTTTGATATAAAAATACACAAAAGCTATTAAGGCTTTAAAGCTCACAGGTACTGCTTTAGACTATTTATAGCTGATAAATTTTGCTGTATTTTTTTCATCTCTAAGAATGTCTGTTGTAGTTAATTTTTATTTAATTTTCTTAAAAAAACCTGGACAGGTGGAGTCAAGATAAATATCTAGTTGATTGAAAGTAATGCTGGAGGGGCACGAGCACATATTTTCCACTCACTTTTGGACAGCTTTAATCCTCAGCAATCAGGCTTTATATCAAGCAAGAAGCCTTTAATGTACTAGATACCTACTCTTCTGCTTGAAAATGGAGTTTTGTGACTTGAATTAGTGTGTTTATCTTGAACAGCACTAGAAAGTTGTCATTTTGGGCTGATTCTTTGAAGTTACAGATTACAAAGATGAATGGCTGTAGGCATATGTAATATTTTATTTCTGGGTGTGTAAATATGTTCATATGTAAGTGTTTTTGAAATGAATATATGAACATGGTCCACAGTAAGGGCCTGATTCTTCGTTCAGAAAACACAAGTGCCATAGAGCCCTGCATTCCTACCAGTCCTGCTTGTATATGCTGCAAGGACATGTCAAACAATTGGTATCCATGTGATCATGCCATCAAATTGTGTCCCTCTGGGCCTCCCTAGAGCCTTTCTGTGGCCTTCAGGAGATAATAGTGAAGAGATTAGAGAAGTAGAAGTAGTGCCACCACAGCAGAACAAACCCTCCACTCTTTTCAGGCTGGTACCCCTGTGGGACCACTTGGGAAGCAAGTGAGATTATAAACGTACCAAAAATTAAGTTTGGCTCATTTTTTTGTCTCTTCTTAAAATGGTAGTATTTGATATTTATCAACAAGTAAAATCTACAGGATGTTTTAAAGAAAATGGTTACATATTTACATAAACATCCTGGAAATTTATATGATTTACAGGAATTTATTGTAAGAATGTACATGGTAACTGTACAAGATCTTGGGTGTAGAAAGCTGTGCTTAATAGATAGGAATTTGGACTTGATAAGTATTTAAAGCTCAATATGGTGTTTCATCAAGAAACAGACTGCTACTGCTACTCTTTGATTTGTGGGCAGCTCTGCTCAAATCTTCACGTCAGTAATCTTTTATACATACAGTAAAGCTGATTTTTTGGATTGATGTACTTTTGACAAAAACAGTGGTGAAAGGTAAATCTAACACTGAAAGGTCCCACAGAAGACTTTGCTAATCCTTGTAATAGCTCAATCTCAATAGATTACCTTTCAACTTGGGCAATTTTTTAAAAAGAGGTAGTAAACACTTCTCTATTGTTCCTCTTGAGAGCTGGTTTTAAAGATTCATTTGGTCTTCTGCTGTACAGCTTTTTTCTGAAAGTTTCTTCAGTAATAGAAAATCAAACCTTTTGAGCCATTTCTGGAATAATGGTGTGGTTGTCTGTGCTTTGGGGTTTTTTGGGGGTATTGTGGGTGGCTGGTGTTTGTTGTAGTTGTTCTGGTTTTTGGGATGTTGGTTTGTTTGTTTGTTTAAAAAAACCCAAAATTGATTTGGCCAGAGAACACAGTGTTTCATGTTAAGTGGCAGGACTTAGCTTTAGGATTTAGGAATTAGAGATTTACTTTCACATCACAAATTACTACTTGTCTAAAATAGTGATTTTTGTCAATACCTTTTTGGGTTGCCCACATGGCCTTTTTATTTATACGCTATTTCATATAAATAAATTGGAATGCCTACTTGTTCTATTTCACATCCATTACTAATAGATTTAGCAGCTCTTCAAGAAATAGAAGTACTTATCATGTGACACATCTTGGGGTTTTGTGTATATGCAAGTTCTTTGGGTAATTCGTGATCCTGCATTGATTACAATTGTAGAAATATCAGAAGGAATAGATAGAATGAGATAGCAGACACTTGAACATTTGATCTTCATGTGAATAATTTTAAATTACCAGAGCTATAGGGTTTTATTTCTCAGTAAACTTATAGGGGACTGCTACAAGTTTGTTCTCCATTTTACCCTTCTGTAGCTGCAGGTAAGTTATGCACTTCCTCTGTATAACCTGTTCAATATTTTCAGATGAGCTCAATTACTTGGCACTTTAGCTCTCCTTTCCATTTCTACACCTCTTAAAGGTCTGGTCAAATATGTCTATTTTAAAACAAAATATGAGATTGCATATGTCTTTTAGCAAAGTGTTATTTTGGGAAGGCTGTACCAGAATTAGCAATGGCTCTTATTCAGGTATTTAAGTCTAAAGTACATTTTATACAGAAGCTATTTTATCTTTGGCTTTTTTTTTTCCCCTGGATTTTTTTTTTTTTGTAAATAAACAATGACTTAATATAAAAGTTGTTTAACTTAAAGTGCTTCCTTAAAAGAAATCTCTAATATTTGCAGACAGTCCTAGGGTCTCTGACCCCAATATTCCCCTAGTGGCCCGTGAGATCATGCAGCGAATGATCCGACAGTTTGCTGCTGAATATACCTCAAAAAATAGCTCTACTCAGGACTCCAGCCAGCCCAATAGCACAAAGAACCAAAGCCTGCTGAAAGCATCTCTGGTCGCCTCCTCTCCCACGGCTGCAACTGCTCAGAACCCTGTGCTCAGCAAACTGCTCATGGCTGACCAAGACTCACCTCTGGACCTTACTGTCAGAAAGTCTCAGTCAGAACCTAGTGAACAAGGTAGGACTCTTACCAGTGTTTTGCATCCTGTGGCAATCCATTAATGGCATTCTTGTTGCAGAACCAGACAATTAGAAGGTTGCACTTTTGCATAAAATGTAAAGTGGAAAAGCAGTAGATATTTTTACAATAAAATTACTAGTTCAGTGTGGCTGGGAGAGAAAAGACTTTTTGAATCTAGACCCATAGACATGAGAGATTCTTCTGAAGAGGGGCAAAGGGGATGGACATGCTCTAGACTCTGAGGATAAATGTGCTGTTCTTACTGGGAGCTGCAAGAAACAGTCTGCCAAAATAGACTGTATGCTTGCTGATAAGAAAAGTTCATGTGGTCATGAAAATCATAATGTTGTCTTTTCTCTGAGGATGAGTGCACAGTCTGACTGAAAGGCTGATTTATTTTCTTTTTGGTTGTGGTGTGAGAAGAGTATCTTTTAAAAGTCTGTGAGAAATTGCTTTGTGAAGGCTATGAAAATGATATCCATGAACCTCACTAAATTTCCAGGTTTGTGCATTTGGAAGAAATGTCTCTTTTCTACCTTAAAAATAGATGTGTTCTGCAGAGCACAGATTGAATAACTTGTAACAGTGTTTCAGAGCTTATTTTAATTCAAAAACCTTGCTTTCAATCAGAAATGCTTTTTTTTTTAAAGAAGCAAATTCTGTGGGTGATATAGTATATGAACTTTTCTTTTGTGAAACTGTTGAATCCTTAGTGTAGCGTACTGATTAAAATTAGACCCTTTACCCTTTTGCAGAAAAGCATTAGTGCTTGAAGTCATTCTGTCACAGTAGGTTGTCCATCTGCAAATGGAAAAGATGCCTGCAAAAAAAAAATCATCATTTTTCTAGCTAGGGCAGAAGAGTACGTATCCATTTATTCTTTTAAATTTGGTTTATGAAGCATTTTGTAAACAGGTTAATTTTATGTGTCCGGTAAAGTGCAGCTTGGGCATCTGGGCATGTACTACCCTTTACAGCGCTTACTGAAAGCTGTTGTTGCACTTCAGTTACAAGCTGCAGTGGGAGGTTGAATAGCGTCTCTCTTGAAATGTGGACCTGTACAGTTAGTTGATAGGCATTTATTTCTAGCTATCTTTATTATAAATGCATTTTGTGTGTTTTACATGCATGTTTATAAATGTTAAATTGTTCTCATTGTTAAACTTTTTGCTGGAAGAAATAGGGAGAGAATAAGTTTTGCTTTGTTCCTTTTTAATTAGAGAATGGTATAATGAAGAAGAAAGCATGTACATGCTACCATGTGATGGAAAAAGCTGTAAGATAATGTACAATGTTCATAACACTTGTTATGGAAGTAGAACATGTGCATGTTGACTTATACAGTAATCTGTTTGCTGATGTAAATTTTTTTCCCCAACTCACATTTAATGTAATTGGAAAGAGATTTTGCCAAACTTGTTAACGAGAGATTTCAGAGGCTGTCATGAAAGATTGCTAGTGGTGCTTTGTGCTATATTTTGTTCTACTGAGTTGAGGGGAACCCAGCTAGTTGTAAGCTTTTCTCTGAGGTGAGAGGTTGGCCCTATGGGGCTTCTGGGTCGTACTGACCCTTCTGAGGGAGGAAACATGCATCCAAGTGCCTCCAGCAGCTGCCTGTGCTGTCCAGCCTCTTGAAAAGAAGGGAAGACTTGATCCAGTCTCTGTCTCTTGTGCCTGCATAAGTGTTGTTCAAAAAGAAAATGTAATTTTCTGCTTGCTTAAGTTTGGGTTGTGGTGTGTTCCCAAATGTAGTGGGTGGAACAGCTTTCCATAAGTTAATTCTAGTTCACTGTTTATCATGTTTTTTCTCCATATGTCAAATGAGAACTTTAAGCAATCTGAAAGCCATCTTATATTGCTCCTGTGTTGGGTGGTATTCACTTGATTAGATGGAATGAGTGAGGAGCTCTGATATGTCTTGAGTTCACTGTGCCAACAGGTTTCATTTATCTTTGCCTCATAAATTCGTTTCCAAGTTTCCAGGAACTTCAGATGGCTGTGCTGCTTTAGTGACAATGTTGCCCTTATTAAAATGACCAGAATTTCAGGCTGCTTCAGTGCAGCAGGGACAAGGCTTTCATGATGAAACACGTGCCCTGTAAATGCAGAGTTTACATAAGGGTTTACAGGGGAGCTTGGGGGAAGCATGAGGAAATGCCATTAGTGAGAGTGGAGGAGGTGTTCTAACAGGAAAACCAATTTGGCATATGGAAGAGAGGGAATAAAACGACACAATAGAGGAAAAAGGCAGCAACTTTTCCAGTAGGGATCCATTGCTGACATGAAAAAAGAAGATGAAGCTGGCTGCCACGTGAGATGGAATCTCACATCTATGTGTGTGTGTTCATTTAATTTCCAATATGAAATTCTCAGTGAATTTTCTTACAAGAGATTTGGATTTTTTTAAAAATAAAATCTGAAAGCTGGCTTGCAGCCTCCCTTTAAAAAGGGGAGTATCTCAGGTTGAAAAATCTTGAAGATTGTCTCAGTTCTGAACCACTGAGAGATAGTTATGTGATAGGCTATGTTGTATCCAGAACTGTCACTTGTAGGTAATCTATTATGCTATGTCTCTTGTAACAGATGCACTTTTAATTTAGTTACTTTTTATTGTGATTTCTGAAGACTATATTGAAGTCGCATGTAAACCATATTGAAAAAAAAAAAATCCAAGCCTTATTTTGTTTAAAAATACAATAAAGCAAAAAATGTTGTGTGCTAAAAATGACTTCAGCTCAGAAGCTTGCTTTGTCTTTTCAGCGGAAAGCAAGATCAGCATGGCTGATCCTGCTTCTTCAAACACTGAAGTCGTTCTTTTATCTCTACAGACGGTGTGCTTGATTTATCCACTAAGAAGAGTCCTTGTGCTGGCAGCACCTCTCTGAGTCACTCTCCAGGGTGCTCCAGTACTTCGGGAAATGGGTAAGAGAAAGCAACTTACTATGACCTTTTAAAACAGTTTTTGACTGAAAATGTGTGCTTAGCTTCTGTTAATTTTTACTTTCTTTTGGTGTTAACCCTTTGGAGTAATGTGTTTTCAACTTGTACCTTTGGCAAATACTTTTGTCCCACCTGCCAAATAAGAGTTGTTGCCAACTGAGACAGGTTTAACTTGCAGTTAAAGACTCTGGTATCTGTTATTTTGGCCAATTTGATACTTAGCCAGAGATCTTTCCATTACCTGTTTCTTGGATTTAGTGATAGATGATTTCTGTGGACATGCAAGTTCATTTAAATGCATGAAGAGTCTTAGAAGCTTTGCAGTATATTTAGACTTCAATTCACTGAGGGCAAAGTTAGCTAACAGGAAAAATTATTTTAGAGGTAACAATGATTTGGGTGATAAGCCATGCTGAATTAGATTTAAATCACTGTGTGATTTTTGTTAATATTTCTTAGCATAAACCACAACTTAGAAAAGGACATGAGGCAGGGAGTCAGGTAGTTTGGAAAACTTTAAGTGTAACTTTGGATTTGCATTTGTTCTGTAGTACTGAACAATTATTTTTTTTTTAATAATCACAAAGTGTGTGGTGTACTACTCTTGCCTAATCAGTTCAAGGTGTGAAATACTGTTAAATAAAAAGAAATCTTTAGGTTTCATATTTCTAATGGTCACCATTTGCATACATTTAGAAACCCTTTACTCTTAGTCAGGGTGGTATGGAGAGGCTGACCTGGGACTACAAGGGTTTTGGATGTTGATTATCTTGAAGCTACTGTGAACAAATAATTTTTTATTGAAGTACAGTCATAGTATATGGTTTTAAATGCTATTAAATGCTGGATTTAGCTTTGTGATAGCCTTTGAAAAACTTGAAAATCTCAGCTAGTAACCCTTTTCCACCACCAATCCCATGTACTGGTAACAGCTGATTGAATTTTTGCATTTTTCTTTGGAAAAATATTGCTGTCTCAGATTTCTCCTTTCAAGATTACTTTTCCATTTAATATTTCTATTAATCAAATCCTTCTTTAAAACTTAGTCTTAATACTTTTTAAAATTCTTTAACATAAACCTTCCCCAGCAGCACTTCTTTTAATTCTGAACAAGTTATTTCCGTCTTTATTTTCCTAGGAAGGCAGCAGAAGCCACTGAGGCTCTGCCCTTGTTTGTGAATCAAGTGAGGGCCAAAGTCCAACACACAGGGATGGCAGGGCCAGCATCTGTTCTGCTCAGTCTGGTGGGTCCAGAGAGGATGTGGCATACTGGCACCTGTGGTTACTTGTACAGGTGTGTGGTATATAAGGCTGGCTGCAGTTTGTTTAGCATCACTCAGGCGGGTGTAACCCTCTGTTAGCTGCCACTATGACTTTTGTTTAGGTGTAGAATCACTGGGTGCATAGTGTGGTGCTAATATGTGCTGTAGAAGGGGTGGAGAACGCACATTGTTTGAGAGGGTTCTTTGGAACGGCAAACTTTGATCCGTTTCTTTGGATTTTGTTCTGAATCCTTGTTGACTTATGTTGTGTACATCCTATGACTTGTTGCATCCTGGAAAGAAGTGAACAGCCTGTGTATCAAGCATTGTGTATGTTAGATTCCAGGTTCTTTCATTGGATGTCTTCTCTCTAAAGACTTTTTTTAATCCCAGTGTGATGTTAAAAATAATAATAATGTAGCTTTTCAGTACTATGTATCCTATGCTTAAGTAATGCTGACTTAGCCAGAGGGCTTTACACCAGTATAGTGTCCCAGAGCATTAAAATAGATTGTTAATATGTATGCTGAACATGGAGAAATTTGGGGGTGGATTTTGAAACCAGTGTGACTTAATAACTACAGGGGGCTAAGCAATCAAAGCATTAAAATAGATGTGATTCTCTACAGCAGTAGTACTTAATTTCATGGAAAGAACACTTGTGATGAAAGGGAAATGGTAAAAATACATACTGCCTTTTTTTTTTTTTTTGGTTAACCCTTGATCTGGATGACAGATGGAGCTTAGATCTTCCTTTTCCTAGCCATGCTTTATATCAAATGTGATTCAGGGCTGTGTATACATGCAATTAGTTGTTAAGAGAGCAGTTTGGTAAGTCTAGTGTAATGCAGTGTTTTCCTTTGTGATCTGCAGTATCTCAGCTTTCATATTCAGTGCTTGATGAAAGTCAGACAAATACCTTTGAGGCCTGCTAAGCTTTTTCTTTTATCCTGAGCAGCAATTCTTCAATATGATGTAAGCAAACATTATCCAGGGTTTCCACCTATGTGTAGATACTGCAGGTGGCAGTCATATTTGCATGTTGAATATGTTGCACTTTGGCTTACTCTTTTATTACTGTGCTTGTTTAGTGGTAACGTCACACCAGTAACACAGTTGTGTGTAGATCTATGGCGATTGATTACTACTTTGTAATTAAGGTGCTATTTTCAGACGCTTGCGCGAAGTCTTTTCTACTCCGAGAATTTGTGAACCCAACCAGAGACCAGCCCACAGGTTTCATTTTTCTTTGCCCAAAAAGCTTCTCATTTTTTGCGAACAAGTTTTAAAACTGACTGATGCTGAGACTTAAAAAAAAAAAATAAAAATTAAAGTAATAAAAAAATTTAGAGAAAAATAACACAAAAAGTGATGTTACCCAAGCAAGGCCTTCTAATAAAGGAGTGGCCCCCTCACCCATCCCTTCCTACCTGTGCAAGTCCTGCTCACATCAGTTTCCTTCCATCCAATTAGGCGACCTGGGAGACCCAGCCAGCACCATCCGGAGGGACTACAGAGTGGTGATGGGGTACCTCCAAGAAGCTTGCAGGATGGAACCAGGGAAGGTTATGGCCACTCCACATCTCTTAAAGTACCGCTGGCTCGATCACTCCAGATTAGTGAAGAACTGCTGAGCAGAAACCAGTTTGCTACGGCTGCCAGCCATGGGCCATCTGGACTACAGAATCATGGACAGCACTTAATATTATCCAGGGAGGCTTCTTGGGCAAAACCACACTACGAATTCAATTTCAGCCGCATGAAATTCAGGGGAAATGGTGCACTCAGCAACATCAGTGACCTTCCTTTTCTTACAGAAAACTCTGCCTTTCAAAAAATGGCACTTCAAACTAAACAGGATGGGAAAAAGGACGTGAGCCATTCATCTCCTGTGGATTTAAAGATACCACAAGTTCGAGGCATGGACCTTTCATGGGAGTCCCGCACTGGTGACCAGTACAGCTATAGCTCTTTGGTAATGGGTTCACAAACGGAGAGCGCGCTTAGCAAAAAGTTAAGGGCTATCCTTCCAAAACAAAATAGGAGAAGTTTGCTGGATGCTGGACCAGATTCCTGGGGCTCAGATGCTGAGCAGTCTACCTCTGGACAGCCATATCCCACCTCAGATCAAGAGGGAGATCCTGGCTCCAAGCAACCTAGGAAGAAAAGAGGGAGATACAGACAGTACAACAGCGAGATACTGGAGGAAGCAATCTCTGTGGTTATGAGTGGGAAAATGAGTGTTTCCAAAGCTCAGAGTATTTATGGGATCCCCCACAGTACACTGGAGTACAAAGTTAAAGAGAGGCTGGGCACTTTGAAAAACCCTCCAAAGAAAAAAATGAAATTAATGAGGTCGGAGGGGCAGGATGTTTCAGTAAAGATTGAATTAGATCCCCAGGGAGAAGCAGCACAAAGTGCGAATGAATTGAAGGATGAATAGGGATGTTGTAGAGTGCCAATTACTTTGCAAACTGGGTGAGCACTACTGCATAGTTCAACCATCACTGAGCGCACCTGAGTCTCCTGTTTACTGCAATGCTCTTTCCTTTGCAGTTTAGCATAGACTTATGTGAACACAGGTGAAAGATGTGCTCTGAATGTCACATTTGTAAATTTTTCTAGCCTGGTATGGCGCAGTTTCCCTCTTTCACCTGCCCACTGCCCTCTTTCTTTCTTTGTTCTTTTTTTTTCTTTTGCCTTTTGCATGTTTCTCTGTAATAGAGAATTGCGTTACCTCACAAAGAATGCAGATCTGTAGAAGTGGACGTCTTGCCTGTAGAGCCTGCCTGAGTTTCTGATGTTGGATTTTTCACATCTGCCTTTATAGAAATAAGTCCACTTTGTTAAACTGACACTCTCCTAAAACCAGGCAATTTTCAAATGAAAATCAGACTGTCATTCTTCAAAAATTCAGAAATCTTTTTTTCCCCTCTTATTTTTGTTGATCCAGTTGATTGAAAGATTTGAGCTAAATCAAATTATTTGGGAATGGTATCTCTCTTGAACTCAGATTTGTCAACTAGATAGATAATCAATTGGGTCTAATTAGGCTCTCCACTGTTTTATTTCTAAATTAACTGTACTTACCATTTGTTGTCTGCTTAGTGCTCACCCGGAGGGGAGGGGAGGGAAAACTTACATACACTACCTTCAAAAAATGTCAGTTAATTATTTATAACACTACCTTCGCTGTAATTTTATTTGGTGTTTTTGAAGGGTGATATTTAGACTCACCTGCTTGAGGATGTAGCCTTATCTCACGGAAGACAAGCTTCTCACAGTCAGGAGCAGTCAGGGTACACTAAAATGATGTATTAGGGTATGCCTCATTATACCAGAACTACGGTTCTTTGTGACCTTTACACTTTTTACAGACTTGATTCTGAGTTTACTAAACTATGTGGTCCCAACAGCTAGTTTAAATGACTTTAATCCAGGGATGGGGGATTTGCGTAACAAACTACTGTGATACTGAAAAAAGAAAAAAAAGTAAAAAAAATTGCCCACAAAATGGTGATCTCAAACGTTACAACCTCAGTAGTCTGCCCAAATATCCACATTAGTGAAGGAGCTTGTTAATGTTCAGGGAAGAATGAAAACACTGGTAGCCTGATCTAATTCAGGCTCTGCATCATATCTATCTGTAATACTGTCAGGGTCGAACACTCAATGAATGGGTGTTTCCTTTTTAAATATTACAGTTGCCAGTAGCAGGAATTTATTTAAGTCCTGCTTTTTTGTTGTTGTTTTTATTTAATCTATTTTGATAGTGGTTTAGCACATGCTAGAATAAGCATTTGAACACCATAAAAAAAAAAGCACTCCGTAAACCATGTCTGGGGTTTTTTCCATCTAGTGATATCTTTATGATTATATGGAAAATCCAGGATAAGTTTTGTACTGAACTTTTATCTTTGATACTTTCTGCAGGAGTGGTCAGTAACTAAGTGGAGCTTACTGGATTTACCACAACATGACCAAATCGTAGTTGCTGGTTCTTCAGGTAGAAGCAATTTGGTCTTAATCTGTGCACAGCCCCGTTTGCACAGCCAAAAGAAGCATTGGAGTTTTTGTGTGAGAGCATTAAGTGATGTCAGTGAAAGTGGTTTCTCAAAGTTCATGGGAAGGTGGCCTAGGTAGCCCTAGGAATGCTGAATGACTTCTGGAACAATTGATTCTATTGGGTTGTCCCCCTCCCCAGCAACTTCATATTTTCAAAGGTTAGGCACACCATTGCTGTTGTTTTAAATATGCACTGCTCATTCTTGAAATGGACTGGGCATTTGGACCCAAGTATACTTTATTTTTGTTTACTTAATATATTTTAGTCCTCAAAATCCTGGTTCCTTGTAGCTTTCTAGTTGTCATCTTGGCATTTAAAGCAGTTTAAGCTCAGTAGCAGTATATAAACTCTGCAATATGTTCCAGTTTAGCTGGTGTTTGCAATAAAGGTTCAGTTTAAGGTGTGGTTTCATCTGCTGTTGGAGGTTATGGTAGAAAGTTTGTTGCAAGTTTAAAAAAAAAACAAACCACAGTTTTACCCTTAGGAGAGGTTTAACCTTTTGCAATTGTCCTTATTTAAGAAACATGAGTTGAGTTTTATAAAACTTGTCACTGTAGTGTACGTGGAGTGCTCATTTTACTAACCTAAATATTTTGTATGTGTATGTTTAAGTGGGTGACAATCGTGCAGCAGAAGAATGGTGTGCCTACCCTTTAATGCTGCAGTTTTAAAAGAGAATTTGTCTTGTCATTTCAGACTGTAGGCTAAGAATTGTAAATAGATAGTGAGAAGTTGAGTACTCTTTATTTGCTTTGGTTAGAAAGTGGATTTAAAACAAACAAAAAAAAAACAACAACAACAAACCAAACACGTAACTTTCTCAGTTTAAATGTCCTGAGACCTGAAGATTGTAATACTCATAACTGCAAAGCTTTTAAACACAACACTTGATCTGTGATAACTTAATATTCAGGTAATCTTTCTTTTTCGAGAAGCTTTTGAACAACCATATTTCCTCCAAAGGTCTCTGTTTAAAAAGGAAAAAAAAGAAAAAGTGTAGATTATTTTTTAAGCACTAATTGCATTACATTGGTAACTGCAATATGAAATAGCCATTATTGTTTTGTGAAGCATGGTTGAGATTAGTTAGTGGTCCCTTTTTAAAATTTCATGAGCCTCTCAAAAAATAAAAACAAATTTAAAAAAAAGCTGCTGAATATTCAAAAGATATATATTTTACCTTATTGTAGGTTTTGTAAATTTAGTCTGTAATATTCAGGTGCACCTTTTAATGTTACTTTTTTGTTTCAAAGTCCCATTTAATGTATTTTCTCTGAGGTGATTCATCACTTAAGACTAGTATCACTCTAAGTGCTGCAGTGATCACTAAGATTTCGTTTCATTTTTCACTACATATTTTTTGCAGGCGCTTTCAGTGTAGCTAACTAGTAGTATTTGGGATCATTTTAAATATATGATTGGAATTAATGTTTGTCCATTAGCATGCTTAATTTTCTGCTGACCAGCAGTTTGCATGGCCAAAATCCCTGGTTGACCATATTTTGGTGTGGGAAGGTGTGGTTCACTGCGGTCTTTGTAACAAAAGCCTTGTTTCTCATCTTATTTCTGGTAAGTGGATGCTTATGTTACTTGGATCACTTGGACAGGAGAAAGATATTTTTTTTTTTTTAAAGCCTTCTCCTACTGCTCTTCTGAGATCGCATTAACGTGTAACATAGACAAACTGGAACCCTGTAAAAATGGAGACGTTGTTAGGAGGAGATCTTTCGGGTATTTTTTGTCACTAGTTTTCTCTTATTCCCGAGAATGTCCATCCGATGTAGTTATTGGACTTAACAGTATTGTTGTGTACTACGTTGATGTAGCTGAAAAAGCCTGACAGCAAGAAACTGTGAATTATATTTGTGGCAGTCTCTGAAAACTAGTTTTTCAGTCCAAGTACCATGAAGGAGAATCCCCCTCCCCTACCCCATCCTAGAAAAGTAATTTTATATTTTGTGTGTATAAAGTTTTAAGAATCGAAGTTTCATATTGTACTGAAGTTTAGGTGTCGCTTGGTAAATCTTTGCTGCAGCATATAATTGAAGATGAGTAAGGCTTAGTGTGGTAGGGGTCCTGGTGTGGAGTTAATTATCGTACAGTTCTGGTGAGAAAGCCCAACATGTATGAAATGTGTCCTTTTTTTTTTTTTTTAATTTGGATTTGTAAGATGTAAAAGTGCTTTTTTAGAACTCTGACCTATTACAAACTATTACCTCACTTTCAGCCAGCTGGATCCTCATTCCACAGTGTTGTAGGCATTATTGTGGCTGTAATGCTTGAGTACAGCTATAGAGTTGAACGTTTCCAGTTAGATATTGTAGGGACACGTTTCTGGACTCATTTTTATTTCTGTCTTAAAGATAATTTATTTTCCAGTCATTCCCTTATTTTTTCTAAAGGTTCAAGACAGTTTCCTTTAGAATTTCTCATTTTTTCCCTGTTGCACAGGAGAAGTTGCTACATAAGCAATACAGGTATGCCTTTACAGTCTTTTTCGTTGCAGAACTCGTAACTTGATGCTTGCGTTACCAACCCTACTGCTAGACCTGAATTCAAACTCTGAACTTTTTTGGCAGTTGGAGAAAAAAAAATTTTAACAATGGAGGGGTACAGATAGAATAATGCCTGTAGTAAGGGAACATGTTCAGCTTCTGTGTTCTCTTGCAACTCCTGCACCACCTTTTTTGTATCCTCCACTGCTGGAGGATATTCCTAGACACGGGAGGTAACTGCACTTAAGTTTAGACTGGATAAGAGCAGACAAGGAATAGTGTGTGCCAGCTTTGGCATCTAAGTATTTCTTTCATGAGTACTTGGGAGTACACTGCCTTTCCCTGGAAATTCATGGGAGCTGGCAAAGTGATTCAGGGGCTTTAGGGTTGAGTAAGCTTTGTGAAACAACTTTTTAGTTCTGGTTGAATTGCTTTTTGTATCATCTGCAACAATTGTTACACAGGCAAAACTGGAATTGCCATGTGTTTCTTTCCAGTTTACTTTCAAGTAATGCTCTTAAGATGTCCTTGAGTCTTAGGAGAAGAACACAGTGTCCAAGGAGTGAAGGGAGCACTCTGCTGTTCCCTTTTTTCTCAAAAACAGTGTGGCTGCATCTGTAATGTAAAGAACTCTTTTCTTCAGTGAAGACAGAATTTGAACCCTTCAGTATAAGAATGCATACTCTTATTGCAGTCCAAAATCTTATGAAGGCAAAATTATTAACCTTACTGAAAGATTTGTCACAATATTTTAAATAGCTTAAATTCTCTGCCAGATATTAGAAGTAGGTTGGCAAGGGTTGTTTCCCTCATTTTCATGAGGATCAGAAACCTCTAGATATTCCCCACAAATGTTTCAGAAATTAAATGTAGTTTCAGTCTAGGTCAATGTTGCTTTTTCTTGGCATCAATACATAATGTTGGCTAATATTGTTTTAGAAAGCTGTAAGAAAATAATTTTGAGACATGTTTTGGTACTATAAAGGTTTCTACTTGATCTTGAATCATATTGAAAATTCAGTAATTGGAACCTTCAGAAACCTGAAAATCTGCACCGCTAGTTGTATGCAGTTCTGATGAATGTAGCAGATAAAGTTGCCACTATAGTAATTTCTGATTATCCAGTGTATAAACACAATGCACTGTATTGACCACAGAGAGGTATTACAAACTCAAAATGGTATACCAGGAAAAGCTGTTAAGTACTTAGAGCATTCCACTGTCCATCTCTCTCTTTCTTTCCTGTTCTTTCTTTGACTGGGGCCAAGTCTCTAAACCAGTATTACAGCAACAGTTTTGGACCTCATATCCTATGAATTATGCCTGTATTCAGGTATTGTCATAAAAATCTTCATATTAAGAGAGCTTTATTTAATCCTCACAAATATTTCTTAGCCCAGTTGCAAAATCAGTTTTCCTGGGTGATATACTAGGTAGGAGGAATTTTTTCAGCCTGTCCAGGGCATTTCATTTACCTTCTTAAAAACAAACATCCCCACCTGTGCCCCTGTGCTTGTCTCTACTGAATTGGTAAGTATAATTTAGGAGGATTCAAGATGATAACTACCTTACAGAGCAGGGACAAAGGCTTCATTCTGACTGGAGCAGGAAAAGGACATAAAAAACAATTTCTCTCATCATCACCTAGCACAGTTTATCTTAATATTTTTTTCCTACTCAGAAATAATGATACTACTAGAGCTACTTAAACAGTTTATCAATTACTTGGTGCTACATTTCTCAAACAGTTTTGCAGATAATACTTTTTATGCCTGTGTGATAGCATGCAAACTTTTGCTGTCACTATAAAAAGCACTTGTCTGACCTATTCTAAAGTACCAGAAAAGGGATAAATAACTGCAGCACTTTTTCTGTTACAATGCCAGAGTCTTAATTAAATCTGGTTCTTCAGGTTATGAGATACTTCAAATAAACAATCTAGGATCACTAACAGCTTGTCAGGTCAGATCACAAGGTTTCTTGGGATATTAATCTGTCTTTTAAAGACTAGTAAAACAAAATATTCTGGTGTTCAGGCAGGGGATGTATATATACATGCCTGGTATTTTTAACTGATCATTTCAGTAGGCCATTTCAGGGCTTAACATTGGGAATCTGGGATGATGGGTAGGGAATGGAAGTTCCCAAACTGAAATAAAAAACCATTTTCGACCATTGTTTAATGTTCAGTTTGAAAACTATATCACAAGAAAAATGGGTAGGGATTCTTTCTCCCTTATGCCTTCAGGGAATGAGTAGTATTTAGAATCTCTGGCTGAAATTCAAGCCTTTTTACCGTGTAAATTTTTAATATAAACTCATTGACATGCTTTTTACATCTGAGGACTGAAAATGGATCTTAATGTTTAAGTTGTGGAATGGTATATTTCTTAAATGAAGGGGGAACATTTAAAAAAATAGATTAGAATACCAGCATTAGTGAGCTTAAGGAATTTTAGTATGTAATAGCAAAGTATAGCAAAGTATTTGATTAAAAAATGAATCTTGAATTGCTAGTCTGTAACTAGGTGCATTCTAATTTAGCAGGTGAATATTCTTTACTTATCGATATATGATGGGCTTTTTGCAAATAGAAACCTTTATCTGAGTCCCACGTGTTGCTTGTACTGATGGGATGTATGCTTACAGCAGCTTACTGCTGCTTTAAAATGTATAAAATGTTTTGAGTGTTTGCTCATAACTCTTTTTAACCTCCACTTGTTAAATTGTCAGACATTGGTATTTTATCAGTCCGCAATGTAAGTTTAAACTAATGTTCTTAGGAATCCGACTTGTACACACACTGTTTAAAAACCCTCAGGGACAGTTTACACACTATCCTCACTCAATTCAGGTACTTGTACTCTCTTCTTAAACCTAGCAGTGACTTGTATTTTGTTTTGCTTTTCTTTTGACGTGCTGATAGCACATCCTTGATGAATGTCAACTTAAAACTCAGTTCAGGTATCCAGGTATAACTCAGCCAAACGGATTTTAAAGCTGCATATTTACTCTCCAGCACACAGTGCCTCAGACACTTATAGTGGCATTCTGTATATTCAGTTATTACTACTGAGCAGATCGCGTGGGGGTTCCTGGTATGTATTGTAAGAAATTCCTATGTATATTATATAATATGTATTATATTATATACATATATAGTATATATGTTATCTTAAACTTATATATTTTAAAATGCCACTACTAGCCAGCGCAGCTAAAAATGAAATACATTCCCAACTGCTTCTGTGAACAACAGAGGCAGCTTCTTAACGTGGCTCTTGCTTCTCTCTCACCATAACTACTTCTAACCTCAAGCACGGGTCCTTGGCTGTCTGACCTCTACACTCTAGTTATGCAATGTCCTTAGAGAATTCTGTGCACTGGCCACTGTGATGGAAACCAATGGGCCGGGAGTGCTTTGAGTTTATTAGTAATTGTTCTGCCAAAGTTGGTGTTTGTATGACAAATGTGTAAACCTGTCAGATAATCAGCAGAGGTCCAGGTTGTCCATAATTACTTCCACCTCCTGGGTAGGACCAGAGCTCACGAGGTGCCTCCTTTCTAAGGCTGAGCACTGTTCACTGAATGCCTACACTGTCAGGCCTCTGAGCTGCGCTCACCCTGAGGCCAAGCCTGAAACTAGAATCTGCTGTTCTGCCTTCATGGTGATCTGTTGGCAGTCGCAAGTCAGCAACACCTCTGCTTTATTATTTGACACTTTACATCTAAAAAGTCTTCTCTTTCTATTTATGTAACCCATAGTCTTTGAAGAGTATGGAAAATGGCATTTCTCTCTGACCTCTAGAAGTTCAAGTGTCATGGGAAAAAAAAACAGGAACCCCCCCTTTACTCTTATGGACCTCATTTCAATATACTGTTTACAGTTTGACGGAATTGTATAATTTAATATTTCTCTTGTACTGTAGTTTATATTTATTTACAGATTTTTTTTGTACTGTGTGATTTGAATTTTTTGTTCCTTGCTATGATCAATGTTTTATGTAGTAGAGCACTTATGATCACAAATTAAGGTTTTTGGTTTGATTGCACTACATTAATTTTTTTAATGCAGTTCTGATTTTTTGACTGGACTAAATAAGCTGTGTCTTAATGTATGTGATAAGTACTTTTAAATTTTTATTTCATGTGGTCCATTTATTTTTTGCATTGTATGTCAAAGCGCTAATTCTCTTGTTGTGCATGTGTAAGATTTAATGGCTCCATTGTATTATTTGACCATGTCATTTTGGAAACACATTCCCAGCTGTAACGTTGTGTATGGTAGTTTTCACTGGATGCTAGACTTTTCAAAACCACTATTCTTCTAATAAATTTTGTTGTGAAAAACTTCAAGGGGTTCCAATTCTGTTGTTTCTAATGTGCTTTCTAAACACCTGTACTAGTAGCCCAAGGATGAGAGATGCATACTATCACAAGGGGGGAGAAGCAGGGGTGGAAGTGAAAATAGAAAGCAAAGTAATTTCTGGCTGAAGGACTGAGCTTTGGAATCTCCGTACTCCGTTGGGTTCTTGTCCTAAATAGGATTGGCGACAAAGCTGCTTTAGCAGCTGGGTAGGGAATACATGTGAAAGCTGAAACACTGTCTCATAGCAGCCCAGTCTCATGAACTCCCGTACTCTAATTTGCGCTTCCCTACTGGCCACCTTAATTTCCTTAATGGTAAATAATTTATCCAGTGAAGAACAAACAGTCTCTCTGGAGGGAAAATAAAAGGTGGTGTAGTGATGTTCACTGAGCACTTAATAATGAGCCAAGGTAGACATGGAGGTAGCCCTGTGTGGGTCGGTTTTGGGCTGTGGGATGGCAGCAGAGCTTTGTACTGGAGCACACGTCACCAGGCACAACCATGTTTCTTAGCTGCTCGCCAAGGCATGGTGTTGCTTTTATTTTCTCTGCAGTTTTATTCTCTCTGTTCTTCGCAGAGGGGGCAGATCCCTAGCTCCCCATTAGCACAGGGAAAGCTCCATCCACTCTGTCGTGCTGCCCCTCTGCATGGGGGCACAAGGCAGATCCAGCAGTGACACCGCACTGCAGCCAGCCCTTCTCCAAGATCCATGTTTACTTTCTCGTGACTGTACTTTGGGTTGAACTACTTTTGACGTTATGCATTATTGATACTGAAATGCTGAATACTAAAAAGTAGGTTACACTAAGTGGTGTATAATGGAACCCATGTGAGTTTAGGCATTTCTGCTAACCTTTGTGTTCAGTTCTAGGATGATTTTGAGAGTGATGCATAGGGATTTCCTAGCTTTAGGAAAATTCCTAATGCTGCACGGTGTATAGCCTAGGTTTCTTTCCTCTTGAGAAATTGCCTTTCTTACCATGTGCTATTGAAAAGTAGGTAATTTAGGGTTTGGATTTTTCAGTGCCTTTTTTGTTTTTTAAGATCCTTAAATAACTGTTACATTGCAACTAATTATTGTATTCCTTGTATACTAATACTGATATTAAAAACAAAAAGCAAAATGGTAATTGGGTGTTGTCATTGGTTTAGCTTTACCAGGCAAATCTCTCTTAAATAAAATCTTGGTTTAACTAGAGAAAACATCTTACACTTATTCAGGAATAGTGAGTTTTTATGTGTAAATAGCTTGAAAGCCTTGTGCAGTAAACTATCATTTATCATATTTTTTTCCTTTTTGTCTGAATACATCTGTCAAATCTATGAAAATAGCCTTTGAAAGTGATGAACCATATTCCCATCTGCCATTCTTTAGGATGAAATATACTGTGCAGGCTTGTCCCAGAACATTTTTAATTGACACTTTTAGTCCTGCGATTATCACAAATACCAAGTTTTTCTGCTTTTCCTGAAGGACTTGCTGATGGTCTCACACAGCTAAAATGGAATTGTTCAAACTTGAAGGAACACAGTCTTGATTTTTTCTTTTAAAAGCTGTTTCCTGTATCATGACAAGATTGCACAAGATGTTGCACCCAGACCCAGAAAGAAGCTTCCATGCTGTTGTCTCTCATCAAAGTAGACAAGAAGCACAATTGGCCCTGTAAGGCTGCTTCAAAAGTCACCTGCTAATTTCCTTCAGCTTGTTTGGACTCTGTGTGGGTTTTGAGCTCCTCAATCTGTTAGTGGAAGAGGCAGCTGCCTCTTTTGTACCTGCAGGAGCATATCTGGCCACCTTCTGAAGTAACACATCCTTTGTGGAGTAGCAGTAGACTGTACCCCCACATATACCTGGGTCATTTGCTAGAATGCAGATATTCCCTCAGATGTGAAATGAGAGGCTCTGCTCATTGCTCCTCCGTGGAAGTGAGAGCTGTTGAGAGGGGGAGAGCAGGAAGCTTCAGCTTCAAGCGCACCTGCAAGTTTTGGTGTTTAAACTAAACCTGTAAGGAGGCAACTCCCGGAACTCAGCATGAAGGATGTGAAAGTTGGAAAGAAAAAGTTTTGTGAGTGGAGCTGGAAGGGGATTCCTGAGCATCACAGTTTCACCTTCCCATGAAACCAAAGCCAAACCCTTGTGTCATGTCTCCTCAGAGTCAAACAGCAGCAGCTCAGAGCTTGCTCTAGTGTCTGCAGGAAGACAGTGGCTTTCCTGCCTGAGCATGCTGTGCTCTCTGATTTCCTAGAGGCATAACAAAAGTGGGTCTGGGGGAGGGGGAGGATTTAAATCCTGATTCAGGAAGATACTTCAGCAAATCACTATTTTCCTAATCTGCAAACTCTGCTCTGGCAGATGCCCAAACAAGGGTACTGGCTGAATGGAGATTTTAACTGGAAGTGACTAGCAGGTTCTTGGACCTGTTTAGGATGTGATTAATGTACAGAGGAACAGAGCTACAGATGAAAAGCAATTTCAAAAAACTGAGCTTGAAGTGTTAGGGCAGATCTAGGATTATGGACTTTGATACAATGAAGATGGAAAAGAGATTAAAGAGAAAGTTGATCTTTTTAATGTAATTATTCTTGAGACACTTTAATATATGTTACAATGCTGGAAGGATCCCAGTTTGTGAGAGTGCTGTTTCCTCTGATCTGGTACATTTGATGCAGACTCTGTAACTTGAAATCCAAGGTGTTCTCAGCTGTCTAGTTGAAAAATCAAAAGAAATGTGAATGAGTTCACACCTGTGAATTATGAATTAATTAAGTTCCTTCTTACCCACCTACTTGAAAACCGCAGACAACACAATCTTTAAAAGCTCCCTTTTGGTATCATGAAGAGAGAACAAAAAACAATTGCATCTTGTTTTTACAGGTCACTTTGAATGTATCAAAATTACAAATCACATTTGGAATAGAACTTCAGAAATTTTTCTCTCGCTGCCTCCTCCTCTGCAGGTGTCTCACAGCTCTGCAGGAGTCTGTTCCCAACACACTTTTATAAAAGGCAGGTTCTTGTATGAGATGGCTACAGCTCAGATTTCCAGGAATTGTTTAAATGCTCAACTAAAATTAGAAGTGCTTAAGGTCTACCTCAGAGCATAGAAATACAAGCACTGCTGCCTGAACATAGAAAAGTTGACTGTATGAATACAGCCGCATCTCCGTAAGGAGCTGACCAGAATCCTGGTCCATAACCCACCCAGCCCTGACATTAACTCCAAGAGGGATGGGGCAGAGGCCTCAGCTGTCACCGACAGTGGATCTGCTGATGTGTGGCTCCTGCCTTGTCTCCCTGGCTCTGGTTTCCAGAGTTTGCTTTGTCACCGTTTGCTTGCCTGGCTTTGCTGGGCTCCTGCTCCAGGTACAAATCAGCCAGCCGTGTGCTATCAGGAGGAGTGGTTTGTCTGTAAAGGATTATCAGCAAACTGCCTGTAAAAATTACAGTGCTAAATAGGTTACACCTGCTAAGGTTTGGATTTTTTTTTTTTTTTTTTTTTTTTTTGCTGATGTGCACCAAGATCCCATTGTCACATGTCCCAGCTATTAAAGTGTAGGACTTGCTTAACTTATTTAGAATTTCCTAACTTTGAAAGGGGCTTTTATGGTTTCCTTTCTTAAAGCCAAGCCTTTCTTCTCCCTGAACTTTAGAGGAATGCCCTGACACTAATTGTTGAATTACTCTGGGACTTCAGGGAAAACCTGACACCAGGAGAAACTGAACAGCTTCCCTGCACATGTGAAGTTTTTTCATACACACAGCCAATATTTGTGCTGGGTCCCTTGCTATAATCTAAGCCTGAGATGGTTGCTTGGAGAATCTACTAGTTTCCACCCTTTCAGGTGAAGGTGGTAATATAGTTTTTTCATGCTTTCAGGGGCGCTGTGGTTACACATGGTATCTTCCTCAGATACCTTTCAGGCCTTTATAGCAACTAGCTGCACGTGAGGTGTTACCAAGGGTTTAAAACGAACTATTTGAAAGGAGATTGCTAAAAAAAAGACTTGGTATGATTCTGGTTTTATATAAGAAGCTATCATAGCAAATATATTCTGTTTATACAGAAATGCAAGTTTCTTTCTTGTTTCTATCCATCAAACATCAGCTCAACGTGTGAAAGCTAAACAAGCTTACTTGATGCCTGAAGCGTGGTTGTTAATAACTAAGTTCTGGTCGGACCATGGTGGCAGCAGCCTGACCTTGCTGCTCCCTAGAGGTCTGTGAGCTTTGCTGCTCATGCACAAAAGCAAGTAGATTTTTGCTCTTGTTTCAGGCCCTGTGTTGGCTTTTCTCTAACAGGCGCAAGTGTGTATGGTAAGGGTGACCACTCATCTGCTCTTTAATTCTAGCCACCTTGCCCACACCTGTCCTTATGTTGGTGTCTTCTGTTTGAGCATAGACTGGATTGCTAATTGATAAAAGGAGAAATAACATAACTCAAGATTTAAAAGAAATATGATCTGCACTCGATTATGTTTTTAAATTTGGAATAATAGTTATATAATGTAATATTGTAATAGAATAAAAATTATAAAGCTTAAAATCAAAGTGACAAAGGTAGTGGCTTAGTGCTGGCAAAGAGCAGATTGATGGGGGTTGGGTTTTGGCTTTCTAATCTGTTCTTTTATGGCTCATGAGTAAAAAAAACTTTCATTGCAGGATTTATAAGAGTACCAAGGCCTCAGCAGGGCAGCAGGGGATTTGGCACTCGGCCTTCCATGGGTCAGAATTCCCATGATGTGCATTGTTTGTGCTCTGGTGTCACCATCCGAGTTGCTGTGAGGAGAATTTTTCAGAGGTGGTTTAGCTGCGATTTCTGGATATGATCCTGTTCTGGGTTTGGTCATAAAAAGCACGGTGCAAATGCCAACACCCTGTTAGCATTGTTGTCTCGTTACAACTGTGTGGTTGAGTGTGAGTTCATTTCTGGGAGCTCTCAGGGTTTGTGTAGTGCACTTACTGTTAATATGATAAAAAATGTCTGTGGTAGAGGAGATCTGCGATTGCTTGATGGGTAGCATGTGCTAATGGGTCATCATTGCTTTGGCTTTCTCTGTGAAGCTTAGGGACTCATTTTCCTGCTGGAGGGACCAGGAAAAAACAGAAGTCAGAGAGAGGCAATCTGTGAAGGCATCTCAGGGGGATCTGCAGGGCTGTGATGCTTGCTCCTTCCTTGCTGCGTGTGATGAGTGATGAGTCACCTCAGCTTTTTCCAAAGGATCTGTTCCTTTGCAGGCATAAGCTGTTGTTGATAATTTTTTTTCATTTTATTTTTCCTTTTGTGACAAACCTGCAATTGATGGGTTTTGTCACCAGTATAAAGAAAGAAACAATACCTATCATTAGGCTGTGGAAAGAAAAGTTGTGCAGAGATAAAGTACATTTCAACTGCAGCATCCATTTATAAAGGGTAAAATGCCAGTTGAGGAGGCTTTAAATATGGTAAATACCCCTGGGTGTAGTAGCAGTGATGGAATGTTACATACTAAGCAAGGTGTAGTTCCCTGCCTCAATTTACCACGTAGCTGCATAAATATTGGTGATGTGGGGGAAGATGGAATCTTTCTTAGTGGATGTTTGCCAGGGTCAGATGTGGTTTAGATTTGTTAGTCTTCCTCTAGCATTGAGATGTGTTACAATATAAACAAAGGAAAAAAATAATTGTGGGCCAGGATATCAAGGTGAATTTGTGAGAGGAAGAATAGACTCTCTTAAGAGAGAGAGGAAGGACAAGAGTGTGTAATGACAAGGGTTAAAAAAAAAAAAAAAGATGATGTGAGGGATGTGCAGAAATGGAAGGATGAGAGGTTTGAGCTGAAGGGGAGGGGTGTGCATTAGTGCAGAGGAAATCTCTCCTCACTGGTATGCACAGAGACATTTCCTGCCTTATGTTTTGGTTTCTTAATAGTTATCTGACTATAAAATTAACCTACATCATTTAATGGTAGTTGAATGGCAGCTAAATTAACCCACTTTCAAAATAGAGCTTACCTAGCCCATCAGCTCTGAGACAGCCTTGTCCCCAGGCATCCAGGGCTGAAATCCACATCTCTGCCTTAACCTATTTCCCAAGCAGCCAGCCAAAGTGGTGCATCAGAAACAGGCTTTGCTGCTCAGCCCAGCAGCAGACAGAGAGTACAGACATGCATCAAACTGTTAATTCATATTTCACCAGGCATTGCCATGCAAGGAGGGATGGCGTTTGCACATGGGGAGTGCCGCCCTTAGGAGCTGTGATACTGTTTCTATTAACAACGTGGCCTTGATTATCTGAGGCCCAATTATCTGAATCTCCAGGTTATCTGAAATGGGGTCATATCCCCCAACGTCTGTTAATTACACCCAGGATACCCTCTCCTCTCCAGATGTCTTCACTGGCCCCTCCCAAGCTTTGGTGACTGGGCTGTGCTGAATGTGGTTAGCTCTAGTGAGTGCTCTACCTAGCTCCTGTATTTGTTTTTTTTCATATCCATGTTGGAAAAAAAACCCAACCTGGATAACTGCAGTATTTGAAATCTTTGAAGACTTCTAGAAGTAGGCAGTGGCTGTGCATAGCAATGTGTCTGTTGGAGCTGGGACCAGGAAGTCTTAGGGGAGCGCGTCCAAAGTGCTGGAGTTTTCTTCCACCCTTCAGTGTATGTTCAGCTTAGGAGGGAAAGGTGGAATTTCTCACAACCCAGCTTATCCTTCTCACAAGCCCTCATTTACTGCAGATGAGTGCACCTTCAGTGGGAGTTTGCTAGTTGTTGAACCTCTGCAGCTGACCTGTGTGTGCATGTCCAAAGGCTGGGGAGTGAGAGCTTTGTCCCCAGTGTGCTGCAGGACAGACGGGAACTGGCAGGAACTCAGAGCAAGGGAGAGGCCATACACGTGTGTCACCTCAGGTCCAGAGCCAGTATATCTTCCTGGGACTGTTAAAGATACTCAGGGCATCCCTCCCTACTCCACAGTCCCTGTGGTTCCTTCTCCCTTCTCTTAACTGGGTGCTGCTTTTTTTAAAATGTGCAAAGCTGTGAAAATCATTGTAAGAACTTTTTTTTATTTCCCTGCATGCTTTTGTTATCTATCTTCTGGTGCTGTTCTGTTTTTCTATCTATTCTGGTCTTCTGGTGCTATCTATCCTTTTGGAGCACCTAGCTCAGCAAAGATTCTGGGTACTGCCTCAGAAAGAAACAGTGATGGTAATTTTTTTTCCTTAAAGGGAAGATCCCCAATGATCTTGATAATTAGAAAAATTAGCGAGGATAATTCTGGAAAGGATTTGAAAGTTGGTATGTAGAATAGTATTTCCAACATGATAAATTTCCCTTGGTTTTAAAGCAATAGCTCAGTGGTGAAATTTTAATTAGTCATTAAATATTGTATTAGAAGTATCATAGTTATGATAAACTGCTATAGGATACAGTTGGGTTTTGGGCAAGGTGGGAGTCAAGTAAGTTATGACAGGAATATAAAAAAGCAAAACTTATTTGACACTGCCATTGGGTTTTTTTAAAGTAAAACCGATTTTGGTTTGTTTGATTTCTATTTGGTTACAGGTGGGGAGAAGTGATTTTTAATGTTTAACTAGTTAAAAATAAATAAACAAAAGACACTACTCTGAAGGGTTAAAAGTCTGAATCTATAATGGATGTCTGTTATTTGTCCTGTCAGTTGGCTGATTGTACAACCTGGATACATTGATGAATACATGCAGCTGACAACCCCAGCCAAACAAAACCCATCTATAACTTGTTTCTTCCTGCTTTTCAGTTGAAATACAAGCTCAGTCCATCCCCATGTGCGTCACCAAGGACGGAGTAAATTCAGGGGCCTTGAGAACCTGGCAGCAATATTTCCATAGTTATTTTGGCTGTGCTTTGAACAACTTCAGCTTTTAATTTAGAGAAGGAGAGTGCTTTTTCTCCTTCCTAGCTGCTTTGTGGAGCCGCAGCTCTTTGCATGTTGCTTTTCTATTTTTTTTCAGTGCAGTGAGAGAGAATTACTGTAGCACTCACAGAGGTGTGAAGGGACTCATTCATCTGTGTGGGGAGTGTGAGGTGCCAGGCATATTTCTGAGGAATGAAATACAGGCATTTAAACTGGTGCATCCAGTGTCAGCCTTTAATTGGGGCTTTGAAAGATGAGCTCCAGAAAGTCTTTCTTCAGTGGCTTTATACTATTTGTGCCCATGGCTGATTTGCCCACCCCTTCAAGGGATCGCCACATCCGTTCTGCCAGCAGAAGGAAGCACGTCCTGCACCTCTCCAGGCACGAGCTCTGTGCTGCAGCTAGGAGTGGAGATGGGCTTGAGCACAGTCAGATGGTCCCATGCCTTTCCCAGCAGATTTGCTTCTGTGTGGCCATTCCAGCAAGCTGAACTGGGACTGGCAGAGAACCTATTTCCCCCTTCTGCTGGGTAAGATCTCTGTGTGCAGCCCTCCAGCCCAGGCAAAGCCTGTCCTTGGGAACTGTGCACGCTTAGCATGCAGGATTCACTGCGCCCAGGGGCTTGGGTCAGCTCACCTGACTGCCAGCAGTGAGCGGGTCCCCTTTAAAAGGCTGTTCTTCCTTTGCAACCTTTCAGAAAGGCATTTCCACTCACCCTGAAAAATAAATTAAGTGGTTGACACCAGCAGGGCTGGAGGTGCCAGCCAAGGGCAGTGAGACACTGCCTGTCAGACCTTGGGCTCACAGTGGGCATGGTGAGTGCTTTGACTTCAGCTGCTGGAGGGCATTGCTCCCCAGTTAGTCTTCCTTCTTAGTCATCCACATTTCTCAATTCTCTGCTTTTAGTCAGGTTTCCAAGACACCCTTCAGCTTTGTGGGGTACCCAAGTGGTACCTCTGGTTTTGGGTGGTGCAAGGCACCCCTCTGCCGACTGGCACAGTCAGCTGTGTGGCAGTGGGAGAGGGAGGGGAAAGGTCATCCCTGTAAAAATACTGAATTGGATTTTATAAGTTTATAGCTATGTTTTGTTTCTTTTACAGAACTATAATCCTGGTGCTTAGAGTGGTCTGAAAGGAACAGAAACACTTAGCCTTGAACTTTTGTTCTGCTGCTGCGTCTTGTGCCTCTGAGGTACAAAACATACCTGTAAACTTATAATCAAACCAATGTTCAAGGGCTAAAAAAAGAAACCCAAAAAGGGTACAGGCTTTATGTTCAATAGTGAGAAACTTAGGGTGGGCAAACCAGAAGATTGCAGTTGGCAATTGACAGGTTTTTTAAGACCAGCTTCCTGGGTAAGTTGGCATGAACCAGCTGATTTCTTTCTCCTTTTCTTTCTTCTTCTCTTGCTCCCTGGCCAAATACACTGTAGAACCAGAGGCAGGCTGGGCTGCCCCTAAAACTCTTCTTTTTAGCATTCACAAGCAGAGCAAGCAAGCAGTGTCACCCTGATACAACAGGAAGGAGGAGATATGACAACCCCACCAGTGGGCTGGGGGCACTGCAGGACCTGGGAAAAGCTCCTCCAACTGTGTAGGGAGAAACACAGATAACTTGGCCCTTCCTTCCCATACTGTAAATCCTTTATCTGTGCAGTCTATAGGTGTTATGGACTGACAAAACTCTGCCTTCCCCAGCCCCTCCATCCCCAACCGCGTGGCCTTTGTTGGAAGCCCCAGGTCCCCTCCAGCAAGAGCTGGGGGAGGGTTGACTTTAAACTCCACTAAACAGTGGAGGCACAATGCAAACAAATGTATTGCAGCACGCAGCTATGCAAATAGCTTCAGAGCGCAGCACGTTTTCCCCAGCATTAATTGCTGCACCGCCGGGGTTGCGTAGCAACAGCTCCGCTTGTGCCTCTGACAGCTCCTGCCCCTTGATGCCTCTGACACCTTCTGTGGCAGCAGTGAAGGGGAAGAGAGCAGAGCTGCCCTGGGAAATCGAGAAGGGCTGGGAGGTAGTGAGGGGCTCTGGTGATAAAATTCACTTGGGACACTGGGGTTATCTTCTGCTGGCCCAGAGTAATGTGTGCAGGAGGGTGTTGGGGCACAGAACAGAGCCTTGTGAAGGCAGCATCTGAGGCTGGTGGGCAGAAAGGCCAGAGCTGCCACGTCCCAGGCTCTGCAGGAAAGCTCACTGACAGGTGGGCTGTCTCTTCCATTGCAGTGAATCCTTCTGGGGATCCCATACAGGTTTGTGACTACACTTACAGCTTGGCTAGAGGCATAAAGGGTCCCCAGACAGTCTCTTACTGGTCATGAATCTCCTTTAGGCTTGTAGCTTTTCCAGCCCTTGAAAGAGATGGCTCATTCTTTATGTACACCCAAACCTAGGAGAACCCTGGGCCCAGTCCTGTGGGACGTGGTTAGTACAGGCACCAAGGAGAAAGCTGTAGGTGGGATGGGCAGCCCTGGGCTCCCTCACTGGTCTTTCCAGCCCAGCAGCTTCTGGGAGCTGGCCTGTGTCTCCCAAAAGGCAGAACTCTGCCTGCCTGCCTCTTCAGAGGCAGTGCTGGCTGCCTCCTGAGAATATTTCTTTCTCCTGTTCAAAACCATGTTCCCAATTCCCATCCTCTGTGTTTACCAGTCAGTCTTCAGCTCCCACTCTGCTTTTGCCAGGCTGAGGAACTTGTTTGCACCTGGAAAAGGAACTTGTTTGCACCCCTTCCTTTCCCTGGAAAGACACTTCAACTCTCCAGTCAGGTCACCTCTCTTCTACTCTGATAAGCCAAACATAGTTTCTCTGCAACAGTTTTTGCTGTCCATAAACAACTCTACTTGAAAATGCAGGGCACTGGATGTAACTCTACTCTTACATGTGAACCAGAAACAAGCTCTTTTCCAAAACTGCCTTAAGTAGGGAGCCTGTGGGCAATCCTGCATCCATCGGCTGCCTCGAAGAGAATGCCCATGGGCTTGTTTTATTTATTAGTGATAGCCAGAACAGATAGGAATAGTGGGAAGTGCTGGATGGGTACCAAGGCACAAGGATTAGCAGGCACTCTGTGTATCTGGAGGATCTGGGGATGGAGAGGCACAGGCTACAGCTCAGCACCTTGGGGGCACAGGGAGAGGAAGGACAGAGTTGAGACCTAGCCTGACTAGTCAGAGCCTGACTGCCGGTGGCAGTGGAAGCTCTGCCCCAAGCTTATCCTTGACACCCAAAAAAAGGCAATGCTACCTGCAATACCCAAACAGGGATGGACTGGGGAAGGAGCAGATGAGCTCAAGGTGAGAAGTTGCAGCCTAACCCTAAGCTGAAGTGGTGTAGCACCAGAGGACCCTGAACGCCCTGTGCCAGGTGAACTGTGTCACTGAGTGTGAGATGGGTCTTTTAAGTAGAAAGGGCATCAAAACTGAATAGATTTATTTCCTTTATCAACCAGGAAAAATATTTATCTCTGTTTTTTAAATTTATAGCTTGACAAGCTCTGCGTATCTCTGATTGTCTCCTTGGAGTACAATAGGGCAAATAAGGTGACAATGAGCACGAAGGCCTCAGTCACACTTCAGAGGAAGAAACTAGGTGAAAGGCAAGGCAGAAATGTCACTGGAACCTTCAGGATCAGGGAGCCAAGGTCCCCTCTGCCATACAAGCAGGACATGAGCCTTTTCCATCCCACATGCCTGTGCAAAGCAGGCATGACCTGTGCTTAGCATCACGGCTGCAAGGCAGGAAAGGACAGTGCCCAGCCACTTGGGTCCCTTCTCCTAGACCGAGGGCTCTGTACACAGGTTTGCAACCTCCTCCTCACCAGGCGTCACCCAGCCTTTCTTTTCTTGCCACCCACTGGGCAATCACTTTGCCTGTGCCATGGATTCTTCCCTCACAGCTGTGGAGTGTGGCACTCGAAGGTGCCCCAGCAAGGAGTGAGATGGCTGTTTTGCCCCCATAACCCCTTCCCACAGCTGCCCAGGGAGCATGGCAGTGGGGACCAGGGCAGGGCCCCACCTCTGCTGCTGTCGTTATAAATTCAGTCTTCCCAGGGGAAGATGGCTGCTTCTCTTAACAGCTGGGCTGTGAATAGGTAAGGGGAGTTACCGCCCTCTTTGCAAAGGTGGAAAAAAGATCACCGCTGAGCTCTGCCTCTTCAAAAAGCCTCCTGCACCAAGCCCAGGGGGTTGAAAGGGTTTTTTTATCCCCTTTTGTTATTCAGCAGAGCTAGGGGAGGAGCTGGGCCGTGTAAGAGATCCTGGCTGACATAACCCTTCCCATGCAGGGCTCTGGAGAGGGGCCAGGTTTTACCTGAGTATTTTTATTTAAACTAATCCCAGGCGTTCCAAATTGAGAGCCATCGCAGCACCAGGTAGGACCAGTTCAGACGGTTGCTGGAGGGCGTTTTTCTCACCTGGGTGTAGTAAAGCAGTCTCCAGGTACGTTGTTTATTGCTAAACCCGGGAGTGTGTTCTGGAGATGCTGGGATACATGCGGCAAGCTGAGCTTGCTCAGCCTTTCCGGGTGGTTTTAGGAAAACCCTGCCTAAGAAGCCTTTAAGGAAACTGAGAGGCTGTGCTTGAGAGGCAAAGCCTGGTAACGTGTATAACACGTTATGTCTGGGCAAACTGGAAAGCAAAGGGCTGGGTAGCAGCTGCTCAGGGCAAGCTTGGCTGCCGCCTGGCATTTCTGAGCAAAGAGATGTGGTTAGCCCTGAGCCTGGAGTGGCCCCAGGTATCTCTCCCTGCCCACCAGCCCAGGGAATCAGGCCACTGGAGGTGCCTTCCTGATGTGTTTCAGTTCAAAGAAATCAGCCAGCAAGCATAAGTAAGGAGCAGGTGAGGGCTGCCCAGGGCTGGCTCCCGCTTGCCTGATGCCACTGAGAACAGCTGGCTCTGGCCACTGGCTTTCCCTTCTCCACTGCTCTGCTGATGGCTCCTCCAACTGGAGCTCTTCCTCCTCATCCACCTGTGGAGCCCTGTGCCTGGCAGCATGGAGAGGGAAAACTCACTCCAGATGAAGCTGCTTTCCTCCACCCTGGCCCTGAACCTTTTGATAAGCGTTGTCCCCCTTGACCCAGCTGAGTGAGTGAGGTCAGTGTCTGATGCTGGTGGAAGGGCAGGCTTAGAAAGGCTGTAGGGGGAGAAGGACTTTCACTCCTCCAGTACAAGGCCAGGAAGTGCAAAGTGCAAGTGTTGCTGCAAAGCAGCCCTGTGTTACTGGTAAAGATCCTGTGTCAGGCAGTGGGGGTGCCGAGACATGGGGCCCTCTTGGCGTTGTCAGGACTGGGTGGGAATCACCTGTGCTGCCCTTGGGAACAGGTACAGTCTCGATAACAGCACCTGGCATGGCACTCCTGATGCTTCATGCAAACATTGGGTAATTATCCCTTAACCTCTCCTGTAAGTCCTGATTAATTGCCTCTGCCAAGCAAGTAACTGATAATGGCCTGGGTTTGAGCGCTAGCTAGTGGCAGTGACCCTGTGCTGTTGAAGCCCACCTTTCTGCACAACCACTGTGTGCTGACAGCCCATCAGCTGCAGGAACATTTTATTAAATGGCAGCTAATCAAAGGTCAGTGCAAATGGCATGACACCGCACAGGGTGCATTGCTGCCTGCGTGTCCTGCAGGCTGGGAGCTCACCAGAATTTCTGTGCTGACTACAGAAGAGGGTCAGATCTGCCCAGTTTAGCCCCAGACCTATTTTCTGCCTCTGAGTGTAAGCAGAACTTTTTTCTTCTGAGTAGCTGAAGATTCCTGGCATCTGGATGCCCAGCTGGGATGCTGCTGTGCTCCCACCCAGTCTGGCAGTGCAGAGTGAGGGAGCACAGGTGTGCAGCCATCCTGGAATGCTGGGCCTTCTACACCAGGTGTCATGCAGATACTAAGTCTGATTCTTTTTAGGTTTGCTTTGAACATATGACATGGTGCCTACACACTGGGATGTCCTAGGCAGAAGTGTAACTATGAGTGCTCTGGCAGTGGCAGACAAACAATAGTGCAGTCCATGTCCTGCCAGCAGTGTGCACATGTAAGTGTGCGTGCTGGGACTGAAGGGACATCTGCCAGCCCCAGGAAGAGGATGCTTAATCTCACCTGGAGGTCAGGCAAGTGATGTGCCTGTCTGGGAGGAGAAGGGTTATTCTGGTTTTGCAGCATAAACTAATATTCCCTAGAACATGTTACTGACTGCTTCTCTCTTTGTCTCTCTAGTGAGGATGCAGCAGAGACAATAGCAATAGACTCTAACAATCAGCCGAACTCTCCATTGGAAAAATTTATGGTCAGACTGTGTACACATCACCAGAAGCAGTTCATCCGTGTGCTAAACGACATATACACTGAAGTACAGCCAGACTCTGACGGCCAGCAGTTATCTGAATCTGAGAGCATGGAGGCCTCTACTTGTGGCTCTGGTTGTAGCCAGCGAAGCACTGAAAATCAGGATAAGGGTGCTACTTGTACTGAATCAAAGCTCCCTTCTACATTGGACCCAGGAGAGGCGGGGGCCGATGGCCCCCTGCATGTTACGGAACAAGCCCCGAAGCAGCCAGTGGAACTGAAATCTCTGGACAGAGCAGAGAACTCCAGTCCTGCTTTGAGAAGGGACTTCTGTGAGCTCGCCGTCACCAGGGTTCGCTCTGCTAGTCCAAAGGATAGCCCCACCCAAGGATACCTCAGCACGTTGAACTCTTCCTCTTTGAATTTCCATCATGCCGCAAAGAGCCTGGAAGGGCAGCAAGCTGCTGGACATGAACAAGAAGCCAGTATCAGGAAGTGTGAGGATAATAAAGAGCAGCTAGCAGGTAAGACTCTCATGGAAGGTTATATCTCAGTCAAAGTAGCAAATGTGAATGGCAGCGAGGACAGCTTAGACAGCTGTCTGGGGTCCCAAAAGGGTTCTTTCAGGGCTCTCCCAGAGGAGTCCTGGGATCCTGGCTTTGCAGTGAACCCCCCTCGCAGAGCCGACAAAGAGAACACTTTGCAATGCAGCTCAAAAGCATCTTTGCACCAGGACTTAGACGCAAAAGAGCAAGATGTGAGACCAAAGCAAGAAAACCACCTGCATGCCACGGCCAAGGGCAAGGCAGGCTGCCAGCTGCACTCAGCCGACAAGGGCGTGCTCGACAAGTCCAAAGAGGGCTGGCTGCCCACTGGCACCGTGCCAGCCGCCCACCGGACCCCCGGTGGGCACCCCCGTGCCAAGGCGGCCTCCCTCAGATCCTCTCGGAAGAGCAAGAAGGCATCAGGGCTGAGGATCAATGACTATGACAACCAGTGCGATGTGGTGTACATCAGCCAGCCTATCACCGAGTGCCATTTTGAGACGCAACGGCTGGTGCCATCGCGCAGGACGGCGAGGAAGAGCACCCGCGGGTATTACTTCAATGGTGAGTGCTGCGAGCTCCCGACCATCCGCACGCTGGTTAAGGGCTCCCGCGCCGAGGAGAGGGCGAGCAGCCCGGCTCTGCGAACAGAGACCCTCGTAAGTGCGAAGCCACCCCTGCTGCTCTCGGTGGAGGGGTCTGCAGGGGCAGGACGGGAGGGTGAGAAGAGGGTTTCTCTGAGGCTCCTGGCTAAAGTGGCACCAACCAGCCGAGAAACGAAAGAGAGAGCTGAGCTGGGCTCTTTGCAGCTGCGGGATACCCGAGCACTGCGATCAAGAGAAGATGCCGTGGCCATGCCGTTCTTCTCCCTATCTGCTCCACCCAGCCCCCAGAAGGAGGACAGCTTGGCCAGCTCACCGCCCCCTGGCTCCCCTCCTGCTGAAGGAGGGGGGATGACAGTAGGAGGCACTGTCACCTGGGAGGCTGGCAGTAGCCTGGGCTCCTCTGAGGATGGCAGCAGCAGCAAGCAGGCTGCTGATATTGCCACCATTTCTGTCTCAAAAGCACATGGTGAGGAGGATGGTTGCCCAGGCTCTGACACACAAACTATTCCAGACCTCCCTGCCAGCCCAGAGCCAAAATCCTCCTCACAGCCCTCTGCCACTACAGACACAACACCTCTGCCCTGTGATAGTGCCAGTGATCCTGTTCAACTTCCAGACTCAGGGGATGCTGAGCTCTGTGGGCAGTGTCTGGCAGAGCCCTCCCCATGTTCTCCAGGCTCGCAGACTCCTGATGAGCCTCCTGCCACCACAGATGGGGAGAGCCCCCTGGAGCCCCCTGCCACTTTGCAGTGCGGGGATGTGAACAAAAGCATCGATGCAAAACCAGAAGCTGAATCATTGGTTGTGGTGGGGGACAGCCTTCCTGAGCAAGAGGATGCTGTGCTCGTCAGCACGCCCCTCCCCAAAATCTTGGAAGTGGAGGCAATGCAGAATAACAGCACAGAAGATGATAAAGAGCCCATTGAAGGGGAAATGCCACCCGACCCAAACAGCTCAGACTCTGTCTCTTCCAAAGACAGTCTAGACAAGAAGCGAAAGAAAGGCAGGAGAGCACTAGTGGCATCAGACCGGTGTCTCCGAAGCCAACAATCCCAGTCACCTGCCGAGGGCAGTGCTGAGGACTCTGGTTCTTCCAGCTCTGTGCAGCTTCCTTGCCTTCAGATCAAAGTCTCCAAGAGCCCTGGTGCTAAGCGATTCAAGAGAGAAGTGCAGCTGGATGAGGCAGCATCCGTGCCCTTCCCAGATGATTGCTTCCCCAATGTGCTGCTCAAAACCAGCGAAGGGCCAGGCATTGGCCAGGCTCCAGAGAGCATTACTGAGCAGCAGCCAGGTGAGGAGAATGGTGTCACTACCAGACAAACCTATAAAAGCATCTTAGCAAAAGAGACTGCTGCAGAGGGAGAAAATTCCTCTAAAGATGACTCCTCTGCTAACAGCAGCCAAAATCAACCGAGTGAGATGCTGGAAATCAGCATCCAGGCTGATTCTGAGAAGAAAAATATTCTCCTCCCTCCAGAGGACAGTGCTCCTGTAAATGATGCTGAGCAAGTGGATGTGAAACCAGTCAATGTCAGTACAAAGGACAAGGCGAGCTCTGACAGTGCCAGGGATCTGGGCAAGCCAGTGAACTTTGAGCTGGTGACCAGTTTGCCTCTGTGTCCCACCAGCAGAAGTGGAAGCAAGCATCTTCCAGCAAAAACTGCAAAGCATAAAAAGGTTGCTCTGCAGTTTTATAACTTACGACATGCACCTGCTGCACCTGTAGACAGTGCAAAAAAGAACACACCAGGGAAGGAGTCTATGCAAGCAGTCCCCAAACTGAGGGATGAACACAGTTCAGGGAATGATGACTGCCCAACACTGGAGGACACAGACATGGCTGACAGCAAACCAAAGTTCATGGAGTGGTGTGCTGAAGAGGAGAACCAGGAGCTCATTGCTGAGTTCAACACTCAATACATGAAAATCCAGAAGGGCTGGATTCAGCTGGAGAAGGAGGTCCAGCCAGCCCCCAAGGTAAAGAACAAAGCTGACAAACTGAAAGAGATTTGGAAAAGCAAGAAAAGAACACGGAAAAGCAGAAGCTCACTGGAAGTGCAGAAGCTTTCTCCTGTGCAGATGCTATTTATGAAGGCCTTTAAGCTGTCTGACATATGCCAGTGGTTTCTGGAGACAACTGAAACCAGATCTCTAGTGATTGTGAAGAAACTCAATACCCGTCTCCCAGGGGAGATTCCCCCCATGAAAGTCCCCATGCAGAAATATTCTTCCTCTAGTCTCTACCCTAGCTCACTACAAGCTGAACGTTTGAAAAAACATCTCAAGAAGTTTGCCGCTACTACCCCGGCTCGGAATAACCTGAAGAACCAAAAGCTTTGGGCCAAAATTCGTGAGAATGCTGATAAAGCAGAGGCTGAAGAAGCCACCACTCCCAACCAGATGTCTCCCACTAATGCCAGCAGCAAAGAGCTGAGTGAAGACAAAACCATCCAGCCTGCCCTGAGCTTGCCCACACAGGCCAGCACCAGGATCCTGCGCAAGTACTCCAATCTTCGGGGCAAGCTGCGAGCCCAGCAGCGCGCAGTGAAGGCGGAGAAGCGGAGTGATGGCCCAGGGGACCATCCGCCCCTGGAGAGCAAGCAGAGCCGGAAAAGCGTGTGCATCAACCCCCTGATGTCTCCAAAACTGGCCTTGCAGATCAAAGCTGCTGCCTTTCCTGCTAAATCTCCCTCAGTGGATGGAACGGGGAAGGGACGGAAGGGGAAGAGCAGGTCCCAAGAGGACCCCTTGCCCAAAGTCGACCTCCAGCTCAGCAAGAAGAAGAAGATGCTGAAGGAGAGCGGGAGCACTCAGGAGCGATCCAGCTCCTCCACCAAGGACAAGCTGCCTGCCAAGAAGGCTGGTAAAATAAAGCATTCAGAGGTCAGCGCGAAATCTCCTGCCACCCGAAAGCAGACTGCCATGGAGAGGAGCAATAAACTGGCCAGAAAAATGTCTTTGAAAGAAAAGAGAGTCCCGAAAAAGCAGCTGGAGAAGATGCGGCTCCCCATGCGGAAGGGCAAGGAGAACACGAGCCGACGGGCCGTGCTGCCTCCCAGTCATGAGGAACTGTCCAAGTCTCCAAAGCAGAAACCCCTGGGGGAATCCTCCACGCGGTCACAGAAGATGGCCAACAAGAAGCACAGCAGTGGGAAGACCCTGACAAGGTCCATGAAGAAGATGCAGGAGAACAGTGTGTCTCAGGGCAAGAGGAAGCTGAGGGCAAAAGTGGACTGTTCTCACAGCAAACGCTCACGACTGGACCCGAAATAGCAAAGAACCGGTAGCCATGTACAAAACTGATGTATAGTAGTAACCCTTTACCATGCATTAACTAAAGCTGCTTTTATAAGCTGTAGCAAGCCTTTAAAAATCCGCAGTTAAAGGATAACGCCCATGATTTTAGGCATCAGCAGATGTGTCTTGGACAGAGATGAGGTTGGTCTGTCTGGCTCTGCTGTTCAGAAGGAAGTTTCTGCAGTTTGAACGTTCCTTGGGTTCTTTTAAACTTGGAACCAGGCAGTTTTTGTTAAAAGTACAGTGCCTTATTTATCACTTTAAAAATAAAAATAAGAAGCTTGTCTGTGTGATTTGGAGGCTTGCGTTTTATACTTGAGGCACAAGCACTTGTACTGTAGCAGAAAGAAAACCACCTTTGTGCACATGAAGTAGCTTTTGTCAGCCTTTGGGTGCACATAAACATTTCCCTTTCTTTCAGAGTCCTCCTTCTGTCTGTCTTCTTAGTGGCATTTAAAGCAAACCAAAACCATTTCGCATCACTAAGGGAGAGAAAGGCGAGTCTGTCCTTTGTCAGGTCGCTGGTAGCAGCTGCTGGTGTCCCAGACTGTTACCTGCATGAGAATGTGAAGTAGCTGCTGCTGTGCGTACTGCTGATGGCTGCCTGCTCCTCACTGCACAGTGGGTGGGGAGCCCCCGCTCAGGCTGAGGAGATGCCATGGGGCTACCAGGCTGCCACATCCACTGCTGCCAGCTGGGCGTGCTGGGCTGTAGCTGTCTTTTTTCTTGCTGGCTTCGGGGATGAACCAGTCTTGCCATACTCTGCTTTTGGACAGACTTCCTTCTATTTCCCTGTCCTTGTGGTGATTTCTGTGGTCTCTGACGGCAAAGCTTTTCTGCAGCGCTTCACTGAAGGTTGAATCTCTCTCTTTTTAGGGGCTTGAGTTCCTGATATTGGTGCTCTGCAGGAAGGGAACTGTGGCCCTCACCTTGTGTTTTTGTGCACATCTTGCCTACTGCTCTCCTAAGCCAGGATTTGCAGTTGAAATAAGGTTGGGATAAGGGACCGGCTTGCATTAATTTTTTTACCATAATTTGCATTTCACCCTTTTACTAGCAAGGTGTGGGAGGTTTGTCCTTGCTTGTATCACAGAACAGTGTCATAGTGCCTGTCTTCTCTTAGAAAAACCTGTTAGAAGTGCTTTTGGAGTGTGGTGTTGTGCTGGTTCTGCTGGGCAGAGGTGACCAGCAGCTGGGGAGGGCTGTGGTCTGTGCTAGGGAAAGATCCCAGCTCAGCCACTGCATCCCCATGGCTTCACTTTCACAGTGCTGCAGAGTCCATTTGCAGGAATCCCAATGCCAGCCTCTTTCCACACATAAAGCAGCAGTGCCTGTCAGGGCACTATGTGGGCCCTGAGGCTGCCAGATCTTTGACCGCTGCCTTGCTGATCCTTGCTCAGCTGCTTGTCCCTGATGAGAGCAAGGCTCTGGTGCAGCCCATGAATTCAAGAGATGCTGGCCCTGGGAGCAAAGGCTGGAAAGGGATTGGCTACAAAGGGAATTACTTTTCATGGTTGGCATTGAACCCCAGATCTCAAAGCCTGGGGGCTGGAGGTGAAAGGCAGATAATTGCGTTTAAATCTTTCATTATACCCCTTTAGTACAGAGGATGAAACTAGGCGTTTGATTTGCGCGCCCTTCACAGAGCACCTCTGGCTCTCTTGCAGGTACTCCCTTTCCCAAGCATTGACACACACAATGCTGGGGCACATTTTTATCTTATTGTGAAATGGCTGATTTAAAAAAAATCCTTTGCCTTTCCTTTCAATTGTGCTAGAATAAGTTAACTCTCTGAACAGCTAGGAAGTGATTAAATCTAGCCTGTCAGTCCCTGTACAGATTAATAAGAAGTTATCTGTTACTTTAATTTTTACTGCATGCATTAAATATGTCAAACATTCTATCAGAAAAGATTTAAAAGCGTTTCAAGAGAGGTGTAAGGCAAGAGGGCACTGATGGTAGTTAAGTGACTGATCTGTATCTCTTTTGCAGGGTGTTTTTCCCTCTTGCTTCTCTGTCCCCACTTATGGTCCTTCTCTAGCCTCTGACTGGGAGCCAGCCACATGGGCCCAGATTTCCTCTCCTTCCTCTGGGCCAGGTGTGCATGTGAGCACACCTCTTACCTTTGCTCCTCATGCCAGTCCCCTGCAGCAAATTCCCTCTCCCCGTCCTTCACCATCACTCCTGAACTGCCTGCACCAGTCACCATGTATCATGTGCTACTTGAGGCTTCTCCTCTCTATTTCCTGGGTTTTTTTTTGCTGCTGGTGAATGGTAAATGCAGGCTGTACTGCTCCCTGTCTTCTGTGTTTCTGGGAGCAGGAATCCCATTAGGATAAAACCCTATACAAAGCAAGTGGAAAGAGTCTTTCTAGCAGGAGTGCTGCTGCTCCAGCATCCTGGATGCCTTTCTGCACCTTGGGGCTTCACAAGCACCAATTGGCTCGAGCATGGCAAGGCTGGGGGACAGCAAGTGTCATTGGTGCTGGAGTGGAGCAGCTTCTGGGCATCTGTCCCAGTTTGGTATGCACTGCTTGGCTTAGGCAGTGGTGGGATCAGAGCACTGAGCTTCCCAGCAGTGTCACTGACAGGCAGTGGTGACGTGTGCTGCTGAGGCACAGTCTCTGCTTTAGAGCAGTCTGTTACCAATAAATGTGGCTCTTACATCATGCAAGGGATACTTAGGGAGCTGCAGATGAGCTTAACAAATGGAAGAAAATGAAGCAGCATGGTTTAGTACCTTATTCCACATGGACATGGAGTGTTTTTCCATGTGCTACAGGCAGATTTGCCCACTGGCACTACCACAGTGCCATCCTCAGATCCACAGCCTCATTGCGCTCCTCTTCCCCTGGGCTACCCCAGAGCTCCCTGCTCTGCTTCTTCAGCTCTGGATTTCAAGTACTGCAACCCACAAAGCAGATCTCTATCTGTTACTTTGGCTTTTCTTGCTGGCTACTTTCTCATCCTATTGAAACTGAGCTCCATCATGCACCCTGGTCCAGGAACTAGGAGCAGCATCCTCTTAGCTCTGCACCCCCACAGATGTCCTCACTGTCCTTCTGCTGCCAGCCCCCCTCTCTCATTTGCATGGTTACCTTTTTCTCTCTCTTCTTGTCATCAGCAGCTCTGGGTCTTCACACCTCACATGTTCAGGATCCGTCCATCTTAATTAACCACTGGGAGGAGCTGCATTTGCCAAGCTCAGAGTCAAAACTTATGTTGGTGCTGTAGCAAGAGCAGTTTGAGCCCGGGATAACTCCTCCTACCTGTAGCTGTTGGGATCTTGTTTAGCAAGGCCAGCCCTGGAATGGGTTTCCTTGCTGACAAGGTGTGTGATATGTACCCAAGGCGTGCACATATTTATATTCATCGTTTACTCATCCCTGGCAAGGTCCTGTTTGCTGGTGTTCACTCTGTGCAGCGGGGTGTCTGTACTCATCTGCAGCATGTCAGGGAGACAGATTTGCAGCAAACCTTCTCTGAAGAGCCGACCAGTCGGAGCTGATGCTTTGAACAAACTTTCTACTGCATTGCTGATCAAGGTCCATGAGTTGTGTGAGCAGGATGAAATTGTTCCTGCTGCTCCCTGCACCCCTGTCCCTTCAGTGCTGGGAGTGCCATGCAGGGCTGGACTGAGCAGGCTGGCTGCTTGCCCACACCACTTTTTACTGGTGTGCAGATAAGCAAGGCTGCAGCCCAGTCCATGTCCCAGCTGCTCTTGTGGCACCTCTGGAAATGCTGATGTTTCCAAAAGCTCTGCCAGCTCCTAGTAACCTCCCAGGAAATAGACATGCAAACAGATGTACTGGTGCCCTGTTTTTAAGACTTGCTGATGGACACTTTTTTCTCTCCAGCTCATAAACTTTCAGCCTGACAACTGCTTCACAGTTGAAGGTGACTGAGAAAGCTGTGATTCCCAGCCTTCCATGGATACAGCTAGTGCCTGGGGCAGCATGGAGGTGTGAGTGGCCATCCAGGTTGGGCTCCTACCTTCCCACCATCAGCAGTCATGCCCGAGGAAGAGAGGGCTGAGCCCCAGCCAAGGTGTACTTGGGTCTGCACCCTTGGGCTGTATGCTTGGACAGCCCAGGAGCAAGATGGAATAGGCTCCTCCTTGACAGGGAATGCCACTGGAGCTTTTCTTGTAGCAGTAGGTTTTTTGAGCAAACCACAAGGTTATGATGTCCCCATGTCACGTGTGTTCCCCCCGTGTGTCGTAGCATCCATTTGGCCCATCCTTTAGCTTGGTGGTTGTGAAATGAATCCATCTGTTCTAAGATGTTCTCAGGAGTTCTTGTTTGTATTAAGCTCACCCCTAGGCTTAGCAGAAATCACAGTCCCCATCCTCCCTGCTCCCCTCCCCGCAGACAAGCCCTCTCTCTCACGAGCACTTCCACCTTCTCCCCAAAGGGCAGCAGAGGGCAGCTGGCGGTTTTGATTCAGGGCACGTTGGCAGCTTAGGGGCAGCCGAAGGAGCTGGGATGCAGCCGGCCAGCATTTGTGACATGGGTCTGGAGGCCAGGCGGTCCCACAGGCTGTATTGTTAGCCAATGTTTTCTAAGTCTGTTTGTAAGAGTACCTAATTTTAAAATGAAATGTGAATATATATTGTGTAGGTGCCATGTAAGATATTGTTGTGCTAGGCAGCAGGATGCTTACCTACTTTTTAAACTTTTTGGGGGCAGGAAAAAGCTTTTTTCTCTCACTTCATGCTCACAGATCTAATATTGTAAATAGGTTTTTTAAATATTTATTTCATGGGCTTTCCACAGGTTCTCATTCTGACTGGTGTGTCGGTTGGTGGGGCTGTATTGCCCAGCGTGCCGCAACCAAAGGGCTGGCGATTGTGTCGGGGATGGGGCGGGGCAGGGTGGGGTGGGTGGGTGCTGGTGGTGGTGTTCAGTTTGGTTTTATGTCACGTCAAAGCTGAAGCATTAACTCTCTTCATCTCGTTTTGATGATGTCAGACCTGGTCAATGGCCACGGTCCCCAGGGAGGCTGTGAGCTCCCATGGCCGGCCAGGATGGCTGTTCCCCAGGACAGGGGGCACTGCAAGCAATAAGATTTGTAGTAATAATGTCTGCTTTGATGGCAGGGGCTCTCGGGGCTCAGGGCCAGGTGGGAATAACCCTGCTCCCGGCAGGGACTTAGTCCAGCATAGCGTGGAGGGGTCTCTTGACCTGGAGGTACTCAAGGAAGTGTCCCCAGGGATGCAGAAAGTGGGGGACACTGTCATCCTCAAGGAACGCCCCCAAAACCAGCCGGGTAGGGTAGGTGGTTGCTGGTAGCAAACTCTCACTAGTGAATTACTGCCTTTGTGGGTACGGGTGACCCAAGGGAGCACACCGCCGTCGCTGCTAGTCCTAGGGCTGGCTCCAGAAGGTCATTTGCTCGTTTGCTAATAATTCTGCAGTTTTAATTCTCCTTCTAGGAGGTTTGAGGTAATTTGGTAATTTTTGCTTAAGTGGGTTTAGATTTTTTTTTCCTTTGTTAATCCCTTTTTGCCTGGAAGTGTGGCTGGCTCTGACCTTCCAGTTCAGCTGTCTGTATGGGGCAGTGTCAGCAGGATCTGCTTTTATGTGATGGGTCTCTGACTTTGGAGGATGGAGTGAGGGGTGCTGCTGGGTCTCAGCCCTGCAGGACCCCTCACCAGTCCCATGCTTCCTTCACCCTTGGAACAGGTGTGTAAAAAAAGAAAAACAAAAACAAAAAAAAGGAAAAGAGGAAACAATACAATAATTTTTTTCTTAAGATGTAAAACATTTAAATATTATCTCCACCCTGATGGCAAATGTTTTTCCTTCATCTGTGTCTGCTTCCCTGGGAGAGTTTTGTTTCTCTGTTTGTTTCTATATGAATTTTAGACACTGAGCTGAAATTCCTCCTGTCCGGTACTGTATGTTTGAGCCCAAGCAATGTGAACTGTACAGACCAGCAGTGGGAAGTGGGAGCCGGTGACTGCACCTGGGAGAGCCATGGCTTGGGACGGCATTCCCAGTTGGTGTAGGGAGTGGGAAGTACTGCGCCACAAGTTGGGAAAATGAACTGTCTGCTGTGAATTCTCGGTTGGAAATGTGGAGAGGAGTTTCCATTAGATAATGTTTACATACCTCACCTGACAAACCTTTGAAAGTGTATATATTAAAAAAAAAAAGAAAATAAAATTATATTAAGTTGCTTTAAATCAATATGTATAGCTGTAAGAGCTGGGTCATTTGAACTTTCAGTATGTATCGATTTCTCTAAATGTTGACATTTTGTGAACTCTGTGCTCCCGTCTTTTATTTCATCCTAGCCTATGGAAAAAGTTGTGTTCTTGTTCCAGGCAAAAGGTCCCTGACTCAGATCTGAACTCCTCAAGGATTCCCACCACCTTGTTTTCTTTTCCTCCTCACTGTCAATATTCACCCTATGAGCTTTCTAAAGGTCCGTATTTTATTGCAGCTTATTAAACGTTTCTTTGATATCAATGTTTGTTTGGTGTGATAAGTGGGGAAGACTGAAGGTGAGTGAGTGCATGAGGTAGGGTGCAGCAGGCTGGCATCCTCCAAGTGTCACCCTCTCCCTGAGGAGGCAGGGTATAAATGCCTGTGTGGGGTTTCAGTGCTCCCACACCAGTGCCTGAGCTGTGGCAGACTTCTGTTTTGTGGCACCAACAGTGCAACCTCTTGGTGGTCCTCGGGATTGCTGCCCAAGCCCCCTCTACCCTTCCCCAGAGTTACACATGCCTGGTTTCCGCTGGAGCCATTCCATCTCCACAGCAGGCACTGGCCCTTCAGCTTCCCACATGCAAGACCCCGGCAGTGATGGCTGCTTTTGCAAGGCATTGCATGGATAACCCTGGCTGCTTGTCCCTGCATCATGGGGCCAACACACATGGGGCTGCTCCAGGAAAAATCATCCCCCAAGACACGACCAGCTCTTTCCATGCTGTGCCACCTCCTTACTCAGCAGCTTCCAAGCACCAGCTTCTCCCTTCTCCCCACCAGGAAAGAAGAGGTCAGGCCTCTGAATGAATAAATGTCATGTTCACATGGAAGACAACATAGACAATACTAAACATCTCCTAAAACAATACAGCCTCTGCCAGCGGAAGGATGCCCAGCGCCTCCCTCGCCAGCCTAGTACAAACCAGCGTCTTCAATAGTGACACACACACAAACCCCACGGGCCAAACAAAGCCACTGTCATTTTCCTGCCCAGTAGCATCTGTAAACAAAAAGAAAACATCATTTGTTGACCCCAAACATATAAAAATACTATAACAAAATGAAATACAAATATATATTAGAATCTGTAAGTATTCTGTATAAAGAGATACTTTAGCGGTTAGCGTACAGCAAGAACAGAAACACAACACAACCAAGCCCCGGGTGGGCCACAGGCAAAATGAGACGCATCCCAGCTCCTCTATGTGGCAGAGGAGCTCTCATGGAGAGGGCATTTGTGGCAGAAACACATCCCTGTGGTGGTGGGGATGCCCTGGATGCCAGAGGCGAGCAGGGATGGTGACAGCACCTGCAGAGCTGGGTATATCCAGTGGAGCTGCCTGGAGTCCAGCCACAGCTGGCAGTGCAGACCTGAAGCCAAAGTGCTGGAGCGCTGTGATAGAGACCCAAGACTGCAGCTCTGGGATCAGTCTGTCCACCAGGGTGATGTGGTGTTTCACTGTCCAGCCACGTGCAGCGTCCCAGGTTGGGCCCCCACTATCCTTGGCCCCACAGTTGTAGAGGTGATGGTGCTGTGGATGTTGGGTGCATGCAGTACCCCAGCAGGAGCTCCTCATGTGCCCTGATCCCAGCACATGCCCTGGCATTGTGGGCTTTGGAGAGATGCTGGGTATGGGCAGTTGAGTCCAAGAGCCGGTGGGTGCTGCCCTGGCAGTGGTGTTGGCTCCAGACACGGAGGTTTTGACGTCTTCAGCCTCTTCAACTTGGCACACACAAGACATGAGGCCCTGGTGATGGGTTATGGCAAATCCACATCTCAGCTGTCCCAGCAGCCTCTTGCTCCTGCTGGCTGGTCAGTGGGACACAGGGCACCTTTGCCCAGCTGCAGGCCTATTCCCCTAGAACAGAGCCTAGAAAAAAGGGATTCCTGTGCTCCCCTCACACAGTTCCCACCTCTGAGCAGAACCACCTTGCCTGAGCCAGGGGTATTTGGGGCCCTTTCTACATGAATGGCACAGTGCTGGCCCCATGGCACAGGGCAGGTTGGCACTGGAACCCTCAGGAACAGCTGTGCACTGCTGCCTGTCCCTCCTTCAGTCTGCCTGGCACTTCCCTGGTCCTGCTCCACCAGTGTGGCCCTGATGTGACCACAGTGGGCTGGACCCGTGTGTGCCCATGCACTGCAGAGCCCAGCCAGCATGCACAAACTGGGAGTGTCACCAGAGGGACAGGCTGGGGCCAAAGGAGCTGGTGACATTATCTGGACCACTTTGGGCTCCAGCACCCTCCAGGGAGAGAGACCAGGGCTGGGCTCACCAGGACTGCAGGACACTGGCTAGATGATGCAGCCCACTGTAAGCCATGGCTTGCCATAGATCACAAGGCTCTGCCATGTCACGCCTCCCTCCTCCTGTCCCCAAGTATTGGAAGAGCCTCAGATCGCTGGGCTGATGCAAGGGACAGGTCAGCCAGGGAGAGGACTCACCCGGGCTGCAGGCACTGCCCTCCATGGCTGTGGGGCTTCACTGGCAGGGAGGCAGAGCGCCACAAGGAGAGGACAGGGCAGCTGGGCAGGGTGCCCACTCCACATCCACATATTGTGTAGCTGCAGTTCTTAAAAAAATTCTCTATCTACACATTTGCTTTGTTTGTGGGGTTTTTTTTTTCCTTTTTTTTCTTTTTTTTTTTTTTTTTCTGTTTCCTTCCCAACCTTCTAGATGCACCAGCTCTACCCTCTGCTGGGCTCCTCAGATGCAGCTGCAGTTCGGAACACCCAGAGAGCAGCACCAGCATAACGTGAGGTCCTTGGCTCGGGTGGTCTCCCCGCCAGCCTCCTGGCTCTGCAGGGCCAGTGGCTGCTCACAGGCACTGGCTGCAGCCACACTTGCTGGGCTTCTCCACCTCCTCCACGAAGGTCGCACCATTGCTGCACTCAAAGGCGTATTTCCTGCGCCGGAGCCGCAGGCCAGTGCAGCAGCTGGCCTCAGGGCCACCGCAGGTCCCCCGGCACTCCACCCAGGCCACCGGCCGTGTCGTCTGGCAGATGGCATAGCCCCGCTGCACCTGGTGGTAGTCCCGCACTGGCTCCCCACGGCACTCCGGCTCTGTGGGACAGTGGACAACAATGGTCAGCCTGGTGTCGTGACATGGGGCTGCCTTCCCTGGACACCCACCTCCTCAGCACCCACCTTGGTCACAGAGGGCTCCGGTGTAGCCATCGTGGCACTCGCAGGTGGGCTGGCCACCTGGGGTGAGGTGGCAGTGGCCGTGGACACAGGGCTGGTGGCGGCAGGGGTCGGGTAGCTCGGCAGGCTGGTTGCAGAGAGCTCCCTGGTAGCCCTCATGGCACTGGCAGCTGTAGGAGAGGGCGTCGAGGGGCAGGCACAGCCCGTGCACGCACCTGTGGGCACACGGTGCTGTCAGGAGCTGCTGGCGTGGCACCAGCACACACAGCCCACCAGCACTGAGCATGGAATGGCTCAGCACCAGCACAGTATTGCACTGTGACTAGTACAGTTCTAGTACTGTGACCACCTGCTATAGCACAGCCATCATGGCACAGCACAGTTGTGGCTCTGGCATGGCACCAGCACAGAACGGCCTGGCACAACTCAGTGCTACGTGCCATGGCATGGCAGTGATGCACTATGATGGCATGGGACTGGCACAACAGCACGAGGAACCAGCCAGAGAGCAGCCAGTGGGAGAGGTGGGTAAGGCAGACAGTGTGTAAGGGACTCACTTGTGCCCCTGGCAGGGGCCACCGCGGAGCTGGTCGCAGTGGGGCCCGTCCCAGCCAGGCTCACAGTGGCAGACGGGGCCCTGGGTGCCCGAGGGCTGGCAGATGCCGTGCAGGCAGTAGAGCTTGCGGCAGGGCTCACAGCCCGGCACCACCCCCGGCGTCATCCGCGTCTTGGTGAAGTCCTGCAGCTCATTGTTGATGTAGAGGTTGCGGATGCATCCGTGGAAGCTGGTACCATTGAGGAGCTGCCAGAGGCGGAAGGCAGCTGAGTTGACATCCACAGGCATTCCTGGGGAGAGCAGGACCATCAGCGCACCCCTGATGCCCCCATGCCCTCCGTCACCCAGTCCCTGTCCTACCTCCCACATAGAGGGGAGCCTCGCTATTCAGCGTGTAGTGCTTGCCCGAGTTGTCCATGGTCATGGGGCTGCCACCATCGATGGACAGGTTCACCATCTGGTCGAAGGTCACCAGCTCCACGGTGTGGAACTGCCCATCGTTGATGGTCTCAGCACTGGCAGGGATGGCTGGGTCACTGGGGACGCCCCCAGGGCGAGACAATGGGGGTGGAGGTCCCCAGTGAGTGGGGAAGGGGTGCCAGGTACCTGTAGATGGCTGAGCTGGGGTGGGTGCCAGGGTCATAGCTGACCCTCACATGGCCCTGGTACAGCTCCACAGCCATGTGGTCGCTGTCACCGTTGTACAGAAGGATGCCATTGCCTTCTGCCGTGGAGACCTACCAGAGAGAGAGGTGGGAGCCCACATCCCTGGGGCAGAACCCCAGTGCCATCCCTCAACATCCCCACGCCCCCCTCAGCCCTCACCTGAAGGGTGATATTGGCCCGGGGCCAGTCTTGCAGGTCAGTGAACTGCAGGTACGTGTCACGGTCCACAAAGTTGACGCTCAGGAGCTTCTCACACTTGGGGCCGCCGAAGCCAGGCAGGCACTGGCACAGGGCGCGGGCACCCCGCTCCACACACAGGGCCCCGTTCTGGCATTCTGCTAGCTCACACAGGCCAGGCTGGCCAGCAGTGTGGGGCGGCATCTCGCAGAGCTGGCCACTGTGGGCCCAAGGGTACTGCTGGGCTGGGGGCTGGGAAAGAGCCCTACACCCCACCCAGTGCCCCATAGGGCTCTGACAACACGCCCCTGATTTGGGGTCCCTGGGGAGGCTCTCCCAGACACTGGCATCAGAGGGATGCCTGGATGCTGAGCTGTACCCTGGGTCCCTCCCCAGTGATGCTGGCTCCCCTCAGAGACACACATTCCCAGCCTCCCTCCTTCCGGTCACAATAAGGATGGATGGATGGACTTGGTAGCCAGGACTTGTCCCTTCTGCACAGTGACACATAACCATCCCCACTACCCAGGTGTCCCATGTGCTCCTGGTGGTACCTGTAGCCCTCGGTGCAGAGGCAGGAGTAGCCATTCACCTCATCCAGGCAGCGGGCATTGTTCTGGCACCGGTGGTCCTGGCAGTCGTCAAAGTCCTCGCTGCAGTTGCTCCCCATGTAGCCGGGTGCACACTCACACCTGGGGCAGGCAGGGGGCTCGAGGCTGCCCCTTCCTTCCCCCTTGCACCAGTGGGTGCCTGCTTCTTCCCTTGCAACACCCCTCTCTCTGCCTCCTCGCTACAGTGAGGAGCAGATCTACCCACTCCCATACAGCCAGAAAAAATTTAGAGAGGAGGGGGCTCACCTGGGCCCCTGGCTGGTGGAGATGCAGGTGGAGTCATGCTGGCAGGGGTTGAGCTCATCTGAGCAGAAATTGGGTGGCTGCTCACAGAATTCCCCTGCAAGGCAGAAGAGGGGGTGCCCAGCAGCTCCAGGACCAGAGGGGCAGCTGCAGTCCCCATGGGGCAGAGGAGATCCCTGGGGGACTCAGCTGAAGACAGCTGCAAAGCCCAGACATTTTAGCCCAGAGACACAGGGTTGTCCTCTCCTGGAGGCAGCTCCTTCCTGAGCTGGCCACTGAGGGCACCCCAGGTGTGGGGGTTCAGCTGGGTGTACCCAAACTCAAGACAGCTGAGCCCAGAGGCGATGGCAGTGGGCATTGAGACAGCAGGCACAGGAGCTATTTAGCCCTCACGGATGGGCCAGAGCAGTGGGCACATTCCCATGCCAGGTCTGTGCCATTTGGGGATGGCAAGCCCCCATTCCATGTACCTGTGTAGTGGGTAGGACAAAGGCAGGTGTAGTTGGTGGCACCAGGCACACAGGAGCCCCCATTCTCGCAGCTGTGCTCCTTGCAGGGGTCGCTGGTGGTGTGGCAGCTCGGGCCCTCGAAGCCCACTGGGCACAGGCACCTGCCACAGAGCCAGGGCAGTGTCAAGGAGGAAAACGAAACAGAACATTATGGGGTGACTGCCCCAAAATGACCAGCAGAGGACCTTGGCAAAGAGCTGGGTTTGGTGTTCTCCTGTCAAACACTGGGCACAGGGGTGGGTGGCAGCACAGCCTGCCCAAGGATGCTGTGCTGCCATAACAACAGACTGAAAGGCCTCTCAGTACAGGGAGGGGCTGCACAGCCTACCAACCCCAGCCTGCCAACTATTTTCAGCTCCTAATTGCAGCTTGATTCCCAGAATGGCCTAAAGCATTCAGGGCAGTGAGGGTTGTGTGAGGGTAAGGCAGCCCTGCAGGCAGCAACAGTGACTCCAGGACCACAGAAACCAGTCCCAGTCCCTCTGCCTCCTGTAGCAATGGTACCCTCCTCTCCCACACTGATCTCAACCTATTTGGGCTGGAGGGCACGAAGAAGTGGAGTCAGACAATATGAGCTGGAGCTTCCATGCAAATGCAATATCCCATCTATATGCCCAAGGGAGCATGCAGGAGGCGAAGAAGTATCAGAACTTCTCTCCATGGGATGCCAGGGTCCCATGCTATTGCATTGCCCGAACGCCCACCTTTCATGGGTTCCTGTCCAACACTCACCTGAACCCAGCTCCTTCCCTCTCCTGAGGCTGGCAGGTCCCCCCGTTGGCACAGGGGTTGGAGGAGCAGCCACTGAGTGCCACCTCGCAGTCCCTGCCCTGGGGAAGGATGGAAAGGTGGGAGCGAGGAGGGTGCCACTGCACCTGCCCAGCTCTCCCCATCCCACTCAGGATGGCATACAGTGAGGGTAAGTGGTCCCACAGACAGCAAGCCCCAGAGGCATGGCAGAGACCCTGCTCTGCTCACTTGCCCTCTGCAGGAACATGTCCCCATGCACTGGGGACCCCCGGGACCAGGGTACCTTGTAGCCACTGGGACAGGTGCAGCGGTAGGAGCCAAGGGGGTCATTGTGGCAGGTGCCCTGGTTCTGACAGGGGCTGGAGAGGCAGGGGTTGCACTTGGCCTGGACACTCAGTGCAGGTGGACCTGTGGAATGGGAGGCACAGAGACAACAGTCAGTGGAAGGAGTGATGGGAATGTGTCCTTTTGTGGGCACCGATGTGGGGACACAGCCTCTGGTGTTGCTGGGAGCTGTCCACAGGGCTTTGCACCAGGCAATGGGACAGCCACAGGTTTGCTCAGTCAACAGGGAAGTGCCACCAGTCAGATAAGAGGATGAAAGCAACCTGGTCCCCCTCCCCCACAATGCAGCTCAACAGACGAAATCCTGGAGCCACTCAGACTCACAAAGCATAGCTCTGCTGGGTGCCCAGAGGAGGATATGGATGGACAGCATGGGCACCTCTCACCTTGGCATTCAAATTTCTTGGCAGGGGTGGTGAGCAGCAGCTTTCCTTCCATGTCGGGAGGCCCAGCACAACGGGCAATGCCTGGCTCCTTGTACCCTGTCTTGACCCAGCTGGAGAGCCAGCGCAGGTTGCAGCTGCAGTACAGGGGGTTGGCCCCAATGGCTCTGCATGAGGAGAGGGGCAACATTGCACCTGCTGCCACACAGAGGCAACTGGGCACTGCAATGCCACGATGGGCAAACCAGAGGTTCTGCCCACAATGAGAGGACTGGGACACACAGCCCCACAATGCTGTCCAGCTAGACCACCCTGCTGCCAGACTCACAGCCCAAGCAGTGCTCTGTGCTCTGCCCTGGTGCTCTCCTCCACTGCCCACACAGAAATTATTGGCAGTACTCTCTAGTACACAGGCAAAGCTGCCTGGGGCCAGCAAACTGCGCAAAACACCTTGAGGCCGTGCAGAAACAACAGGACCTGCATGGGAGCTGCAGGGCCAGCCTGGGCTCTGCTGCACAAGCTGCAGGACAGAGACATGCGAGTGGGCTGCTGGGAATGGCAGTGGGTCATGGCCAGAGCTTGTGCAGACAGTAGTGGGGGAAAGCAAGAAATTGCTCTGGGAAAGGAGAAGGAAGAGAGAGGGTTGCTCTGCTCCACAGCAGAGAAGGGTACAGAAGCAGTGGGTGATGTGGGAGATGGAGGGCTTGGATGTCTCTGAATCCTCCTTGACTGCAAAGGTCAGCAGTGATGGAAGGCCGGTGTGACCAACACATGTGGCAAAAGAAGGAGATGGCAGCCAGGGGACAGGCAGTAGGGACAGCAGATCTGCTGGGTCTGATTAACCTGGTCCTACAGCACCCACAGCACTGGCTGTGACACAGTTCAGTCTGTGGGAAACGGCAGTGCCAGCTGTCTGCAGTGAAGGCAGCACAGCCAAGGAAAATTGGCGCAGAGCAAGCAGTGTTCCTCCCCAAAAAACAAGGAGGCCACGAATGGGTATCAAGCTCTTTGCAGACTGAAGGAACAGCCTGAGACGCCCAGGATACCAGGAGCAGACAGCTGGGAACAGCTTACTTAGGAGGCAGGGAGGAGACCAAAAAGACACTCTGAGCAAAGCTAAATCCTGGCCCTGGGTGGTGGGTATAGGGCAGTGCTCCTGGGGTGCAGGCTCACTCAAAGAGGGGCTGGCAGGAGGATACTTGATGACAGATTGGGGGACTGTTGTGGGGAAATGCACCGGCAAAAGCTAACACACTGGTGCATCAGAGCAGCCCCTGCCAACCCACAGCTGTGACACTGCTTTGCATGGCTTAACCTACATCTTGGGGGACCCCAGAGATCTAGTGGCTTGGGGAAGGACCCCACACCACATCCACCTGAGACCACAGGGACATCCCAGCAGCATTGGGAGACTCGGCTGCACACCTGGATCTGAGCATGGGCAGCAGGTCACAGCACTATCCAACAAATGATGTCATGGGTACCAGCCCAGAGAAGAGGGGAGAAGGCAGCTCATCCTCTAGAGATGCCAAGCTCAGCCCAGCAGTTTTTAAATGTCTATGGAGCCTGCATCCAGCCCTAAGCCCTGAGGAGTGGGAGAAGATACTCACAGGTGGGACAGGGAGGTGACATCTGCAAAGATGCCCTCGGGGAGGCTGGAAATGTCATTGCCATGGAGAGACCTGCAGAGAACAGAAGGTCCTGCAATGCCCAGGGCTCCAAGCTGGGCAGCAAGGACTGTGGCCCCATCCCACAGGTCCAGGTGTGGGTGGCAGAGCTAGACCCTACCACACTGTCACTGTTGCAAATATACCTTCCTGTGCTCCTACTGCAGTGTCTACCCTGCCACCTGCATGCACCCAGCTCCAGGTGGGCACAGGGGACACAGGGACATGGGCAGCAGCAGAGAAGGAGCCAAGCAGGGCTGGGAGCAGGACTTTGGGCAGGTACTTACAGCAGCCGCAGGGAGCGAAGGCCCTCAAAGGCCAGCGGAGGGATGCACTGCAGGGAGTTGTAGCTGAGGATCCTGCAGAAGGGAAGCAGGCAACACAGCTGTGTGTGTTGCAAGAAACTCACCCTGGGCTATGCACTATCCTGTGTGAACTCATCTCAAACCACAGCTTCACCCAGGCACAGGGTGGAGATCCTGCTATCCCCAGCACCCCCCACTTTTCAGGGTCCCCCAGAACAGCTCAGCTGGGCTGCAGCCCAGTGTGGCACCGTGGGGACTTCACTTACAGGGTGGTGAGCTGGCTCATGTTGGTGAACGAGGAGTTGCTCAGGGAGCTGATCTTGTTGTTGCTCAGATCGCTGGAAAACAGAAACCTCAGGGCTAGGAGCCAGCTGGGCCCTGTCCCCTGTCAGTGCACCCCAGCCTGCTCAGCTGCCATGGGGTGCAAACAGCAGCACAGCACAGCCTCCAAGGGAGCAGCAGGGCTGTCACACAGGCAGTGGCAGCAATGCCACTTGTCCCCCCTCTGCTCCATGCCAGGCACCACGTGGTGAGCAGCCAGAGGCTGAGCATCGCTGCCAGTGAGCTGTGTTCTGGAGCAGAGTGTGATTACAGGGGGATGTCGGGTCCCCACACACTGCCAGGCCCCTCCTCAGGATCACACACCATGGAGACAGTCCCTGCCCTCACCCACAAGTTCCAGAAGTTCCTCCAGCTGCCTGGGCTCTTGCTCCTGACTACTTACACAAGCTGCAGATACTTGAAGGTAGAGAGCTGCCCTGGGACCTGAGTGAACTGGTTTCCATCCAGGTAGCTGCAAGGGAGAACAAAAGCACCTCGAGGTGACTGAGAAGGCGGAGATCCCCCCATCTTTCTCTTGTGCATCACCACAGACTTCGGGCTGCAAGAAGCACCTCCAGCACCACCTCCCTCCTGCACCCAGAGCCCAAGGGGCTCTCAGGGGACTCCCAGGCTGGCAGGGGAGCTAGTGTGTGAGTGCATGACACACCTGGGTTTGCAGGCACGTCCCTGGGGACACTCTCCCAGCAGCCTACGTGTGTAAGTGCAGCCAGCAATGTGCCGCATACACATCCGATGGGAGCGTGGGAGGCTGCAACCGTTCCCAAGGCATGTGTGAGAATGTAAGAGATGGCACAGGATGCACAGAGAGGAGGAGTGTGCAAGACAGAGCGGGGGTGGAATGCATATAAATATATATGTGCCCAACCAGTGCCTGCACTCCCTGCACATAGGACTTGCTGTCATCCCTCATCCCAGATGGGTACAGAGCCCCTTCCACAGGAGCGGGGATCACAGAGCCTGCACATCCAGCTCAGGCACAGCTTCATGGGTATCTCCATGACACCCACTGAGGGGTGGCTGACCCCAGACAAACAACATCCCATTGCCCATGTGCTTGAGGCTGCCAAAGCAGCCCTGCAGCAGGAGTGAGAGCAGATCTGCTGATGGCAGGCTCCTGGAAACTACAGAGCCCTGAGCTGCATGGTTGTGTGGGGACCACAGCTGCAGGGGGTGGTTGTCCCTCACTGCCCTCTCCCAAGGGCCAAACACAAGGTTCCAGCTGCTGGATGACAACACCACCTCTTGCACAATACCATTGATAGCCCTGACTCGTCAGAGAAACTCTTGCTGAGCCACTTGCTGGTGTTGGGGCTGGACAGGATACCTTGGATGGGTGGGGTCCTAATCCCACACCAGTCCAGGATGGGGGTGTAGATGTCTCTGCCCTGACACCCCACAGCAGAGGCCTCTCACCCACAGTGATACAGTTGAGGGAGGGTTAGGGGGAGAGCTTGGGTACTCGCCCACTACTCACAGCTCTGTGACATTCTTGGGGATCCCCTTGGGCAGAGCCTTGAGGTGCTTGTTGCTGCAGCGGACAACCGTGTCGAGGCAGGTGCATTCCTGTGGGCACTGGGGCCGGGGGATGCAGGTGGTCTCCTCCTTACCTGCACCAGGCATGGAAAGCCATCAAGTCACCAGGGTTCAGCCCTTGTGCATCGTGTGAGTCCAGATTCAATGCTTTGTGCCTGCTTAGGATGGTTCCCCTCTCATGCCAACCATCCTCCCCTGCCCTCAAGCAGGATGTTGCTCCTGCACCCAGAAATCACCTGTCCCACTCGTGTGGATACAACCAGCCAGCTCAACACTGCTTTGATTTTCACCATTTTCATGCAAAAATGCGATCACAGGGACAACATAAGGGCACAGAGGAAGGGGCTCAGCCCTGCAAATCCTCCTGAAACAATTTCCTTCACCCATCACCCAGACACAGGTTAGATGGAGCAGAGCCTATGCTGAGTAGCCAGAGGAACTGGCACTGCTCCCCTTCCCTGCCATGATGCTGGAATCCTGCGGGAAAGGCTTTCCTGGGACAACCGTATGCTATCTCACACTGTTAGGAAAGGCGCAGGATGCAACCCTTCAGTGTTTGACGTGGTGGAGGAGGGAAAGCAGAAGAAAGGATGATTTGTTTGTAAATATTTTCCAGAGGGCTCAAAAGCTGCTCTAAATTTAAGAAAAAAAACATAGAAGAAGAGGTTTTTCTCCCCACGCACACTCCCGTCTGCTCCATCTGCCCACTGCCAGCTCCGGTGCATGTGCAAGGCTGAGAAGGGAAGGCAGGAAGGAGCAGGATGAATCCCAGTGGGCTTTGCCTACACACCTGCTTCTGTTGGCCCCCAGGGCATAGCATTTGCCAGCATGGACCCACCTACATACAAGAGCCCCACGGTGCAGGGGGTGCAAATTCCTCTCCTGGCTTCAGAGTGGATATTTGAGTGCCCAAGGGCTGGGTAATGGGAAGGGAAACCTTCCTATCATTAGGAGAGGGCATTAATGGGGCCCCCATAGCTACTGCCTTGCCACAGGCACATCCTGGAAGCAAGGATGGTGCTGAGACAAGGAGCAGGGTGTCATTCTGGGAGGAGCAGCCTGGTCTCCCCTCACCCTTGGTGCTGCAGGGCTCATGAGTTACCTTCCTCACACCTGAAGTCAGGGAAAGCCACATCCTGGAGCGGGATCTGCCGGAGGAAGTCAGGGTTTTGGCACCGAGGGTTCCCTGTCACGATCTTCCTCTTGCGCAGCCAGTCCCCCAGCCAGGCCAGCTGGCAGTTGCAGTTGAAGGGGTTGGCGAGCAGGTTCCTGCACAGGGGAAAGAGCACAAGGGCAGCACCTGAACAACCACCAGGCAAGGGGATCTGCAGCCCTCTGATGTGACACAGACAGGCTGGGGGCATCTGCCAGGGCCCAGGACATACAGTGTGGAGAGGGACTGCAGTGTGTCAAAGGCACCCGGGGCAATTGTGGTGATCTGGTTGTCATACAGGGAGAGCAGGCGGACATTGCGCAGCCCTGTGAAGCTGTCATTGTGGATGCAGCTGATACGGTTGTTCCTCAGCATCCTGCAGAGGGAAGAGAACAAGGGCACCTACAACACAGGCAGGTACCAACGGGGTAAACCCACCTTAGCAGTGCTCAGGCTGTGCCCACCTCTGTTCTGGGCAGCAGAATGAGCCTGAGCAAGTCCCTGAGCAGCAAAAACCTGCCCCCCCCCAGCACTGGATACAGCCAGCTGGTGGGCAAGGGATCCTGAGCTGGCCCTGCAGGGAGGCAAGGAGTAAGGACATTCCCATCTGAGTGCTCACAGAGGAGAAGGGACTCACAGTGTCCTCAGCCCATCCAGGCCCCTGAACATGCCACTCCGCACAGACTCCAGCTGGTTGACAGTGAGGTGCAGCTCATTGACAGAGGATGCCCCCTCAAACGCTCCATCCTCGATCTCTGACACCTTGTTGTTGCTGAGGTTGCTGTGAATAGGGAAAAGCAGGCTGGGATGAGGGCTCTGCCTTGACCTCATCTTGAACTCTGTCTCTCCCAGATCCCACTAAACACCCCGTGACACCAGACCCTCAGAGGACCCTCAGACTGGGACATGCTCTCCATTTCACACCCCAGTCTGCCCTGGCATCCGGACCCCCATTTGTCTTCCCAGACCTCAGGCACTCCTGACATGACTGTGCCTGCCCAATACTCACATTTTCTTCAGATGTGGGAGTTTCTTGAAAATACCAGTGGCCTCCAGGATGGAGATTTCATTGTTGTTCAGGCGCCTGGAGTGGGCAGCAGGAAAAAGAGCTCAGGAGATGGCTGCAAAGTGCGTGGTATAGCCCAAACCCAAACCCAGTGCCAGCCAGGTGCCTGCTGCAGAAGGGAAGGCAGAGTGAGAGAGGAGACTCTTACAGCTCAGCTGTGGACTGTGGAATGCGATCTGGGATCTTGGTGAGTTTCAGGTTGGAGCACTCGACCACACCAGATTCACAGCGGCATTTTGGGGGGCAGATCACATCACTGTTGCATTCACTGTTCAGCTGGTAATCCTCCGTCCCTGTATGATGGTGAAGGCAGTGTGGGCTTCCACAAGCAGAGGCACGGGGACTGCACCTCCCCCTCTCCCTCTGATCCTCCCATATCCCCATCTGGTCTCATTTTCTTCCCTTCTCCCCTCATTCCCGCCCCTGTGCACATATTACTCTTCTCCATGTCCAAAGCAGTTTATCTACAGAGATTTTGCCCTGGGTCCACGGGGCACTGCACTGCCCACCACCCTCCTGCAAACAGAGCTGGACCCTGGGGACACCTCTATACCCATCCAGGTAACAGCACAATGGGAGATACCACAACAAATCCTGGTATCCAGCACGTGGGAAATGAAGCCTGGCACCATGCACACACTCATGCACATGTGTGTGGCTCCTCTGCTCACCTGGGATGAAATACTGCTCTTTGGCTGCAGAAAAAAAAAACACATCAGTCCTGTGAGCACACAGACAGCAGGCTGGGACAGGGCTGAGCACAGCCATGCCACAGGACATCCATGACAGGGCTGGGGACAGCTCTCACCCGAGCAGCGGAACTTCTTGCTCTTGATCTGGCCGATGCGCTTGTTGGCCAAGCGCCGGGGGCTGGCACAGCGGGCTCCACTGGTCTCCACAGGGTTGGCACGCAGGAAATCTGCCAGCCACTTCAGGTTGCAGTCACAGATGAAAGGGTTCTGGGCCAGGTGCCTGTGCCAGGGATAGCAGATGACACACTGCCAAGGACAGTGGGTGACACACCACCAGGAGCAGTGGGTGATCACCAGCTCCAGCCCTGGAGATGCTTTTCCCCCAGAGGCTCGCCTGCCCAGCCATGGGAGCTGGTGTGGACACTCACAGAGTCTGGATGGCCCGCAGGGAGGTGAATGTGCCTTTGGCTAGGCTCTGGATCTTGTTGTCATAGAGTGAGAGCAGTGAGAGGTTCTGCAGGTCCTGGAAGGCATCTGCTCGTACACAGTTGATTTTGTTGGCATTGAGAAGCCTGGCAGGGAGGGAGGGATGTGAGTCTGGGAACACCCGTTCACCAAGGGTGCTAGGGACCTCAGTCCTGCTTCCCTATGCCCCTGAAAAGCATCCCAAACAACCACTGGTGCCTTACAGCAGTTGCAGGGCAAAAAGTCCTCCAAAAACACCCTTAGGGAGGTCCGTGATCTTGTTGCCATACAGCACCCTGAGAAAAAAAGGCTGGTGTGAGAGAGCTGGGGGAGTTATATGGGCCATGGTTAAAGGGTACAGCATCCACCCCATCCCACTCACACCTCTGTAGGCACTTACAGGGAGTTCAGCGAGCGCAGGCCCTGGAAGGCGTCAGGGGCAATCTCCGAGATCTGGTTGTTGCTCAGGTCTCTGAAACCCAAAAGGATAAAGTGGTCTGGTCACCTCTTCTCTTTTCCTTCTGCTAGTTCCAGGGGACCACCCCCAAGTCCCAATATACAGAGCTGGGGTTATCCAAGACCCGCTCCCAGTGCTGCCACATGGGGCACCCGTGTCACAGCAGGTGCCCCATGTGTGTCAGCCCTCAGCACGGCCAGCAGGGTGAGGGCTGTTGTGGCTCAGGATGAGCTGGTAGAGCCTGCTCACTTACATCCTCCGCAGCTTCTTGTAGGGTGAGAAGGCTCCTGGGGGGATGGACTTGATGCCATTAAGTTCCAGACGTCTGTAAAGAGAATAGAGAGAGATGAGGACTCCAGGGCTGGCCAAACCCCAGAACACCACTGAAAGAGCTGGGCCTGCAGGATCCCTACGGTTAGATTACCCCATAGGAGTGGAAATATTCTGCTCAAAGACAACTTGCATTCTGTGGCTGGGGCTTTCTCCATCAGGAAGAAGTGCCCTGAGTGGGGGAACCATGGTGGATGGGATGGAGGAAGCACCTCTCCTCTTCAGCACCTCGGGTTTGGGGGTGCCTGCTGCCTCCCACATGCTTTATGCACCGTCCCAGCAGGGGCTTTGCACCATAATTGGATTCCTCTAAGGAGATTATTTCTCTATTTACATTTTTAATGCAGATAAATCCAGGGCTAAATCTGGGCAGTGTGAGAGAAGGGCAAGGAAGGCCTGCTGCCCTACAGAGTGGCTGAGCTGCAGGGCTTGCTCCTGTGTTCCAGTGCCTTGAGCCACCCAAAGCCCAGTGGTAATGGTGTGGGGACCATACTCACATCTCTGTCATGGTCTCAGGCAGGTTGGCAGGGATGGCTGTCAGCCCCTTGCCCCGACAGTCCACAATGCCGTTGCTGCAAGTGCACATGGCTGGGCAGGAGCCAGAGGACAAACTGCAGAGCTGGGCATGTGCTGAGTCCGTTTGTCCTGCCAGGGAAGCAGCCAGCATTGGAATTGCAAAGATCTGAGCCAGGCCAGTATGTGGCAGCACTCTGAAGAAGGGACCCTGGTGACAGCTCAGCATGCAGGGACAGTTCATGGCACCCTTGAGAGGGTGCATTAGTTCTTGGTGCACCCCAACCCCCTGCAAAAGCTACAAAGGCACAGACTGACATACTGTAACACTGACAGGGTGGCATTGTCCCCATGTTGTCCCTATACTGAGGACTCTGCTGACCTGAGATGAACCCACAGCATGGGTTCTGAGGCTCTGAGCATGTACCTCACCTGACAGGGAGTAGAGATGGGCTGCCTTGGCAGCACAAGCCTTGTACCCCCGGCCCATGTTGCTGCCCTGGCACCCACACATTCCCTGGTCCTCACCAGAGCAGCTGAACTCGTTCTTTTGGATCTCAGCCACGTTGAGGCCACGAAGCTGGGCAGGAGCAGCACACTGGGTGAAGAGTCCGATGGTGGGGCGCTGGCGCAGCCACTGTGAGAGCCAGGCCAGGTGGCAGTCGCAGAAGAGATGGTTGGAATGCAGGCGGCTGCAGGCGGATGGATGGAGCAGTCAGCAGCCACAGGACAGCTCCTGCTCACCCCACTGCCCTCTGAATGTCCCAGCCTGGCTCATCCCAAAGGCTCAATCCCCAAAGGGGGAATTCAGAGGGAGATACAGAGGGGCCTAAGAGCATCTGTGACAGTTGCCAAGGCCACCTTGCTTGGCAGAACTAGGCGATGCTCTGCAGGGATGCCACCTCTGCACTAGTGAGCCACCACCACCAGCAGCAGAGCTGGGGACATCCCTCTCTAGCCTAGGAGGTCACTCTCACCACACGGCCCTGGCACTCACAACGTCCGCAGCTTGGGCATGTGGTTGAAGCTGGACACGGGAATTGAAGTGATATTGTTGTTATTCAGGGTCCTGCAGGAAGACAAAGAAGGGCAGGTCAGGGCAGACAGGCTGTAAATAGGAACATGAGACGGTCTAGGTGGCACTAACCCCTGGGAGTTTCCTAACACAGGGTGAATGGATGGAGAACTACAGGCTGGAAACAGACTGAACCCCCAGCTGGACTTGCTGTCTTTTCCAGGCTTCTCCTCTACAGCCAGTGGCACCCAGGTGATCCCTTGGGACACGATTAAGCCCTGGAGGAGCACAGCTCTGCAGCAGTTGTACCAAAACCCTGGTCAGCCCCTGCTCAAGCCCAGAGAGAAATGGCATGCTGGGGATGTCCCTGCAACACCCCAGTGAGTAGGGACACCCAAGGACACCCTCATACTGCATGGGGTTGCAAACTGGGGGCTCCAGCCTGTCCCCAGTCACTTACAGGACCTCCAGCCCCCGCAGGGCACGGAAAGCTCCATCCTCAATGCAGCTGATCTGGTTCTTGTCCAGTTGCCTGCAGGAAAAATGGGAAAAAACAGGAGAATTGTTGGAACAGCTGAGGCAGAAAACAATCAGTGCTCCTGATTACTGCCATTGGACCTGACCCCAAACTCCTTCATGCCCAACAGTGCCAGGACTCACAGGTTCTTGAGGTCAGTGGCCCCACGGAATGCTTTCCTGGGGATGGCCTGGATGAAGTTCTCACTCAGATCCCTGCAGAAGAAAGAGGCAGGAAGACAAATGGGCAGTGTCTGCACAGTGTAATGTCCCATGGGAGCAGGGCATCAACAGGCAGGGGCACGCCCCAGCACTCAGTGATCCCTCAGGGACCCTGACAAACTGTGATTTGGCTTCAGGTCCTTGGCTGACAACTGCTCAGCTGACTATCCTGAGGCAAGTCCAGTTCCATCTATGATGGCTGAAAGTGACTGGGGCTCCCTGGGCATTGCAGTTCCTGGCTGTAACAAGCAGAGCTGACTGGAACTGGGAAAACCCTCCACACTTAAATAGTCTCTGACTGCTGTAATTACAGGTCCCTGCTGATTAACTGGTAATTATATTTAGTGGCTCGGGGAGGCATTCCCATGGAGCCTGACCTGCACTTCAGAGGGCACAAATAATCAGGTCATTATTTACTTCATCACTGCAGGGTACTGTCTGTGTAATCACCTGTTCTGCATTGGCAGGGCATGCCAAGCCAGCAAGGGCTCTGTGTTGCAGGGCTGGCAGCAGGTCAGATCCCCCACCATGCCTGGGCTGGTCTTTTAAAGACCATGAAGACCACAAATCTCACTGCAAGTAGGGTCTGGGTGGACTGGCTCAGCTGTGGGAAGACCTGATTGTTTTATTTATTCTCCATGGCTCCCAAACAGCCATTCCCTCTCCTACCCTGGTAGTCAGCAGCTCCTCCGAACTTGGCTGGCAACTGCATTGCCTGCTCCCATCCCAGGGTGCCCGCACAGTCTTGTTCCAGCCAACCCTGGGGCAGGAGGTCAAGTTCCCATCTCCTTCCTGGCAGAGGGAAACTGAGGCATGACATAGCATTTTCCTTATGCAAGTCTGTGGGTGAGTGAGGAGGAGGACCAGGGTATCCCACACAGATTAATTGCCCCAGAATTATACAGGCCACACAGACACCCCCATCCCAGCCCCAAGAGGTGGTTTAGGGTGTCCATAGATGTCATTTCACATACAGTGCTCACCAGCTCTGCTTCAACATAACAAAGCCTGTTTGCTATTGATACCCTAAAGCTGGACTGGGTCAGGATGGAGGCACAGCATCCACATTCCTCTCCATGCCCTCATTTCCTCCAAAAGGTGGGCTTAACAAATACACTTGCAACAAATAGTTTACAAAACACCTGGGGGACTTCAAACTGGGACTTCAACCCAGCTGAAAGCTTCACTGCCACAGGGAGAAAATGATCCCAGAGGGAAGCACCAGCATTACTTGCACGGATGCATGAGGAAAAGGAAAACAAAAGGACAGTGGGCTTGCCTAGCCCTCCAGTGGGATGCCCAGCCACCAAGGAGATGCTGTTCAGTCCCAGTGTGATGCACCAGCCCTTGCACAGTATGTGCATCACTCTGGGTTATTCCTGGGAAACCAAACCGGCTGGCAAAGCACCATGGCTGGGGCAGTGGAAGGGAGGAACTGCCCAGGCTTCAGGAGAATGACAAGCCGAGCTCCTCTGCGAGCAACAGGCGCAGTTTCACAGCAACCCACGTGGCGGCACTGCCAGGCTGCCCTGCTTGCTTGTGCTGCCTGCGCTGCTGCCCTGCTCCTGCTGCCCCGTCTGTCTGCACTGCCTGCCCTGACTGTGCCAGCTATTCCCAGAACTCCGGCCCGGCCCGACCCACCCACGAGAGATCAGGGTCCCCTCACCCTCTCCAAATGGAAAGGACTAGACACCTGCAGCAGCCTCCAATTCCCCAGCACTCCTTCAAACACCTCATACTATGTTGGGGATGTGATGAGCCTGGGGACTCCCAGGAATTGCACCGACCTTCCAGAAAAAGACAGCATTGCACCAATTCCTCTTTTCTCTTTTAGCTCCCAGAAGGAATCCCTTAGAAAATTCTTTGGAAAAGATAGCAACTTTTTTACAAGGGCAGACAGTGATCAGGGGAACAGTTTTAAACTAAAGGAGCAGAGTTTTAAATTAGATATAAAGAACAAATTCTTTACTGTGAGGATAGAGAGCCACTGGGACAAGTTGTCCAAAGAACTTGTGGATACCCCATCCCTGGAAATGTTCAAAGCTAGGTTGGATGGGGCACTGAGCAACCTTATCTAGCGGGTGCCATCCCTGCCCATGGCCAGGGGTTTGAACTAGATGATCTTCAATGTCTCTTCCAACCCAAATCATACTATGATTCTATGAACCTCCAGGTACAGTTCACCACTCTTCCTAGCAAAGCATTCAACACACCACATTCCTTCTTGGCAGCTGCCTGTCCTCCAGCATGAAACCGCCACAGAGCTAAGCGCCACACTTCAGTGGTCTGCAACTTGCTCCCAGCTCTGGCACTGCCTGCCCAGGCAGGTCCTGTCTGTGGCTTGTTTGGTTCCCCCATGGAAAGCTTGCTCCCATTTCTCTGCTTGGAGCACATGGGAGTCCCAGTGCGCCCAGGGAGTAAACCCAAGCGTCTGTCTCCAAGCTGCTCATTTACAGCTTGCGAGGGAAACACTGCTAGGTTTCAAGTGACTTTGCGAGGCTTCTCCCCTTCTCAGCTTTTTGTGACAGTCACCGATGAAGTGCTGTCGTTGGGGGTACCAAAGCCAAGAGGGACAGACGCTGGATGCGAGGGTTTCAGCAAGGCCCCGGCACTGGGCTTAGATTACATTGCATGGTTGCACAGCTGACGACACCAGGACAAACACATGCTTTGCCTGTGGAATGCTTGGGCCCCGGCGTTGGAACAAGGCACGGCCCCTTCCCTCCTGGTGTTTCATAGCTCCCAGCTATGTTTGCTTTACACTTTGGCGCAAAAGAAACAGCAGATGGCACGGCTTCTCCTCGCTCCGCTGTGCCTCTCGCAGCACGCACGGCGACCGCATCGGTGCCACCTCACGCCCTGCCAAATACAAGAGTGGCACTGCCATCATGGGTGGAAATGCCAGCTGCAGTGGTGACCATGAACACTGGCAGGTCTGACAGTCCCGCTGAGGACCAGCTGATGAACAGGCACAGACAGAGAAGAGGGAGCTGTCACAGTCACCCTCACCGCCTTTTCTGGTTTCACTTCCAGGTATTGTCCTAAAGCTCCAAGTTTGAATTCCTGGCTATTGAATCCAGGCATTTACCAAACAGCCAGCCCACAGTTCCACTGTCCTCCCATCCCTGTGCCACGGCCCCAGAGCACGATGCAGCTGGAGTTTGTCCTTGCACAGCACAAAGTACAGAGGGCTCTGGTAGTCCCAGGGGTGCAAACGAGGAAGTATAACAAGGAGTGAGGAGGTGATGGAGGGCATGTCTGTCACCATGCTCACCTCCCACATGGACTTCTGACCCAGCAGATGCCTGTACAACAGCAGCAGCTTGCTCCAACCCACAGCTGTGTGATGGCAAGAAGGCAGGCACCCACTTTTCTTCCAAGTCCCCTGAAAGCCCCGTGTCCAGACTGTATCCACACAAGTCCTCCCTGGCTGGCCAGTGAGAGGGATGGCAGTGGTCAGGGATTGGGATTTCAGGAGCTTCGCCGCTCAGATCTTACGCCCGGCTGCTCTGCCCCATTGTGTGCGCGACGGCTGTCGGCGCGGTATCTGTGGCGAGTCAGGAGGTGTCCCGGAGCTGCCTCTCCTGGCAGCCACAGCCCCATCCCACTGCCTCTGGTTCCCGGGAAGCCTCGGCCAGGAGCCAGGCGCGGGCTCCGCGGGGCTGGCAGGGGCTCGGCGGTGGGAGCCAACCCCCCAGCGCGACATCCTGCCCGGCGCTTAGCGGTGAGCCCGAGCAAAACTGTTCGACATGGCTTCCCAGTGGGGAGCCCACTCAGGCGAACAAACCCAGGCAGCCTTAATCTCCGCGGCAAGAGCCCGCCGGGCTGGAGGGCGGGCGAGAGGGAGGGGGCCGCAGCGGGGCTGTGGCGGCCGGGCAAGGAGGCCGGAGCTATTACCACGCTCTCATTCTTTTGGCTAATCCTGACTTCACACTTTAACCTGATTGAGCCTTGTTTGGCGAGGCGGCTCCTTGCGCGCCGTGTGAGGGGATTAAGCCGGCCGCAGCGGGGAGGTAATTGCTTCCCGGCGGCGCTGGCCCCGAGCCCCCTGCTGCCAAGAGCGCCAGGGCGGCCTGGCAGGCCTGTAGCAAGGCGCTGCCCTCGCCAGGCTGCCCGGCTTGGCAGTGCCGCGGGGCTCGCTGCGGTGCTGGTGCACATGTCCATCTTGCCTGGTGTCAGCAGCCACCCAGGCACCTTGTCCAGGCCAAAGCTGCAGCCAGTGTCATGTCCCAGGCACGCTGGCCACACTGTGCCAGATGAGTGACTTTCCACCCTGGCAGTGCCCTGGCATGCCTGGGACCAGTGCCACTCCAGGCAGGTGAAGTGTAGGAGGCTGCTCCTCTCTTTACCTTGTTTCCTTCCCTGCATCCACGCTGGAAACTCATTAGGGGGGCTTCAGCCTCTGCCAGCCCACAGCTCCCACAATGAAAGTGCATGACTTTGCATGCCCCTGCCTCACAGGCACTGCAGCAGCTCTGCTCCACCCGTGCTGACAACAGTCACTGCAGGCACCAGCTTAGCCACTGCAACTGTCCACCAAGCCTCGAGCAGAAACCAAAACTACCAGCCCTGCAGAGCATCAGTGTTTCATGCTAGGACAAGTGCTCCCCGGATCCCAGCCTCACCTCAGTGGTGCTGTGCCAGAGCACAAACAGCATTTCCACAGCAAGGACTGTGGCACCAGCAACTCATAAGCAACCCGGTGTTTCTCAGATCACTCCACACATGCTGTCTGTCCCAGCACAGCCTGTTCAGGGCAGAAGGATGAGCAGAGACAGGGCTGACAGCTGTTCACACCACCACCTTCACTGCCTGACAGGTGACAAGGGGTAAGCTGAAGGACAGTAAGACTCCTGCATTACAAAAAATCAATAGACTAATCAGTACTTGCATTAGTAGCAACAGCCCAGAGTCCCCCAGGGGTTCTTCAATCCCTGTTGCCACTTCAGGGCAGGAGCTGCTGCACCCACTGCTTGTGGCAGCATCAGCACCTGCAGCCCAGTGCTGGGGGAAGTGTCACCCACATGTCCACAATCCCACATGTGGCGACACAACCCACTCGAGGTGATGCACTCAAGTTCCCAGTGCTGCAAAAACCCAGTGCTCAAGGAGAGTTGTCCCTAAGGGAGCTGCTTGCTGGAGACGGGGAGCAGCCACCCTGCTGCTGCATTTGCAGGATGCCAGGGCACAAGACAGAATTTTGTCCACTGCCCCAATGCCAGTGTGAGCAGGACCCTGCAGCCCTGTCTCAGGTTCAGGCTCCTGTAGCATGCCCCCTGCATTATGTCACAATGATTTTCAGTGGGCTCCACTGGCCCAGTTGCTGGTACCACTCCATCCCGGCCACAAGAGAGATGAGACAGACCTCTCACTGCCTCCAGCCCATCTCACTCCATTGTCCCCAAGGTCACGGCCCGTGCGCTGCCAGCTACTGACTGCCACCCACTGTAACCCCAGCCCTGTGGCTGATGGTGTTTGCACAGGACAAAGTGGGATGGCAGAGCCTGATGCACGGTTACAAACAAGCCAAAGTGCAACACGGTGAGCTGAGTGTGAGCCCCTGCCACCCAGAAAAAACATGGTGGGGTTTCTGGAAGAGGCACTTTGGCCGGGCCCAGAAGGGGAAATGGGAGTGGGATAGGGTTCAAAGCAGTATGGTGTGGGGAAAAGGAACATTATTTACCACTTTTCACAATACTAGAACAGACCAGCTGACCAACACAATCATGAAGGCAAGCTAAAAATCACAGCTAAGAGTGAACTAAGAGTGAATCCTCCACATTAGAAGTCCATGGGTCTCTCAGCCACAGACAGCTCAAAAGGAAAATTAATAGAAGCAAAGTGCAGAGATGCACCTGCCAAGCTTTGCTGTGGCAAGAACGCCTGCAGGTGGGTGCTCTGGAGCTGACTCCAGCTGCCGGGAGAGCAGCTGGGCACTCCTCTGGTAGAGCCACATCGCCCAGTGCAGGCTGCATGGACAATGGCTCCACCACTGCTCTGCTGATAGGAACTGTCACCCACCAGGAGTCACTTCTGTCAGCCTGTTTTAGTGGCAGGCAGAGATGCTCAACCCGTCTTCTCCCCAGGGCACTATGGGGACATCAACCTCGGGTCAGCCCGATGCTGGAATGCCCAGCCAGGGCAGGGTACCAGGGCCCCTTCTCCGATCTCTGCCTGTCACTCTTGTCATTGCCCCTCCTGGAGCAGGGGGACAGTGAGTTGGAAGTGAGGGAGGGAGGTGCTGCTCCTGCAGGGGTTCAAGGGAGAACAGCTGGTTGCTGTCAAGAGCATCCCAGGCTGGGCGGCGTGGCACAGCCCTCCCCGCTGGCAGCCACAGTGGAGCGCTTCACCAGGCAGCCCCAGCCGCCAGCAATTATGTGCTGAGTAAATCGATGGGATATAATTGGACTATTAAGATCTCATTATCCTCCCAGCTCTGGTTGCCACAGCCCGCAGCGAGCTGGGGGAGACTGCAACCTGCAGCCACAGAAACTGCCTCCCAACCCACACAGCCTTGATGGGTTCTGGGAAAGGGTGCATGGAGCAGGGACAGCACAGAGGATGCTGACAGGACAGGGATGCTGGCAGCAACCAAATTCAGCACAGGAGACAGCATTGTGCAAAGGCAGAGTGGTGTCCCTACAGGAGTCCTAGAGATTAAGACATCCAGCCATCCTTCTAGCCACCACACCAGCCTGAAAGCCACCACTGACCTCTTCTGACACGTGTGCAGGGCTCGTTGCTCCTCAGTGAGATGGGGAGCTGGGCCTCTGTATGCCCTTACATGCATATCTCTACCCCAATCCTGCTGGAAAGCAGGGCTCGTGTCCCCACCTGCAAGATACAGGTCCCCATGCTCTGAAGTACAGAGGCTGACCAGCCCTGAGTGTCCCTTTCCCTGTGCAAGGGCTATGTATCCACATCATCACCTGCTCACACACCACCCATGGTGGCTGATACGATTCCAGGCCATGGGACTGGACCCCAAAGGGACCAGCCTAGGCACCTCTTGGCACCAGGTCACATCCACTGTGGTTCAAGTGAAAATAAAAAATCCCTTCGCTTAGGAGAGCTGACTCCAATCCCACCTGAGGTTTCTCGTAATATCTTTTCTTATTTTCTCAGCATCAGTGAAAGCAATGAATCAGAGCTCCTCCTTGACAAACCTTATATATATGGACAAAACAACCCTTTGCTGCAGCAAAGCAAAACACAGCTTGACACCACAATGTGCTGAGTGTCTTAGACCACAGAATTCAGTGACACAAGCCCTATAAACAAATTCTGCATCTCCACTGTGTCCACACAGTAAAGTGTAGAAGTGAACAGAGCAGGGAGCAATGCTTCATGCATACTACACTGCCTTCCCCAGGCTTCCCAAAGTGCCATGCTGACCCCAGGCCCTGGCCCTGGTTCCTTCTCTCCCAGGAGATGCAGATGCTTCCAAAAACATTAAAGCTGGAGAGGTTTGTTGCTTAGACAGACGAGCAGAGCATGTGTAAAAGGCAACATATGCTCATGGCAACAGTTAGCGAGAGGAGTCCCAGCCCCAGCATGGTGGCGTTGATTTAGCAAAACATTTCGGGGCATGAATAAATCTCAGTGGCTTCAAAGGGACACTTGCTGACCCACTGTCTTTACCAGAGTACCAGCAATTGACTCTCGCTGGTATCACCCAAGGGTGCCACCACAGTGTCAGTGTGGGCCGAGGGGGTTCATGCACCACGGGTAATATCATGTCCCGTGTTTGGACACTGGGGACCTTGCTGAGCAGCTCTGTGCCAGAGCTGGCCTGTGCAGTGGTTCCAGTCCAGCTCCAGCAAGGATGGGCTCCTGCGTGGGCTGCGCTGCAATGCCGGAGCTGTGGGACTCAGCCTCCGTGGGAAGGGGGATGCTATGGGAACAAGGGGAGCTGGCCAAGGGAAAGAGGGAGGGTGGGAGGAAGGGGGAATAAAGCATCTGCTACACACCCTGGAGCCTCTTCAGAGATCGAAACAAGTTAAAAGCAGCATCTTTAATGGCAACACAAGTGAAATAACAAGCTGCAAACCCTGCGTGCCTGTCACCGCCCCCTCCCCACAGGGTCCCTTTGTTCCTGCAACCTCGTTATCAGCGGGAACGGCAGCCAGCATGAGTCTAAGGCATCACTTTCAGCTCCCCCACGTCCTAAAGTGCCTGGAGAGAGCCACAGCACCTTCTGTGTCCAATGCCCTGCGATCTGGCAGAGCCTGGGGTGAGCCGGGGAGTGTCCTTCAACCCACCTGTGGGAGCAGCCAGCCTGTCACTTTCTGCAAAAGGACTTGCTCTGTGGCTGACATATCTACCCCGGCTCCCCTTCTGCTGGGTGAGGGTTTGTGCCGTCCAGCAAGTGTCTGGCTGGACACTGAGTGTTAAAACTGAACTTGTCTGGCTCACAGCCTGTGTGTCCCATTGTCACTAGGAGCCAAAGTACCCAGCCATTGGCCCCATCACTACACAGTGTCCTGCTTTTCTGCATCCCTGATTCTCACCACCTCCAAGACCCCTTCGCCCTGATGTTCAGCACATTTTTTCTCCTCCCTCTTTTCATGTTTCTGCTTCTGTCTTACCTTCTTCTAGTGGGAAATCCCTGCATGAACCCTCCACCAAAGCATGTTTTTCCAGCTTCCACACTACCCTCCAGCTTGTGCACCTACCTACCTGTTCCACATCTGCACACTCCAGCTCATTTCAAGCATGTTCCCAGCATGCTGCAAATAAAAGGCACAGAGGCCCTTCCCCAGGTCCCCCAATCTTGCAGAGGGAAACCGCTGCCCAGAGTGTAGTACCTCAGCACTCACAGACTCACATGTTCCAGGATGCCCAGCAAATCAGAGTAGCCTAGCAGCTCCAGAGCTTGGAACAAAACGAGCTGGGGGTGGCAGCAGGGATTTGTTGACCATGTGTGGTTCTACCTCCAGCAGACAGCAGTGTGCCACAGCAAGACCCTCCCATGCAGCTCTGTGACAGTTAGGATAGGGAATGCGTCCCCCAACTCCATCATGACCCCATGCATGAACTGTGCCATGCCCTGAGAAGTGCCAGGCTCCAGCTGCCTGCCACAAAGCCTTACATCCTCCAGCATGCAGCGTGTGCTCCCTGCCTGGCAGCTCACACCTGAGAACATATCCCGAACTCCATGCTGCAACACTCATCCAAGGTGTAAATGAAAAAGCAAATAGCTCTTCTGGCAAGCCAGCCCAAAGCCCTATGGGGAGCTGGCTGCAGCTCTGGTTAGCAGGCTCATCCCCAGGGTTTGCAGCACTGCAGAGCCCAAAGCTAATTGACTCCCAAGCTCTGAGGCTTTTAATTGCTAATAAGTGTGAAGCCAGCACTGCCAGCCCTCCTGGATTCCTCCGAGGTGTGAATGAGGCTGAGCCAAGCTGAGAATTGCGTCCTGCCTGTCCCAGATCTGTCCCAGATTCTGGTGAGCCAAGTGATGCTGTGGATCTGTGATGCTGCTCCTCAGCTTTACAGGTCCTGGGACAGCAACTGGCCCCAGCTTTAAGAAGAGCTAAAGCAAACTCCCGTGGGCTAGAGGATGTTCTGAAACCGAGGCTGAACCTTGCAAGACAGCTGGAGAACTTGGTGAGATGCCCTGGCATGAACTAAGCGTCCTTCACACTCCTCATGTTTGGCCCTAGCACTCAGACAGGTAAAACTCTGATGTCTCATAGCCTGGGGCTTCCTGAAAGCACTTGGGAGAGGCTGGCAGTGGGATGAGAAGTGGGAGATGCATTGTAGGGTGAAAGGCAGCCAGGGTGGAGCCAGTGGGACATCTCAAATCGTGCCCAACAGCTAGTAAAAGAGATGAGATTTTACACAGGGCTAGGAGGAAACAGCTAGGATAGGAGAAGGAAAGGCAGATGGGAAACAGCAGAGTGCAGAGCTGCAAGAGCACCTGAGAATGGGAATCAAACACATGGACGCACAGGGAAAACCCAACAGGCAGATAAAGAGACTCCATCTCGTGTGACACACATCAAAGCCAAGATAAGAACTGCTGGAAGACAGGCAGCAAAGCCGTGCCACAAGGCTGGCCCAAGCTGGGGCTGCTCCTGCCCCAGTAACAATAGCTCCCAAGATGGGGCTTGGGAGAGCAGCACCCAGTCATGCCCATGCCACAGGGGACTGGGAGCTGCATCCCAGCCCACAAGGCTTCCCTCCACAGAGCTGCTCTTTGAAGAGTCCCTGGCACAAAACCACATCACAGGTCTGAGGAAGCCTCTGCCTGCAGGTAATGAGTACAGCTGCATCTCCCACACCATGGACCTGCCTGTGCTGTGAATCCACAGCCCCTCCTTGTTTTGGGGAGGCAAAAATGAGTTACTGGAGGCATATCTGGGTGCTCTTCCCTTCCCCCCCGATCCATGCACACATGGAGCCTTGGAGGAGTAAACATCAAGCACAACAGCTGCACCTAAGCACAAGCCACAGACTGGAAAGTCCTGGCCCTGAGACTGTGGGCACCCAGTGGTCTCAAACGTATCTTCAATCTCTGTATGAAAGGTCAAGTGATACAGCAGCCCCACACCCCTTTTCAAAACTGCCCTGAGGTTAATTATCTTTGGGATAACAATGCACCTCCTGTCTTTGTTCCAAGTGCATCTGACTCAGAGTGGGGACAGCAGCTCTGTGACCCCAAGAGCCAGTGGCTCACTCTGCCCTATGGGTGAGCCTTAATAGCTGGGGGCTGTGTTACCTGCATGTCCACATCTGCCAGAGCCTGACTGAGCTCAAGAGCAGCCAGGATTGCAAAGGGGAACTCCACAGAGGGGAGGGTCAGGGTACTGCCTGGGAAGAGGGGAAGGGACCCTTCACCCTCATTGGTTTGGGATGTTGCTCCTCACAGCTCCAGGCGAGGTGCTGGCCAGGGCTAGAGCTGCCAAGGTTGCAGCCAGCCTCCAGCATGGCCGCTCAGGGGGCCTGGCACAGCTGGTACAGCTATGGCTCATGCTCTAAGACCTGGAGAGAGGAGCTGCTGAGGCTGATTACCTCTACCAGAGCAGGCCTGGCGGGTTTATTTTTAACAGTTCTGATTGAAGCTGGTTTCCTGCTGACATTTACACTCCTTCATCATTATCGGCTCCCTGGCTTCCAACTGCCAAGATAAAAAGGAGAATGAAATCTCCCAAACAGTGGGGTCCTGGCTGCAAACCCCACAGAGGAGGAAGGACCCAGACCAGTGCAGCTGGGCAGATATCAGCCCCTTTGGAGGGAGGTGGGTGCCTATCTCACAGGAGGGGCATTACAAACTGGGATCCTGCCACCAGATGCAGCAGGAGCCATCTCAGGGCAGCCTGGGGAGGAATATGAGTCATCATCACTGGCATGAGGGTAAGGACATGGCAGCATGGCTGAGCTACACATGCAGCATTGAGTGCTGGTGTCCCCAGAGACACTCAGGCTCCTGGAAGTGTCCCAGTGACTGGTTCCAGGTGCAGCAGGAGCCATGGTTGCTGTCTGGGGCCAGCAGAAGGTGAGGTGCCAATCCTGTTGGCATGTGCATGCCCATGCCATGATTTCCCAGCAGTGGATAAGGGGACTCATGAAGACACGCAGGGCTTGGACTCCCAGTGTGGTCCTCTGTGATGGGAGAATCAAGCAGGGGCTGTGCAGCACAGCCTGACCTTATCCTCTCTCCTTTGCTGCTGTGGAAGGCTGGCAATGCGATGCAGAGCCAGTAGTGGGGCTCCCAGCATGGTCAGAGCACTCAGATCTAAAAACTCCTTTCTTCTCTATGAAACAGTCAAATTCCAACACGTGCTGTCTAAAAATACACTCTAGTCTGCCCAGGACTCTGCCTGCTCTTACATCTCTTGGATGATTCATATTTTGTCAGATTCCAGATCATTTCTGAGACCAAAAATACCAGGTTTGAGGGATAAGCATGTCACAGGCCCCGCAAGGTGTCAGAGCCCTGTGAGAGGAGGCTGGAGATGTGATCGAGGTGGGAGATGTCTTTCTGCAGGTGGGACTGTGGACTGGGTGTTCCTGACACGCAGAACACCTCTCATGGAGGGGGAAAGCCTTGCAGCAGCCCTGGATGGGTACAAGCTGCTCCAAGGCCAATCAGCACAACCCTGCTGTATCCCAGAACAGCCCCAAAATGAGGTGGATTCATACATGGGAGCTTGCCTGCAGCTTTTACTTAATTACCTTCATGGATGTGAAATCATCAATAACTAATTAGCCCCACTTCTGCCTAATATGCTGAAATTAAATATTGCATTGTAGACATTTAAAAGCATTTCTGACAACATATTACATATGTAAAATACTGCAAATTAGCCAGCTCCAACACTGAAATCCTGCACAGGAGCAATGCAGGGACCTGGGTGGACAGAAATTTGGGACATAATTTCAAGTAAATTGGGAAAAGAGCACACTCTATTGCCAAAGGATTGTTTTGGTTTTTTTCTGAGGGTTGGAGATTGCTGAAGCACAAAGGACACAGCCCAGAAACACCTCTGCCAGTCCTGCTCCCCCATGAGCCATGTGAGCCCCCCAGCAAAGGTGATTAGGATGTAAGAGGGCTCCTGGTTAGTTAGGCAAACATTAATGCAAATTGTCAGTGAGCCTGGAGATGAGATCCCAGGCACAGTGGCTTGAAGGGGAGCAGGCCTGTTTCCTCCTATTATTAGCCCATCCACTTGCTGAGGGGGGGAGTGGGGGCCAGGAGCTCTGTGCCATAAGAAAGGAGCTCCAAGAGCCAATTTCCATCTGACCACAGAGCATTTGATGTCTTGTGAAGTCGAGGTTGCATGCACTGTGTTGCCTCTGCCTGGTGCAAGGAAGGGGCTGGATTCTCCCCTTGTACACAGTGCAGCATCTCTGGCTGAGCATGTGAGCATCCCGCAGCACCCTGGGATCCAGCACGGGATGAGCCATCCTCACTGCACCCTTCTAGCCAAAATGCAGCTGAAGAAAAAAAAAGGGGTTGAGTTTGGTCTCCTCTGCATGAGTAAGGGGCCAAAGTGCTGCTGTCTTTCTTTGCCCCGTGCACAGAAAACTTATTTTCCTTAGTCTTCAACTCTGGCTTGGAGTGAGCCAAATACAGTGCTGAGTTGGAGCCATGAGTGCCACAGGAGGAGGCACAGGAGGGCTGTAGCATCTCCCATCTTACCTGCAGGCAGGAGCCCAGCCCAACACAATGTCTGTGTGCTCTGGTGTTTGTGTCTGCTCTGGTGCCAGGCTCTTCCCCTGAAACCAGAGCAGAGAGCAGGCAGTTTGCAAGGAAAAGGCTGGGAGCAAAGGCAGGGAGCACTGCCTGGTAATTGCCTGAAAACTTAACTTGCAAGTGGAAGCTGCTGTACCAGGCTTTGAACAGGGCTGTTTCATGTGCCCGGTGTTCCTGCTGCATCCCATCAGACATGGGAGAGGGGATGAGGACAGCGAGTGTGTTTGAAATTCACACTTTAAAGTTGCTATCTGAGTGGACTGGCTTATTTTTGCTGCACAGCTGGAGACAGGGAGCTGAAGGGTGAGCGGGAGACAAGGACTCACATTCCCAGGCCCTTTAATGCTGGGATCAATCACCTGCTCAGGGATGCTCTGCTGCAGTGAGATCGAGAGATGTACTCAACCCCTTCCTTGCTACAGCTGCCAAGCTACAGCTCACACCCAGTGTAACACTGCCTGATGTGGAGCACCCTCGGGCTGGGGGCTCTCCACACACACTGCTGCACTGCCTGGGAATTTCTCCTCCCGTGTCCATACATCACGGCACACACTGCACCACGTCCAAACACCCTCCAGCATGCAGACACACTGCACACACACACATGCTCTCATCGTCACTCCTCAATTCTCACTTTTGAGCCTTTGCTATTTTCTGGCCACTCCTGTGTCAGCACACCTGTAAAAGCAGCACCTTGGGGAGCAGTAGAGGGGAGGACACAGCCCCTCCAGGAGTCCAGCCCATCTTCTGAGGCTGGTAGAAAGACCACTCAATGCTCCTCTCCCATCAATGCTTCCTTATGCACACAACTAAAGAGCACTCTGGGGAGGCTAGGCAGGGAGGGAGACCCTGGTTCTCCACCACCAGGCCCAGGGACGCAGATGTGTAGCCGCAGATTGGCCCAGATCTGCACGCTAATGCCTGGACTCTCCTGCTCATGCACTCGCTGCAAAACACAGCAGCAGCGTTGAGGGTCTAAATGTATCTAAGCTGGGCTTTGAACCACTTTAATCAGACTGCCCACGCCACCATGACAAGATCCCCCTGAGCCATCTGCACCTTCCTGCATGGCATCCCAGAGGCTTGCAAAGCAGAGCTGGAGCACAGTCACCCCAGCTGGCAGACACAGGGACTCTCTGGGACACGGCTAAGGGGATGGACACTGTGCATTCAACTTCCTACCAACAACAGCCCTAAATCAGGGACCTGACCCTTTTTCAGGACTGCCACCTGCTTTCCAGGGATTCAGCAGCATCATCCTGATTTTCCAGATTAGGGCACAGGAGCAGCATATCAGTGGCTAAAGCCACAGGGCAAGGACCACTCTCTCTCCTTCAGCCCCTGGAGACCTCCCGAGCCCCTCAGCCCAGCCAGCTGAAAGGCTCTCCCATCTGCTCCTTGGAGCCACAGCGTCTGCAGGGCTGGGCAGTACCAGCAGGGTGCTGGGACATCCCCGCTCGCCCCCAGGACCCGCAGGCAGCTGCGGGAGCGGCCATCCCTGGCTCACGGGTGGCTCAGGCAGCGTGGGGCCGGCGAGGGAGGGCAGCTGCCCAGCTCCCCCGGGGAAGGTGGCGGACGGCCAGGAGGGGACAGGCGCCAGCCAGACCCACGCCGAGAGCAGTCACCAGGCACTGTGGCAGCCGGGAGCGAGCCACACGCTGCCGAGGGCCAGCATGGTCAGCTGGTGGATGGGCCCAGCAGGAACGGGGTCCCACCTCCCATTTTGCCCCTGGAGAAGAGGGTTTGAAGCAGTGCCTGCCCCGCCAGGCTGCAGCCTCTCCCACTCATTATTTTTTCACCGCAAGAACTATCTTTTACCTTATCAATAATTCACAGGTACAAACGATAACGTTCGCTGTCATGGTCCGGGAGCCACATGTTCCCGGCGAGGGGGAAGGGGCCGCTTGCAATCGCTATTGTTAATGCTTGCGGAGCTGGGGGGGAGGCGGGGAGGATAAATATTTAACACTGTGTCTCCGAGCAAATGTCCATGACCGAGGGCTGAACATGGGTTTTACACAGAGCTGCTCCTGCCCTTGAGAGGGTCATTAGCATGTTAAAAGCCGTCAGAGCGGGGCTGATGGAAGGGCTCTGCCGGAGGGACCCCCAGCGCTCTGCCGGGGGCTAGCAGGGATGCAAGGTACTTTTTGCTGCTGCAGGAACATGGCAATCTTCATCCTGCCCAAATTTCCCCTTTCCTGAGCACAAAGGCTGTGCTCTCGGCTGCTTGTCGAGGAGCATCCCCATCCCTGCCACATCGAGGGGCAGGAGGGATGAGGCAGGTAGCCCGGGGCTGGTGGGTGGCCAGGGCAGTTCATTGTGCAGAGGAATTACAAAGGGGACACAAAGAGCCACACACCACATTTTGTGTGAGCTTCCTCTCCCGGGCCGCCCGGGCCTTTCTTTTGCCTTGTTGAGGGTGAGCTTTCTGTGTAAATCCCCAGGGCACGGTGAGGGGAGAATAGGTGTCTTTGTGAAAGAGGCTGGAAAATAAAGGGAAGAAAAAGAAGCAAAAGCACAAAACCCGAGCCCTGCAGTGGCAGGCTGCAAGGACAGGAGCACGAAGATTCCCAGAGGATGTAAAGAAAGTCCGACAACCAGGGGATCAGGGGTTGGCAGGCTGCAAGTGCCCTGCTCATGGGGGCACCAACAGCTCCCCACAGCATCCCCCCACTCTGTAAGCGTCCCCAAATACGCAGCCACAGGGAAACTTCCCCAGATCCATATCCTCATCTATAGCCCAGTTTCACATTGTTCCAGGCACAATTTTGGGCACTGACAGATGGGAAAACCCCACTCTTGGGTAATCCAGGAGCACTCTGTTTTGGTCTTGCCGTCACAGTCACTGCAAATGGATTGGAACTGGAGAGGAACAGGTCCCGTCTGGCTCTGTAGAGGTGGGGCCACAGGAGGAACAGTTGTGATGGGCAAGGGAGGGGTGTAGGGAAGAGAGAACACCTTCAGCCACACCACTATTTACCCTCTGAACTCCAAGCCAAAGCCCCTGCAAAGTTCAGCCAGCACCTAACCAGGCAAGGTACTCTAGAGCTCATTAAATTAAAGCAAAGCTGTCTTTCCCTTTTACAGTGCTAGTAAAATATATTTCTGCCTAAGATGCTCAGACAAGACTGCAGTGCAGAGGTCAGGAAGGCCATGGCTGAGCATCCCCTGGGGAGAGCGTGGGAAGACCGGCGCCAGTGGATCGCCCCCAGCCTGGCTGAGAGCAGCAGGGCAGCCTGGAACCCCCTCCAGCAGCCCCTCGGCTGTGGCAGCCCCATCCCTACCCGCAGACATGCCTGTTCAGACATCAACTCACATCATCCCAGACAGAGAAGAGCCTCTGCAGCCAGCCTTGCTCCATCAGCCTCACAGAGTGGGGATGCCTGGGGGCTTTGAGAGCAATTAAGGACTTGGCCTGTGTTGGAGGCACTGGACTTATGTCCCCAGTACTCAGAGAGGGAGAGTGCATGGGGTGTCATCCATCAACCAGAAGGGGACACTTTATCACTGGGACACCTCTGAGCACTCAGCCCAGACCCAGAACCCTCCCAGGGATTTCTGCTCCTAGTTTTCACCACTGGGAAAAGAAGTCCTTTGCAACTTCAAAGGACATTCAGTTCACCTCTTCCCAGCTGAGTGTTCAATGTTAATTGCTCTCTGTCGTGAAAAAGAAAAATTTGATTCTAGTCTGAATTTGTCTAGTTTCAGCCCCCAGCTATTGAATGATTTTATGCTTTTTCTTTTTTTTTTCTTTTTTTTCTTTTTTTAAATTAATGGTGTCCCTATAATCAGGCTTTTCCCCATGCAGGTATGCAGAGATGAAGACAAATTTCTCTCCTAGCCTCCTCCTGCATACACTAAATAGGCTGAGCTTTTTAATTCTTTTCACTGGAAGGCAGATTTTCCAGGCCTCCAATTATCCTGCACTTCCTCTCTGAGCACTTTCTAATTTCCCAACATCTCTCTAAACTGTGGGCCCTGAAGCAGAAACTATGCTCAGCAGAGGCCTCCCTCCTGCCCCCCAAACTGGCAACTCCCCAGTACCCAGAGCTACTCCACACATCCATCACTGCCCAAGCTGGAAGCCTGCATCCCAGAGCAGGCTTACACGAGGGCTGCTAAGTCTTTTTCAGTGTAACCACATCCCCAGACACTGCTCCCCGTCTTGTAGCTGTGACCTACATTTTTTTTCCCCAGCTGCGTGACCTTGCATGAGGATGTTTTCCAGTGCAGGTGTTCCAGGCGAAGCATCCCTGCTAGACCGGCATCCCTCCAGCAGCACAAGCCCTGCTCACATTTCCTTCACCTAGTGGCTCACATTTCCTCCCAGACTGAGTTCTGCCACTGTGCAGGTGCTTTCTTCCCAAGCTGCATCACCCATGCCACTCAGCTCACCCTCAGCTGGTGCAAGGCACAAAGAGGAGGCAACAAGAGACCAGGACATTGAGGGGTGATGAAAAAGTCAGTATTGCCATTCCAAGACCACTGCAGCGTTGCAGAGATGGTAAACATTAGTTCATCATCATCAGACCCCCCACTGCACCCTGCCAGAGAGATGACCACTGCAACTCCCCCAGAGATTTCTACCAGTGAAGAACGCTGTCAGAGATGCTACACAGATTTTTGCAGAATATTAATGTTTTCATGGCAATATCTTCCAGGCAAGAGCAAAATGACTTGCAGAAGTCTCGGTATATCATGTCAGCACAGTCGCTACTTATCAACCCAATTTGTCAGCTCATCAAAAAAATGATATCAGATTTGTTTGACGAGAGCAATTTTCCATGTGGATTGGCATTAATTATCCTTTAATTCCTCCCTGATTGCCACCCGTATCGTTATTGTAGTGGGGATCGGTGTCAAGCTGGAGGCAGAGCAGCGGCTGCCACGGGGGAGGAATGGCAGGGATGCTCTGTTGTCACTCACTGTGCTGTTTTGGGTTAACGACCTCACCCTCTGGAAGTGACAAAGTGACTGATGCACAGAAAGTGTCACATCCCTCCCTACAAAGCCAGGTCCTAGGCAGGGGTAGTTGCTAAGAAACAAGACCAAGATGAAGAGGGTCAAGGAGGATGGGGGGATAGGAAGATCCTGTCCTAAGGAGCAGGCTCAAGGCCACAATGGGGAATTTGAGCTACAAGTGAAGAGCCATATTTACACAACCACCCCTGCCAGAGATGGGGACCTGCCTGCATCACGAGACCCTCTCCTTACACAAGAGGCAGCTCTAGTCATAGGCACAGGCTGGAGTAGCCCCTGGAGAAGCCAATATTTGCTTTCTCTCAGTTAACCCTCAGACTGAGGAATGCAGGGTCACCACCTGTGTGGCTCCCTGGGGAGGCAGCTGTATGTGGAGGGATGTCCCCTTTTGGCTATGCTGTTTATTTTCTCAATATTTGTGGAAGGAAACAAGAGCTGCATGGGGGAGTATGGGGCCAAGGATGGGCTGGGAGGGCTGGCCAACAGAGCGCTGGTCGAGGGTCAGCAGGTGATGGAGGTCAGCCAGCACTTCCCAACCACCCTATGTGTGTCCCTGTGACATCCAGCCCTCCGCTGCCACCTCCCTCATGGATAGGGAGTGTGGCTGTGGGTCTCCCTCCTGAGCCCTGCCTCATTCCCTGGCTCAGCTGCTTGAATGCAGCTGGACACACCAGAAAAAACCACTGCCTTCACAAATATTTCAGGGTGAGTGGGCTCATTCCCACCAGGATCAGAGCTTTGCCAGTTTTCAGTAGCAAAAGGTTCCATGTGATGTTCATTTCCATTAAACCTGCCTGCTTCTGTAGCCCTGCTCCCCCTAAAAAGTTAAAATCTGCCACAAAATGATGTTCTGGCCTACAGCATAGGTGATATTCCCAGCAGATTACTGTCTTACAGCTTATATCCTCATCCTGCCCTCAGCCATTAATAAAACTCAAAAGCAATGACCTTGAGGTCCCTGTCAGTGACACCAAACCCCAGCAGCCCTTCACTTCCACACTCTCATCTCATTTGGGACTGACATGCTTCCAATCAAGGCTCTGCCACCAGACAGGCTGCAAACACCCAGCCCCCTAGCACCATGTAGCAGGTCTGGAGGAGAAATCTGGCCATTGGTGGGAGGCACAGCCCTTGGAAAGACAGGCAGGGCTGTCACCACATCTCTAAGCCCTATAGATCTGGGAAATGCAACAGTCAGGGCCACACAGGCAATTTAGTTCCTGTCTCTGTGACTCAGTTTTCCACCTGTAAATACAAAAAAGACGCTGACATATGCAGTGGTGGGGATATTGAACTGAGTGAGCGCCCACCCCAAGCTACTCTAGAGCCCAGGGGGAGGGCAACAAAGACCAAATATTATCATTCATTCCTCATTGCAACCAAGACTGCAGAGCAGAAACTGATGCACCAGTGGTGCTGCCCCAGTGGGCTGTGTTTGCAATGTCAGCTAATGACTGAGTTGAGGCACCTCTGAAAGCTGGAATCACACACACAGTGTGTGTCCCCAGCCCCACATCCCCCAAGCCTTGCAGCAGGGAGAGCAAAACCTGCTGCACCCCATGCTCTGGGTCAGCCAGGGAAGGTGCACCCTGTGGTGCATCTGCCTGCTCACCCCCAGCACAGCTGGGCAATCACAGCACCCGGGGAGCCTCAGGACACCCCAGTGCCACTGGCACATGCTTGGAGCAGCCGCCCTGCTGCAGGAGAACCAGCAGCTGCCTGCTGTAGCATCCCAGCTCCCAGCCCCATGCTCCTTAGCAGCGGCCCCTGGCTGGGGTTGGGGTTGCGGGGGTGTTTCCCAGTCCAGGATGCCCATCTGGAACCCATTAGGCACCTTTAATCCCCCTCATCCATTCTGGTGCTGTCTGAGCTCCCCCCCACCAACACACACAAACGCTGCCATTCAAGCAGTTAATTTAAACAAATTCTGCCCAGCCGCCACATCGAGAAGCGATGAAAAAGCCAAACGAAGCAGCTCAAAGCCAAGGGGAGAATGAAAAAAAAAATAGAAAGAAAGAAAGCAAATAAAAGAAAGAAAACCACTCTGCACGGCGGGGCTGATACCCAGAAAGACCAGCTGCATCCTCCCATCCAGGCAGCCCCAGTCCTCCCCTCTCACAGGCAATCAGATACCATGCGGGCTGTGTAATTGGATGGCAAAGGATAGAGAGAGACATCTTAAAGCTTGGGTCTAATCTCATTAGCACCCGGCTGCGGGGATGCTGTGAAATCGTAGGATGCAGGAATGAGCAACATGCTGAGCCCGTGGGGAGGAGAACAAGCGAGCTGGAGCGGGACGACAACACCGGGAGGTGGAAATGCCTCCGGTCAGACAGCAAGAGCTGGAAGCACTGCCGAGTCCTGGGAATGCAGCCAGTCCCCTTGCTTGCTCCTCACTTCCTTGCTCCTGTTTACCCCACAAGCACAGATCCCCACTCCTGTTACACGGCCCCAACTTTATCCCTATGACTGGTAATTAACAGTGCCAGCATTAATTGCCGGGCAGTAACAGCCTGGCTGTGCAATAGGGAGAGGAGAGAGTGTCCCTGGGGTTGAATACCTACCCCACAACCCACACTCATTCTGCATTTCCACCATTCCCGCCTCAGACCAGCACATACCCAGTGAAACGCACTGCTGCATGGGCACATGCTGGTCCATGGCAAGAAGAATCACCACACTCCAGCAGACATCCCAAAAGGGTGCCATGATGAGGTCAACTTCAACCCTCATCTCCAGGACCCTGCTGCCACTGCAAGTCTCTGTCACATAGTGACTGGCCAATGGTGCCCACTGGGAAAAAGCAACCTAGATGGGGTAAAGTGGAGAGGATGAAGCACCCACCCATTTGAGGGGCTCTTAGGTAACAAAAGTCCCTTTGAATGTCGTACCAGGGATGGGAAGGTGTGGGAAGACATAGAGTCAGAATTCCCAGGTCCCTTTCCCAGTTCTGCCATGGGGGGGTTGGGAGCTGGAGAAAATCCCAGTTCCAGGATGGGAGACACTTTTTGAGAGCTATTCCTGTGCTTTCCACATACTCTGTCCATACAACATAGCTATCACCTCTCCTTCCTTTCTCCATAGAATTATAACATTACCATTTCCCAAACACTCAAGTGGATGGTCAAGCTCTTTCTGGCTGTCCCTTCCAGGGAAACATCTCTCCTCCAGCCCCAGGGCCTGCAGAAAGTCACTTTATTTCTCGTCAAGTAGCTCTGCCTCAAATGCCATCCCTCACTGGAGGGGCAGCGAGGACCATACAGGGAAAAGGAGGGGTGAGGAAACCATTCTAAACCATCCCTGCCATTTCCTGCCTCCCAGTTTAGAGAAAACAAGACAGTAGGATGTCTTCAGTTACCAACAGCTCCCTTGGGAGCAGTAAAAATTAATCCAGCTTTTCCTGTCCTGAAGGGAAATACAGACACAAATGAAGACAAAAGCCTCTGTGGGCAAAGGGAGGTGCAACAACCATGGAAGGGCCGGGGAAGGCAGCTGGTAAAACCCCTTAATCCATGCTCTGGCAGGGCAGTGGGAGTCCCAACCACAGAAGTCTGAGTCTCACTGGCTAAATCAGGATAAGCCTGAGATGGTAAGTAATTTAACACAGATGAGAATCTGGAAAACGAATCTCCAACTCCCCAAACCCATCCCAGCACACTGCCAGCAGGGTTCCCTTGCACGTGGATGCCAATAGGCACACACAGGGAAATGTGCTCATCAAACCAGGACACCCTCAACTCATCCCTGCAGGCAAGGCACAGCTCCCCCTTGGCAATGCCTAGGAGCCCCGCTGCACTGGGAAAGCCCCCAGGTGTGGAAAGGGGTATCTTTCCCATTTCAACTCATCTGTTTGGCCCTTACAGCACCTTAGCATGGGGAACTTTACCCAACTACAGCACTGGATAAAGCATCCCAGAGCCGCAGGTAGCCCACTTGGACAAGAAGCTGGAGCCCACCAAGGCCAACTGCTGATATCAGGGTTGCAGGCTGTGTGGTCCAGCATCAATGCCAAAAGCACCACAGGTCCCTTGGGAGCAGAAGAGGGAGAACAGGGCACATGCACCCTGTTGGAAGCAGTGCTGGAAAACTGCTGGCAGCTTGTTTTCATGGCAGTCCCAGCAAGAGAGATGAGGGGCTCCAACACCCACCCACGGGAAGGATGAACCAGCAAACACAGGGTAATTACCTGGCTCTGCACATTCACACATCTCTGGGATGCACAGGCTGTGGGATGCACATGCAGCAGTACCAAGCTATAACTTAGCCTCAAATTACTGCATAAGACTTTTTTCTCCCACATTCTGGAACTCAAATTACCAGAGGCTAATTCTGCTCACGATTCTTTAGTATCACTTTGAACCCTTCTACTATCTGAGCTGGAGGAAGGAAATGCCTTTATTCTGTGCTCAGAATGGATGGACAAAGGGATCAGCTCCTCTTTTAACTCTTTCAGGGGACCAAAGGTGGTCAAAGGCTGAAGCAGGACATGTAGGCAATGAGCTGTGAGGTAGGTAAAGAATTAATAATTTCTATGTTTTAATAACTGTGTAATTAGCACTGCTACTCAGCTTTAGGAAGACTTGATTTTTCATTGCTTTTTCCCATGGGTTGCAAATTCTCATTTGCCAGCACACCGCTGGGAAGTTGGACAGGGATGCTCTGCATGATGCCATGTGGAGGGGAGGACTTTGCTGAAAGGAGCAGGGGTCTGAAAGCTGCACCTCACCACAGATTCAGCCCCTTTTGCTTTAATAACATCACAAAACCCAAATCCAAGCCTGCACCCAAAGCTAGGCAGAGGGTGAGCCCAGCAGAACCAGTGGCTCAAGGAGAGAGCCCTGGAGCAGGGCTTGACCCCGTGCATTGCCAGGGTAACCGTGGAAGAGACTCAACAGCCAGAAAACTGGAGCCGGCCGTGAGTCAGGAGCACGACGGGGTGCATGGAGGGAATGGGGCAGATTATCTCCAGGCAGCCGTCTGGCAATGCCCACTGCTGGCATTGGCTCACTGGCAGGATAATGGCACAGAACAGATCCAGGGCATCCCTGTGCACGGCTTGAACCACCATCCTGGCGGGACAGACTGCTGGGAAGCAAAGAGGGGAAAAAAACAGGTTGGGGCATGATTGCCACCCTCACCCCAGCACTCCTGTGCCTCTGCAGACTGCGGGTCAAGTCCCAAAATGCTTATGGAAATGTCTAAATAAAGAGATCTTAAGAATGTGTTTAATTTGTGAGGCTTTGAGGTTGTCTGCACTCAGTATCCACCAGGGAGTTACTGCCCTCCCCCCACACCCAAAAAAAGCTGAGATTTGTGGCACATCAATGATGGAGGAAGAAGTGGGAGAGCATCAGGCAGTGAGCAGCCCCCCTACACATGGATGCTCCTTCCCAGCAGGGTTACCCAGCACAAAACCCCCAAGATATCTGTAAGGATGCTGTCCCCACAGCCAGAAGCACAAGGATATATCAGCGTGCCTCAGCTTGGCCCTTCAGTAGCCCCCTGAGCCCCGCCAAGGCTGGGGTGCCAGGAGCAGTCCCTGAGCGCCTGGCAACCTGCCGGGGAGGGGGCTGGCCGCCCGCCCGCCTGGCAGCATCCTCCCCTAGGTAACCTCCCCACCTATTAGTGGCACATTTGTTTCCCTGCGTTTCCTTAGAGCTGTCACGAGCCACACTGACTCTTTGTTCCCGGGGGCTGCAGAGAGGCCTCCCTTCCCCTTCCCCCCAGCTGGTGTGGGGGGGTGTCTTGCAGCACACAGACCCCGCAGCTCCCCCCTCCCCCCAGCTCCAGGGGTAAACACGCTGCCCCTCCTCATTGGTATTCGGGGGGACACATCCCAGCCTGGCCCCCCCAGCCCTGCTCTGTCCCCAACAGAAGGAGCTTTGTCAGGGAGCGCGATGGGGTACGGCACCCGCAGTCCAAAATGTGGGCATGGTGACAGTGGGGACACTTGGCCCTCACCCGGCAAGGGGAGGGGGATGATGCTGGAGGGGGAGCTGGGACAAAATTGAGAGATGCTGGGGAAGGGGAAGCAGGGAGGTTTGCTCCAGGAAAGCTGCTCTCTGCTCTGACCTTGGCACTTAGCTCTTGGACGGCAGACCTCTGCATAGAAGAGCAGCACTTACACATCTGTGCAAAGAGCGAGGGGGCACGTGCCCAGGGAGCCAAAGCAACCCTACTCCAGCATGGGAAGATGAAAACACAATGCTGTGCCCACAGGCCCCTTCCCACGCAGTGGCTGCAGGCTCCTGAGCACTTGCTGAGCTCCAGAACCAGCACAAAACCTTGCTGGCAGCAAACCTCAAGCCCCAACAGAAGTGACTGTGGGAGGTGGGGGCAGGTGTCTGGCACAGGAGAGCCAGGGCACAGCCAGAGCCAGCCCACCAGAGTGACAGCATGTCCAGGGAGCCAAACAGCAGGCAGGCACCAAATATCCCCCACCAAATTGAAAATGGGGCTCAAGCAAGTCTTCCCCACTGGGAGGGAGCAAAGCTGTGGCAGATGCATTCCCCAGAGAGAGTCCCCACCTGGCACCCACACCTCCCACCTGGCACCAGCATGACTACCCACTGTGGGGGCACGGGACCGCTCCTTTATCCAGCAGTCACCAAGCACACATTTTTTCCTCCATCTCTGCCTTCCCTATCTGGGGTTTTCCTGGCACAGCCCAAAGAGGAACGGTCACTAGTACAGTCTCGCAAGCAACACCTCCCACGCGCAGCCAGCCCCATCCGAGCGGGGCCTGTTTTGTTATTCCTTTCTCTGACAGCTCCTTTTTCACTTGTCACCCTGTTTTGCTACTACTCAGCTCACAGCTTCCTCTGGCGTGGTTGTGATCCTCTCCTTCTTGAAGGATGTCATTTGCATTTTCTCAAGTTATTTAGCAGCCCTCCATTTTTCTCTGCCTGTTTTTCTAAAGGCAATTAGGGCTGGGTTTAGCCAAATGCAGGGGTGGTGTGAGGAACCTGCCCCAGGGCTCACTGTAATATCATCTCTCCTAACCAGACAGCACACCCAGCTGTGGTGCTCTCTGCCACTCAGCTCAAAACTCACAGATCTTTAAATACCCCTGGGTTCATGGTGGGTGTGGATCAGCCCCTGGTCTCTCTGTCAGCTCCCAGACAGAGGCAATCCCAGAGCATCACTATTCCTTTGCAGGCTCTGGCTGCAGGAGAAGAGTCTCACGGGAGCGTGACAATCCCCCCAGCTCCTACAACATTTCACATGTCCCCGGCTCAGAAAGTCACCAGCCCTGATTGAGATGTTAATGCTGTTTCCAGGGAGCCCCTGCCCTTACAGACTGAGAGCAGCAAAGCAGCCCTTCCCCCTGGGCTTGGCTGCCAGCTGAGATGTGGCACCATCTCCTTCACCATTTTTGCTGGCATGGGTGTGACAGAAACTGAGAGTCTGTGGCCCATGTCCTAAATCTCCCTCCTTCTGGAGACAAGACTTTTTTTCCCCCTACTCTCTGCTCACTCTCTCTCAGCTCCCACTCTGCCTGAGCAAGGAGCTACTGCGGCTTTTGTTGAAAACCACTGGGCAGGCAGTCCCATGGGGATATATCCATCCAGGATTGTGACTCCCCTGCAGGAGCAACTCCCCAGCGCTCCTCACAGTCAAGCACCCACTGCTCCTCTCCTCCCTCGCATCAGCTCGGCATCCCTTGGAGAAAACTATTTATTTATAGCCGTCCTGGCTGCCTTTAGTACATTTCAACAGCCCACTGATGCCTCCCTGATGATGTGCCCGCAGCGTTTCTGTCCTCACCCTGCTGCTGCAGCCCTTCCAGACTCCTCTCTCCTCCTTGCATCCTCCATCCAGAACCCCCAAAGGGACTCAGATACAACTTCAGGAGGAGGTTTTAAGGGGAGGTGAGCAGAGAAGGGAGAGTGCTACAAAACTCTTTTCTCATCCTTCTCCCCCACTCTTCCCAAGGAAGCAGAGAGAAACTCTGCTTGTTTTTTCTGTTGGGGGCTTCTGGAAAACCCGAAAAAAACCCAATTCCTGCCAGCTTGGGAGAGATGGTAAAGGAAAGTCCAGCAGCATCCCCCTGGCTGCTGGTGTACACCAGGGCAGTACTAGAGCACCACTGCAGAGTCAAGATGTGTATGGATGGCTGCGGCACACTGGGGACCAACACTGGGCACTGCAATAGAAGAGGTCACCTTGCCTGGGTAATCCTCACTGGAAGGAAAGATCCATCTTTTTATCAGCTCTTCACTTCACAGGATATGTGCTCTTCCCCAGTGAGCTGCTGGGGGACCCTGGCTTTCCCCCCTGAGCCCACAAAGCTTTGTTCTTCCATCCAGTGCTGACAGTTTAATTAAACCCAGTTTGAGAACGGGTCACTGAGGTCAGGCGCTCTCCAGCACAACCTCAGATCAGCACCATTTCCAGCCACCAGGACTGCTTAATGAGTTATCCGCTCATTGCAGGGGACATAAATAAAGGAGGCCATGCAGGGAGTCCCCCCTGCCTCCTGGCCCCACTCCTGGCCAAGGACCTCCCCCCCACCCCCCCAATCTCTGACTGAAATGGGCTCAGGTATCGGCTCAATATTCCCAAATTCCAAGGGGAAAACATTCCTCTCCAGGCGTCTCACCTCCCCCATGCCCTCATTTGAGGTTTGCTTTCCGTTGGCCCTTTCCTGCCATTCCTCAGTTTATTTGAGCTCCAATGGATCAGGTTTAACTCCAATCCCTTCCATTATCCCAATGCACAAATGCTCTTTACAGCCAACTTCCACGAAACTAATCGTAGCTTGAACTGGGCTGGGAGACCACCAAGTACCACCAACGTGGATTAGGCTCTGACACTCAGGAGGTTGACAAAGAGCTCTCCATCCCAACCTGAACCGGAGGGATGGACTCCTCTTGTGCTCCTGAAAAATTTTCATTGGGTTCAGTGGGAAAGGCACACTGGGAAACTGATCTATGGGTATCACATACCCCTAATTCAACAGACTTGCCTTCATCTTGTGTTACTGACGTGTTGAAAAAGATCCATCGAGACTATGCCTAGAAAAGTCTGGAGCACCCAGGCTTGCATGCAAGGGTCCATCTAAGCAACCCCCAACAGCTCCTGTGATCCACCCCTGGCTTTCTGCTTCAGCCGCCACCAGACAGCCTCATTTCCCAACTAAATAGATCTCAGCCTGACTCATTCAGTCAATTTGTGCTAATTCAAGACCTCCCAGTACAATGGTGTGAGGACATGAGGACTTAGCAAGGACTCCAGAACTCAAGAAGCATGCCATGGCTGCAGTCAGCAGGTCAGGGGAAGCCTGTTTGCTGGAAGTGATCAGGAGATCAGGATTTGCAGGAAAATGGTGCTGGTAAGAGCCTTTCTTTCCTAGACCAGTACAGGTACCGGCCTGTTTCTGGGCAGGGAGGGGGTCCTGAGCAGTGGGGCCACCCCAGATCCGTTTCAGCAGTTAAACAAGTGCAAAGCCCAGTGGGGAGGCTCCAATTTCGTTCAAGGAGAGCTGATTTCAATTTAGCTTAAACCTGTTCTCCACTGACTCATATCCCTGCAGCAATTTAAGAGTGTCCTTATGACCTCCTGCACTGGCTGGCTAGCATTGGTCCAGATCCCACCTCCTGCTAAGCCAGCATGTGTGCCTAGACAAGCCACCCAGGGCACCCCCTGCCCTGCCATACCCCAAAACATCCCTGAGCACCTCAGCAACCAGCAAACTCAAGGAGAGGGAGCAGCAGGTCCTCTGGCACATACAGCTTTTTGCACAAATGCAGAACTTGAGGATCTTCCAGGCTTCTGATGTGTTCTCTGAGCAGACCCCAGCGCTGCACCCCTACCCTCATTAATGTGTGTGGGAGAATGTGCTGCAGAGGGGGCTGGAGGATGACTCAGTGTGTCCCCTGTCCCCAGTCCCATCACTCATTACAGAGACCCTCTGCTCCAAGCATCCATCAAAGCTCCCCAAGACATGGCACCAGCTATAGTCAAGGAGCTGCAAAATCTGACCATGAACATGGCCCCAGATTGAACAAGAAAAGCTCCAGGCACTGGTATCTAGGCAGTTTCCCATGGCAGAAATGGCCAGAAAACAAGACAGGGCGGGAGGGAAAAGATATGAAATAACCATCACATTGCAGTAAGCAGTAAAACAACGGGAAGAGGCTGACATGCACCTGAACATGAGGTGGCTGCAAGGAGCACCTTGCATAGCCCTCTCAAACCCTTGGTGGCATTACAGCCCTGTGCACACTGTGGCATAGTCCTGGCTCCACATGAGCCTGGCGGCTGTGTAGGGGCACACTGTGTGCGTAGGGGACACACATGCTGCTCTTCTGCATCCCCACAATGAATTGTTAGGGTTTGCTCATTTAAAGAGCCTGGTATTAAAATCTACAGATGAAAAAGGAAACATCAATATTTGTAAAATTATTCTCTTGCCCGTGTTTCTCTTATGCAATGAGCGGCTGGAGGAGGATGGGCCCTTGCTGGCGCCACGATATGGCACAGCTGAGCTCAACAAATGCCATTTGATAATTAATTGAACGCCTGTGCTATCAGCTGCCATTACCTAGGCCCATCTTTGGCGCCTGTCCACCACTTCACACATCCCATGCTGGCAACCCACACAGCGTTTTAACCCTTCATTACACGCCTCAGGCTGGACTCTGGGACTGACTCCCTGGCACTGTTGGAAGAAAATGGCTTAGCCATAGCCTGACTGCACAGACAGGGCTGCCTGGCCCCAACATGGATATGCTAGTCCTGGGAATGTCTCAGCACATTTAGTTATTTCATCTATTCTAGCCTTGCCTCAGCAGGGACCTGGCATCCGCATGTCACAGCTGATCAATGGAGTAAGATGCAGAAAGCTTGTGTCCTGGCAACTACCACCCCAAGCCACAGAGTATAAGCTGCTTCTCTGAGTGATGGAGAGCACCCAGCCCCAGTCTGGCACGCACCCTCTCCTCCTCACAGCACCCTTCCCAATGTATGTGGTGCCTGACATAGCTGAAAGCCTGTAAACACTTTGTTTGAACAATGCTGGCACTGCTGAAAGCACCATTGCCTGAGCAAAACAGCCCCAGGCAAGGGAAACCCAATATGGAACAGAGAATATTTATCAAAGCCCCAGCAGCCCTCCCCAAGCAGCTTGCTGCTACACAGAGGGAGGAATAGCAGAAAGACCTGTGAAACGGGCTTGCACAGCAAGAGAGAGTCCCTGGAGTTGTTTCTGCAGGTGCAGAGCGACAGGCAGGGATGGGGACAAGTAGAGCAATGTGAGGAGGGGGCACTAGGCATGAGGGGCTGGATCTGCCCCAGGCAGGGCTTCCCCCTCCTTCTCCAGACACCTACAGAATGGCAGCTCTTGAGCAGGGCTGGGGGGTTCTCTGTGCCCCATGGGGGTCTCTGGGCAGAATGTGATCCTCTTAGGGACACCCTCTTCTACCCTCCTTTCATGAGAACCTGAGCTAGTGTGTAAGTGAACCCTGCTCCAAAGCCCGTGATCCACAGCCAGGGAGAGTCTGAGAGCTCACAGCACCTCTCCAGCTGACACTGTGCAGGCACAGCTCAACTCTGCGATGCCAGACCCAGCCCAGACTGCCAGCACCTCATCCAATATCCCCATGAGTTACAAGGACATCCTTAACACTGCCAGTCTCAGGTCTCCTGCAAGTCACAGCCCATTGCTGCATGCAACCTTGCTGCATGCTTGGGTCACACAGAAACAGGGTGCATTCCCCTGCCACGTGCCAGTGGGACAGAACACCAGTAACCACCAGCACAACCCCTCCAGGAGCAGCACCCTCCTGAGGCATCAGGGCCCCTCCAAACCCCATGGCACTCCCCCAAGTGAGCCCACACCACTGCCGGGCCGGGGAGCCCTGTGGGCACAGCAGGTACTTACAGCCGTGACAGCGCCTGGTTGTTCTGGAAGAGAAGTTCAGGCAGGGAGTGCAGCTGGTTGCGGTTCAGCCGTCTGCAGGGAAAGAAGAAAAGGGTCAGGGTTTGGGGTACAAAGCAATGACTCCATCTGCAGCCCAGCTGGATGCACCAGGCAGAGCTGGGTACTTTGGCTCGTTCAGAGAGACCAATGGAGCAAAACATTCCACCTGGCAAGGACACCCCCATCCTGCTCACCATAGTTCCAGGCAGGGACAACCTCAGGGCACTAATAGACCTACCCTCAATGTTGTAATTACATGCAGAGAGGACTCCAAGCTGTTAACTGCTGACTGCTGCGTAACTGCACTCTGAACCTGCTGCTCGCTCAGCTCCTCGTATTTGCTCCAGCAGCTTGGGATTTTCAAACTGCTGAGCTATTTTACTGAGTACTGGACCAGAACTTACAGCTCCCTTGCTAACACACAGGACACAGCTGATACAGCAAAAGTCATTTGTGTTTAACCTGCTCCTCACTTTAGAACATCAGAATGCACTCTAAGATCTATAGAAACAGAAATGGTGTGCTTCCCAAACTGTAAAATACCACTACCATGCAGAAGAGAAGCTGTTTGAAGTCAGGCAGCACTGATACATTAGGGTTTAAGGAAAAAAGGAAAGGATGCTCTCTGCAACTAAATCCAGCAGCCCCTCAACAACCTCCCCCCATGGCCAGACACTCACAGTCGCTCAAGCTCCTTCATGTCATCGAATGCCCCACGCTCCACCGTGCTGATCTGGTTTTCCATCAGCTGCCTGCAAAGAGAAGGGGTCAGCTTTCCAGAGAAGTGTTCCCAGTGTCTCCATTACTTCTTTTGACCCAAGGCACCTAACTCCTATTATCCCTTCAACAGAGCCCAGACTCTTCCCACTCTCTCCCAGCTGGAAATGTGGAAATCCACCATGCTCAGCCCAACACAATACCCTCCAGCCCTGCTGACTGAAGCCCACAGAAAGAGTCTGAGTAACTCCAGCAGCCCTAGGAGGAGCAACAAACCAAGCACAACATCCACCAAGGTGGGGGCAGCTGGCCCCTCATCAGGAACTCACAGGACTCGGAGCTGCTTCAGCCCAGCAAAGTCATTCTTGTTGATTCGTGTTATGTTGTTGCCATTGAGCTCCCTGCAGAGAGAAGAGGAATAAATTAGCAAGGAAACATTCAGGAGGCAACCAGGCACTGGGCATCCCCAGTACCTCCCCAAAAACAGCAGGCAGAGCCCAAAGGACAGTAGGAGCTGGTGCAATTCCTCCCAGGAATGGCCCCTGGCTCCAGAGAGGACCCTCATCCTCAGTGACCAGCAGTGCTGGGCACACAGAAGTCTGGCTGGATGTGGCTGTGTAAGCTGGCATCTTTCATGGACCAAAAGGCCACAAGAGACAGGGGCTGTCCAGCGCCCCCCTGTTCCCATTCCAGATGCCTCCCCCTTGGGATGCATGTCACCCCATTCTGCAAATGCAGCTAACACCTGACAGGGCCATCCCAAACACACAGAGCTGTTTTTTAGGCAAGGGTAACAAGAAACAAAAAAAAACTTCTCCAAAACAGCAAAATCCCTCTGAATACTCAGCTGCAGGACACTCACATGTGTGACACTTACATGATAATGGCTCCTGCCATTATCCTTGCATCACAGCCTGTTCAGTGCACAGTCATTTCACACCTTCTACCTGGAGAATAAGCCACACTCAGGTTTCACCTGCCAAGAGAAGCTTGCACAGGACAAGCTGCTTTGTGGCATCACTGTCATTCAAAAGCCCTGTGTGAGCACAGGAACAGGCAATGCAGCTAGAAAAGAGATGCTGCCGCCCTTGCTCATTCTGCTGGTGGAAATAACGGGTATCTACACCCACCCCATGGCCTGGGTCCTGCTCAGGCTCTGCTGAGCACCAGGACATGTGTCCCACTGCTGGACACACACATGGCAGGGCCTCTGCTCCCAGCCTGCTGGCTACACCTTCCCCAGCTCTCCTCAGCCATGCTCTCCAGCATGCTCCTGCTAGGATTATCCTGCTTTAAAATACATCGAGACAGAAGCTGCATAGATTTGCATCTTGCAGCCAGCTTTGCAGTGTTTTTCTGCATTACAGGATGTGATTACTGTAGGAAAAGAAGGACCCTCAGCCCTGGGACTCACAGTCCGCAGAGCTGGGGATCTCTGTGCAGCCCTCTATTGCAGGAGGCCGTATCTCCTGTTACCATCACAAAGCATGGCAAGTTTGCTTCTTGCCACAAGGCCAACCTGCCCAAGGCATGTGCTGGGGATGGAGGATGCCTGTGCCTAGGCAGGGCCCAGGGAGTGCTCCCATGGTGGAGACCCACTGCCTACACTGAACACAAACACAGAAATCAAGAGGAAAACAAACAAACTACAGGAGGAGAAGTCAGTCAAGTGAAGGATGAGCTGCTGGAGCCAGGGAAGGGAAGAGACAGGAGAGTGCCACCATGGAGCAGATTGGGGTGCTTGGGGCTGTGGGTGTCTGTAACTTCCCGAGCCCTGACAATGGGACCAGGGAGCAGGAATGCCTCATGTATCATGACTGGCTGAATACACAGTCCATCATTCCCATCCAAAGCCAAAACTCCCCTCCACCGGGCTCTGCAGCCGTGCGAGGGGCCGGGGTCAGCGGCGGGCTGGCCTCGGGGCCGCCGAGCAGCGTGTAGGGCCAGCGGGTGCAGGCCGCGCAGCCGCGCACCCCGGGGTGCCGCCATTGTCCTGCTGAAGCGGCTGATAATGGCTAATGAGTTCCAGCTCGCCATTATAGCCTCGTAATTACAGCGCTATTCAGCTCCGCGATTGCCGGGCTCCTGCCATTATCCTGCCGTGTGTGCCTGTGTTGGGAAGGAGGTTGGGAGAGCAGCGTTACTAGGACACAGATGAATGCAGGCGGGAATGAATAGAGGTTCCTCAGCCCCAGTGATTAAACTGAAACCCACACTCGGGCTCTGCAGCCCCACCACTCCCGCCGCTTCCAGCACGAACAGCATGCAGAGAGCACAGCAAGCTGCCGAGGATGGGCCTCCAAATCAGGACCTGATCCTCTCAGTGGGAGCAAAAACCATGGTCAGTCACGCCGTAAATCCCAGCTCTAGGGTGTCACACGTTTTAGGGACGTCGTTTTAGGGGGTCGTTTGGTAAGCGAAGTTGTGTGCCCACCTCCTGATGGACTACAGTCCTGGAGTCACCTAAGGACAGGGAGAAATCACAGCTTCAGGAATGGTTTTCTCCAAATGTCCTAGAGGTTCCTTGGCAAAGGAGATTGCCTGGAAGATGCCCAGGGCCAAGCTGGAGGTAATGCCACCCATCCGAGCTCGTGGTGAGGGAGGGTTCCCAGCAGGACTCCCATGTCACCTTCCTTTAAACATACCTAACACTACTCTGTGTAGCCAGAGTAGAATTCAAGTACAATGTGTAACTGGAAGTTGAGACACCTCCAGTACCGCAGAGGGATAGAGCAGAGAGGCTTGATTTAGAATTGCCCAACCTGAAAGCCAGGACAGACACCTCAGCCTGCAAAGCCCAAGGTGGTGCTGTCCTCAGAGCACCTCTGTCCCAGAGCTTTAGCCAGAAGCAGAGCACAGACAAAGCAGCTTGGAAACATGCAGAAACACCAAAGAGCCACTGAAGCCATGGACTAGACATGGCCAGTCCCTGGACATGCCAAAAACAGGCTCTGCTATCTCTCTCCAAAGCATCTGCAGGGACACTGAAGCCCAAAGACTGTAGCACCAGAAGGCACTGGCAAGAGCAGCCACCCCGGGGTCTGCTGCCCACACAGCCCACCCCAGACTGCGCTCCCTGCATGCTTGCTGAGCATCTCTGGGGAACTTTCACAGTGGGGCTGGTGGCAATCCCCAAGTGTGCCTGTGTCTCAGGGCCCCTTGACAGTCCTCCTCCCTCATGGACTGGCTCTGTGTGCTCCCTGACAACTGCTCCCAGCATCCTTCCAGGCCTTTGTTCAGGTAAATGATGGCCTTTGCAATCAAGATGGGAATAAACAGCAGGTAAAGCTTATTTGTAAGGATGCCGAGGCAACACTGCCATTTAACTTCATGACATTTCTTCCCCTCTGAACCCCCTTCAGTTCCTCACGGAGATAAATTACAGTCTGCAGTGCCCAGAAAGCTGGATCCCTGCTGCTCAGCTGCTCACCCACTGCCTCCATGCCCTTTCCTAGTGAAGCAAGACACTCTGTCCTGCTTCACACAGCAGAGCTTCAATAAGCACTGATGTGTCTGGGGAACTGCCCAGCAGATTGGTTGTATTTCTGGACTGTGACTTGAAAGCAGAAACACAGGGCATACTCCTTCCTCGCTAATTCAAAGGATTTAACACCAGAAAGCATCCTCATGTTCATCCAGGCTGCCTTCCTCTGCCCCCCCAGCACCCCAAATCTCACACTGCTGATGGAGTGGCAGCAAATTTTCATTTTCAACCCTCAAGTTTCAGAAACCCCCCTCCTATTTCTCCCTGGGAAGAGGAAAGTCATTAAAACAATCAGTCCCTCTGCTACACTGCTTGTGGATCATCCCACTCCCAGATGGGATGTCTGTGCTGCAGCAGGGTTCGTTAGACTGGATTTGCATAGTCTGCGTTTATATTTGGTTTCTAGATTTGGATGGCTTATCCATTCCCAGGGGGTCCGATGTGTCTTTTCCCTTTGCAGGGTTTGGAGCTACACTAACTCAGTAACAACCTCAGAGAGCACAAATGCTGAGAGTTAATTTATTAAATACAGCCAACATGAATGATATTTCCCTGGGCACTGATTTATCAGGAGCGGAAAGGAGCAGACAGCACAATCCCACTATCCCTACTCCCTTGCAAAGCATCAGCTATTCAGCACACATGTGACTCCTGTCCTTGTGGCTCAGCTCAGCTCTGCTCTCCCGCTGAGGCAAAAATCCTAACTGCTCTGCTCCCCAGAATCCCTCTTTTAAGAATGCAGAGGGAAAGTCTGTGAGATGAATTCCTGCATTTGCACCCACCAGTGGCAAAAATGTGCCCTGGCCCATCAGGGTCAGCACAGAGCAGGTGCCCACAGCTCTGGGCAGCGACTGCAGGGGCTGCTGAAGAAGGATCTGTGCCCCTGTGGTGCCTGCTGCAAGGCCCCTGCCCTGGTGCCCAGTGGGGTTGGTACTGGGCCATGTGATGTGTCCCTCCCTCGATGGTTGTCACTGCTCTGCCATTCCTGCCCTTTCCTCAGAGTGCCAGCCCCCAAGGGCATGGCTGCCCTCCCAGCAGCTCCATAGCCCTCATCCCAGAGCCCTGACCCCAGCTGGAGCCAGCAGTGCCAGATAATAATCAGGGAAGCAGAGAAATGAAGGCTGGAAGGTCACGCACCCCACTACAGTACCTCTGCCACCTCCATCAATCCAGGCAGATGCATACACTGCTCCTTCAAGGACAGGGACTGACACTACCCTGTACCTTAT
>VRYO01001366.1:4693603-4775883 GCA_009812075.1 Sialia sialis
CAAGCCCACTCTGAAATCTCAGCCCATTCTCCAGCCCACTTCCATCTCTTCCAGCCTGGTGGCATCTGCAACTGTCACAAGCAGCTCATGTCCCATCACACAGACTGCTAATGGAAATAGGGATGAGGCTTAGCCTCCAGACTGACCCCTGTGCTCAGCACTGGGTGACAGAGCAGCTGCAACCTTTCATCCTACACTTCTATTGCATTTTTCAAGTCTTCTCAAGATTTCACCCGGCTGCTTGAATATAACTTAGCCCCAGCACAGGCTCACTGAGCTGCTCAAACAAGGAAATGTGGGGCAGAGGCCATTCCCAGTCCTGAGAGAGCTGGTCCCCTCCAGCACCAGCACCACATTCACCAGCTCTCTGGAGCCCATATGGCCATGGCTAACTCTATCGTCTCCAAGGTTCCAAGGAATTACAGGGTGCTGCTGCCCACTGACACAGAGGGGACACTGGTCACACACATCCTGACACAGCGGCACAAAGGGCTCAGCACCTTCTTCTCCTTCTCCATCCCATCCCTGTTCTGACCAGACCCCTATAAAGAGCAAAGGTGCCCAAGGGATACACAGAAGTCCCTTTAGGGGTATCACTCACAGTGTGAATGCCTGCCTGCAGGTGCCCAACAACCAGAGCCAAGAGCAGCTGTGTGTTGTTTGGGTTCCTCTCAGAATCACTGCCCTTAGCCCCAAGCAAAGCAACGGCCCCCAGAGCACAGGAGGCTCTGCAGGCTTTTACCAGGCACTACAGCAGGTTAGCATCACGACAAATCTTTAAGCATTACCAACAGCATCTATCATGCAAGTAACAGTGAGGATCCAGAAGGCTTTCTGTTCTCCTAACTTCTCTCTGGGGTTTTCATGCCACAGCCATTAGCTGCTCGAAGTCAGGGAATGCTTTACCCTCACACAGCTCATAGTGTACCACCTTCAGGTTAAAAATAAATAAATAACCTCCCTGAACCCCAGCGGACAGAGAAAAGGCAGCAGGGCATTTCTGTTCATAAATATGGAAACTTAGACTCAGGCAAGAAAACAGATTTTTCCCACAAAATTTGGCTTTTTTTTCAGTGCTGAGTAGCCTGGTGAGGAGTTGCTCTGTAGCTCCTCTGCTTCCCAGGGCAGGGGAGGCTGCCCAGCCCTCAGGCTTCATCCTGCCACTCATACTGAGTTCCACTTTGCATCTCCCTCAGCAAAACCTCTTTGGCTTATCCCTCCTGGAGCTGCTTACACCACGGATGAGAAGACAAGTGCACCTGAACTGCTCAGTTACAGGTGCCTACTCAATCCCAGACCAGATGGGTCTCCTGGAGGATTCCATGTGGGATGTAAGGCTTCCTCCAACCAAGAAATATCCAGGGCCAGGAGCTTGCATCTCTCTCACTCTTGGTGCCCAGGGCTGCTCCTTGGCTGCATTGCTTTAAAAATTAATCTTCCCTTTTTCTGATCTTCTTCCTCTAGCAGCCTGTCTCCCCCTTAGGACACTTGCCTCTGCTATTTTGAGCAGCGAGTGCATCCAAAATGCATGCTAGGGAAGCAGACAGCACAGCCTCAGAGCCTGAATGTGCCAGGGAGGTCTGGGATGATTCCTGAGGGGACAGACTGGGGCCAACCTCACACCAACACCATGGAGAGGTCCCCTCATCCCACCTCATTTCCTTCTCACTTCAGTGCCACAACCCCAAGGACATGGCTATCTTTCCTGCTCCCATTGCTAACTGGCACCCTGGTACTGCGCAGCAGGAAAATCTCTGCTCCCCTCACCACTCCTTACCACTGCTGTCCCTGGCTGTCCCTCAAGCGGGGACAAGGGCCAGCTGCCAGAGCTACTCGCACGGGAAGCCTGCCAGGGAGCAGTGATCTGGGTCTGACATCCCCTGGGATGAGGCCATTTGCTAATATACAACTGTGTTTTTTACTTCTTTTCAGTAAAACACGCACAGAAACATCTCCTCGCCTCTCAGGTTTTACGAAGGGTTTTTTCAGCAGGCATAAAGATCAAGAGGATGTGTCTGAAGCACTTTGTACCTCTGGAGCGGGCAGGGAACTATGAAGGACTCAGAAGAAAGACAAAGACAGGCTCCCTTCGTTGCCCACATGCATGTCCTGCTCCAGCACTCTCCTCCAGCAGTCTGCCAGAGAGCAAATCGGAGCGAGAATACAGGAAAAGCCCCTCTTCAGTGGGAGCTCATGAGCTTGGACACCTTTCCCTGGACAGGACACCCTTTTCCTGCCCCCCACCCTGGTGGTACCCCAAATCCCTTCTGTTCCCCCAGGCTGCAGGTTCTGCTGTCCTGTGGGGGTCCCTCATGCATCCTTTGCCTTTTATAGCTGCCTCACTCTTCTTCCAGACAGAGTTTTGATAGGAAACAATGAAGTAGGGGAGAATGAAACTTGAAGCAAATGCACATCCTGTTAGGAGTCTGTTTCTGTAACTGGACTGTTTCTGTGTGAGCTGTCATGCACCGGCACGGTGGCCACTGTGCCCAGCCCACCCTGGGGCTGCAGGCTTTGGGCACAGCAGCAACAGCGTTTGAAGGTGCAGGTGAGAGAGAACTACAATGAAAGCTGGAAACAATTCCCCTTCCTTGCTCCCACCGCAGCAGCAAGGAACTGCTGTTAGCACAATGCATCACTCTGGAGGACCAAAGTGGCAGCACATTTAAGGCAAAAATATCTGTTTTAAAGGATGCAATAAAACAGAGCCAAGGAAGGGTTTATAGGGAAGCAATTGCTGTGTGGGGTGAGAAGTGGTCACCAGAGGCCAATCTGCCTGGCTTTATTGCCTGTTACTGGTGACTTTTCCCAACCAGGGGACAATAGATCCTCCACTATCAGCCTCCACTTCAGTCAATACAAACACGACATAGTTTTTTAAACTAATATTTTTCCAGCATGCAATTCCATAGAGAGTGAGAACGCAGCGTTACCATGGCAATATATAGACAGCATCTGCCTTGGACGTAGCTGAAGGGAGAAATTGGAATAGAATTGCAAATTTCCTCTGTCCAGGAAGGCTCCCAAGGAAGCCACTGCAGTGGGCTGGGCAGGCTACCTTCCCAAACCAGCCTGCATCCTCCCCATGCCCAGCATTGGCTCTCCTGAGAGCTGAGGGCTGCAGGGCCAGCCAAGCACTGCCCTGGCTGGACAAAGGTCCTGCATCCTCCTCCAGAGCTCTGCAAAGCATGCACAGACCCTCTGCAATCACAGTGTTCACTGAGAACTTGCCTGGGCACTTCAGGGAAGGGAGAGGTTGACTTTCTCAAGGTGCTTCCTAAGAATGAGCATTGCCCGAAGCCTGTGAAAGGAGAAGCAGTCCAACAACTGGTGAGGAATGCAGGAGTGTGCTGAGATACACCAGCCTGCCTGCTGCAAGACATTTTGATTAACTGGTGAGAGGTAGAGGCAAGTGAATGATTAAACATACTCTGAACAAGAGCTTGCTGCTAGAACTTTGGCAGGGAATGACTGGGCAATGTGCTAGAGTGTTTGTGGTGCAGCTGTCCCAGCATGGTGCTCCCACACCCAAAGGCTGTAGCTCAGCATCCCGTCCCTCCACCAATGCAGACAGAGGGATGGCAGTCTGGCTACAGACTGCATGGGGCCCATTTCAGCACAGGCAAATCTCAGAGTTTGGGAACAAGGCAAACAGAAGCAGCATTAAATGCTGAGGCCAGGGACCCTGGAAAGGAAAAGCCATAACCAAGAGGGGTGCAGTGATGGGGACCCCCAAATCCAGCTCTGCTGCCTTCCACATGGGGGGGAGGGACACAGTCCACAGTGAGATAGGGGATGTTCAGCTCATTGGGGAGGAGGCAAAAGGGGCAAGTGGGGCAATTCTCAGCTGTCAGCCAAAAAATTCAATAGCAAGAGAGAGTGCAATGCCATCACAGTCAATTCATCCCCTACGAGCAAAGAGCCGGGCTGGAAGCTGCCATTTGACAGTGGCAAATTTGCACTGATCCTGCTGGCCTGGGGAGAGCTATCCACGGCCTCAACAGGGCAACCTGCTCTTCAGAGACAGTTTCAATAGAAGAAAGAAAGAAAGAAAAGCAAGCAAATGGGGAAGGGAACCCATGATCTTCTCCCACAACTCTTCTCTGGTGGCCCGAGGGACTCCTGGAAGCAGATAACACTGTAGTGCTGGAGGATTATCACCCCATCCTGCCTACAAAGCCTTCAGGCCTCTGTTGTGCTTGCCAGAGGTGTAGGCAGGAGCACAGGCATCTGTGCAAAGTGCCCAGAGACTCTGCTGCTTCCCACCTTGCTCAGCCCAGACTCAGTCAGAGGGCAGGTGCATAACCCTCATTTAAGTTGGGTTGCAGACTAAAAGACATTTAGGGAGCAATGTGCTGTGTCCTGGCACAAGGGAAGAGGGGTCCTGAGTCACTCCCCCATGCAACTATCACTTATGGTCCATCCTAGACACATCTGCAGCCCTTACTCTCTACCAACAGCATAGCACCCACCAGGAAAATACCACAGGGCGAACTGAAGCAGAAGGCAAAACTATTTTTCCCCAGCCCATGGTTCTCCAAAGTTGCAGTGACTCCGCAAGGCAAGTAATTCCCTGTTCTTCAAAGGAAAAGGGTGTATTTTGAAAGCAACAGAGCACAAACCTCATCACAGGATGCTGCTGAGTGAGTCCCCACAATGGCAGTGCCAGCAGAAATGGCTGCAGCAGCAGTGCTGCCCTGTCCAGGGGCTTGACCATGCCACCATGGGGCTCAGCCAGGGGGGAGGCTGGAGAAAGCCTGGAGGCTTCAAACACTGCACTGGCATGCAACAGGCAAGAAATTCAACAGCAGGGTCACCACTGCTCATTGGCACTGTGGGATGCATGGTGAGGTTGGCATTGCTCACACTTTGCATCTCAGGGAAAAGAGACATGCAGTGGAGGGAACTGGTAAGAGGTTGATGACCTCTCCATAGAGAGCTGACCCCTGGAGAGAGCAAATCCTGAGCACAGACCCTGCTGCAGACTCCCCTGTGGCTGCCTGGTGACCTTGCTCCATTGAAGACTGAGAAGCTGGAGACTGCAAGGTTGCAGCCTGCTTACAGGGAATTGAAACTCATTTACGAGCTGTTACAGCAGGATTTCACTGCTAAGAGATAGACCTGCTCTGCACAGACACCCTCAAGCACCTGCACGGGTGTGCAAAACAGCAGGAAGTAGTTATCCAGCAGACAACACCCACGAGAGAGCAAGCATGTCTAGCTCAGCCCAGACACAAGATCCGGCATCGCCAGCTGCATTAAAATCCAGAAAACCCAGTGCTGCTGAATGGCAAAAGACATGGAAGACCAGGTCAGTGGAGGCAGAACGGGAGACAGCAAGCAGGACCCACTAGCAGAGCAGGAGAGATGCCCTGGCAGAACAGGAGGAGACACCCAGCAAGGGCATCCTCCATTAGCTCACGCCTGCATTGCTTCATTTGAGCAGCGCTGAGCACCTGCCCAGCAGGCAGAGATGGGGACTCGATGCCAACACTCCCGCAGGACCCTACGCCCAGATGCATGGAGAGCTGATGCCAAGGACCCCATTAAGCTCTCCAAGAGGCAGAAAGGGCTAGTGCAGGCTACGCATAAACCTTCCCCCTGCCCTGGGCACAGTGGAAAGGGGGATCTTGTCTCAGACCTCATAAGCTTGTTCTATGGGATGGCAACTCACTTCAGCCTTGTTGCTGCGCTGGGTAACAACCATTTGTATGAGGATAATTACAGTGGGAGAAAAGAAAACTCCTCTAAAGTGGTATCCTGCAGAGCTCTTGATGCTGCATGCTGAGTGCAGCTCTGGCAGCTGCCAGGCTGTCTGCAGTCCATGCATGCAGTCCTCCCTGCGGGGTCTCTGCCCATCTGCAGGCAAAGGGCACAATCACACTCAAGGAGCTGCAAACAGCACAGCACAAGGGACAGGAGCACCGTGTGTGGCTGTCCTAGAACATATCCTGCAGCTCTGCTGCACAAGGAGACAGCAGCTCAACACTTCCCTGCAGTGCAAGGGGGATGTGGCAGCAGCCTGGCCCCAGGGCCAGAGCCACACAGCTACTGTGCCACTGTGCGCTGCTGCAGCCACTGGGATGGGGCACCTGCTGATCCTGAGTACAGGAGACAGCCTTGCTCTCCTGCCGGGACTAGGCTCCTGTGTGCCACCAACCTGCTGCCAGCCTGTTGGACATGTTCAGCTCATACTTCTCTCCCTGGGAGAGCTCCCTGTGGGAACACCCTGCAGCCACAGAACCCTAGGTTGGCAGACCTGCCCAGCCAGGCACAGCAGCAGAGGCCCTGTGCCTTCTTAGGGGAGCTCAGCAGGTAACACGGGATCCACACAGCCAGGTGGACCACGACTGTGAGAGGAAAACCTTCCTTATAGGGGCCCCGCTAAGAGAGACAAGGACACCTCCCAGCACCCCTGAGGACGTGGCAAGGGGTTTGGTGAGCAGTGAGGTGCAGGCAACAGGGACTGGAGAGGATGGGTGAGCTGTCTGGCTCACGATGGAGGCTGAAAGCTGGTCACACCGTGGGCGAGTCTCAAGAGAAGCTGAGGCAATGGGACTTGATCATAACACGATGTGCAGAACCCCCAGGGAGAGCTTCCTGGGGACAAAGGGGTGCCCAGCACAGGTAGGGAGTTGGGGTGAGAGGAGCCCACAGAGAACCCCTGTGGCTGTGTAGCTACCCTGTGACAAGTCATTGGAGGGGAGGCTACACACCTGCCAGGCGCACCCACAGTCACGGTCCATTCTGGGCTGCTCCAGCACAAATGCCCCCCCGGAATAACCCCCTCCCTCGGGCGCTGCTCTAATCCCAACCTCGCTCCACATACTTGCACAAAGGCTGGCACACGCGGGGTCTCGCACATGCCGGACCCCTTGCACGACCCTCACATAGAGAAAGGGTTACACACACACCCTGCTCTCCACCTCGGCGGGCTACTGCACGCCCCTCAGATAGGGGGAGATGCATGTAAACTCACCTAACAGGCCCTCGCACGCGTATCCCCTGGACGGGAATTTACAGGCGCACAACCCCCGGGCGTAGCGGGACACTGCACATCACCCACCCCACGAGGTTCTTGCACAGGCACCTTTTGGGGTGCCGACCGTGGCCCCACGGGCATTTGCACACGTAGTGCCCTTAACAGACACGGCGGGTGCTTGCACACACCCCAGCCAGGCTGCTGGACACCCCTGCCACGGACAGCGTCTGTCACACGCATCCCCTGACCAGTCCCGCACACACTCCTGACAAGCTCCCGAGCGCGTCCCGCATCCCCCGGTGCGGTTCCTGCCCACGCGGCCCCGCGGGGCACTCGCTCCCCACGCGCTTTTGGACACACACCCTCGGACGAGCCCCCGGCCCCGCCGCCCCGCCGGGCTCCCGCACCCTCGTCGCCGCACGCCCGCCGGCGGCGGACAAAGCCCGGCGGTACTCACAGGCGCTCGGTGCCGCGGGGGATGCTGCGGGGCACGGCGCGCAGGGCCGAGCCGTGGCAGTCCACCGTGGTGCCGCTGCAGGCGCACAGCGGCGGGCAGGCGGCGGCGCGGCCCCGGCACAGCGCGGCGCACGCCAGCAGCCAGGCAGCGGCCCGCAGCCCCGCCGGGACCCCCGCCGGCCGCCCGGGGGTCGGGGCCGCCATGGCAGCGGGCAGTAGGGTCAGGCGGTGCGGCCGCTGCGCATCACCGGGGAGCGGAGCGGAGCGGAGCGGGGCTGGGCTCGACGCGGCGCGGCTCGGCTCGGCTCGGCTGCGGGGCGAAAGCCCCGTCGGCGCACACCCGCCCACCCTCACTGCCGCCCCATCCCGCAGCCCAGGCTCAGCCCCCGCGCTGGCTCCTCCCTCCCGCCCTGCCCGCCCCGACGGGCCCCCCCGCACCACCCGCGCCCCTCCCCGCGCCCCCGTACCCGCGGCGGCCGCGGTACCAGCGCTCCTGGCCGGGCAGGGCACGGGCACCCACCCCGGGCGCCGGAGCCGTCGGGGCTGTGCAATGCCCCGACCCTGCAGGACGGTGGGCTTCGGATCGGTCCCCCCGCCCGGGACAGCGGGATGGGTTCGCGGAGCACCCGACTTCGCCCGGGGAGAAACAGCCTGCGAGCCGGGCGGCTGCGGGCAGAGCATTCCCACCTCTGCTCGGGGGTGCCAAAAGCTTTTGCATGCCCTGGTGTACTTAAGGGAGCCTTGGCCTGTCTCCCACCCGGCAGCCTGAAACCCCATCCCGTCATCCACAGAGTCCAGGTGAGGCACGGGGACCTGGCAGCCCACGGGGCACTTGCCAGCCCGGATGGTGCTTGGCCCCTGAGTGAGAATCCCGCGGCTCAGCACTGCGGCATGCAGAGGGGACTTGGGTGGCAGCTCTACGCTTTGCCCCACACATAAACAGCAAATCCTGAAGTCCTGACTGTGGCATTGGCTATGTTCTTTTCTTTTCCATTCCAGAGGAACATCTTTAGAAATAATCAAAATGTCGTTTCACCTATTTCAATGCAAAAGGAAGTGAAGCAAAGAAATCTTACTTTGGCCCTAAACAGCTGATATCTCAGAAACCCAAACATTGCGTTCATTTTATTGCCTTCATTTTTTCCCCTGAGATCTGCAAACGCAAGGCAGGAGGGTGTTACCCTGAGGGCTTAATGACACATGAAACACTTGTAACCCCACGGCTCCAAGTGCTGAATCCTTAAAAAAAAGCCCAGGTATTTTGCTGTGCCCAACATAGCCCTGGCTCCTGGCAGCAACTGCTGCAAATGTCTTCCTCAGAGAGGAAATCCACAGAAGGAGGGGAGATGGGAGCCTGTTGCACTGTACCACGGTGCAAAGGTGCTGTGTGAGAATGGACACCCCAATGCAATAGGCCATAGTGGATATTTGCAGGGATGGTGGCAGGTCCCAGGGGCCGAAGTGCCTCTTAAATCAATGCCCTCTGCACACAGAGTTCCACAAGCTCCTTTATCAGTGCAAGAGAGAGGTGTCTGCCTGGGGTCCTGCTCCACTGAAGGCCACCTCACACACACACAGGGTTGCACCAGCTTGGCCCAGATCAGCAGCTCTTTTCCATCCCAAATGCCGGCTCCCATCATCTGTCTGCATTTTCGTGACATCTCCTTCCTCTGGCCCCAGTCCCAGGAGGAAGCTGTGCCTGAGATGGATGAAAGGGGTTTGTTCCTCGTTGCTACCCAGCAGCCCTGACAGCAAGGAAGATGAGCTGCTTCCCAGGACTCTGGGAGCCGACCCCTTGCTGGCACAGCTTCTGCAGAGGTGGCCCTGCAGCCTGTCCTGGGGCTCCCAGGGAGACCCTGGTGGCAATGGCACCTGAATGGGTCTGAACTGTAGATCTTGGCTGAATTTTGAGGGGTAAAGGTTGTTTCAGAATGGCTTGGTGTCCCCCAAAGGCTGCTATCAGTGGGATGCTTGTGATCGCCCTCCCTCGCAAACTCCCCTTCACCCGTTGGCTAGCAGAGCAGAACTGGGTCTTCCTAACCTGCCCTTTACCTCCACTGCTGGCAGGAAGGCAGGAGGGAGTGAGGGATCTTGTTTCCTCCATTTTTTTTGCAGCACTTGCCTCAGGCAAATCCTTGTGATCTGCAGAAAAAGCAAGCTCCCTCCATCTCTGTGTCCAGCTGCAGCAATACCCTTCCAGGGCTGCCAACACAAGCACTGGGTGAGCCAGGACAGGCTGTGTACCGAGACCCTCCTCCCACACCTCAGCCCCTGGTGCATTTGGGTGATCCCAAGTCACCCAGGCACTCTGATGGTGTGGGCCTCAGAGAGCAACAGCTGCCTGGGAAAATCCCAGGGTTCCTCTAAATATGGATGAGGAGCAGGGAGAAAAATAAACCCCAAACTTCTTTATCAGGGGAGGCCTGGTCCTGCCGTCTGCCACCGGGATTTGGGCCAAACTGCTTGATAGAGAGAGAGACCATCTGGATTGTCTGATGGGCTCTGGGTTTGGTTAAAATGAAGCAGAAGCTTTTTTTTGTAGGAGTTTTCATGGGAAGATCTGGGGAAGGGTTCCAGGGTACGCGCCAGACCTGTCGTGCAAAGAGATGCGAAGCAGCTACAAAGCTTCAAACAAAAAATTGCTGCCAATTTTAAGCCAAGCCCCCCAGGGCAGCATCCCACATTTCTTTCCACCCAGGATGGGTCACAGCTCGCCCCTGTTAGCTTTCCTGTGGGCTGGGCTGGCACCTTCCAGCATGCCTGGGCTTCGAGGCAGTGTGCTGTACCCTGGATTTGGGCATGCAGAGGGGAGGCAGCACACCCTGGCTCATTTGTACCGTGCTTGGAAGCACTGCTGCAGCTATCACCTGTCCACAGCAGTGCTCAGCCTTTCTCAGGGTGGAATCAGGCACTGCTGCAGAGCAGAAGGGTTTAAAACACAGGTGGCAGAGTTCTGGTACCAGCAGTTTCTGGTGGGTTGGCCATGGCTGGACACCAGGTGTTGCCCAAAGCCACTCTGTCCCTCCCCTCCTGGCTAGGGGAGAGAAAGTATGATGAAAAGCTCATAGGCTGAGGTAAGACCAGGGAGAAATAACCAGTTACCAACATGGGAAAAACAAACTTGACTTGGGGAAATTGGTTAAATTTATTACTCATCAGATCAGAGTAGAATAAGAAATAAAACCTAATCTTCCAAACACCTTTCCCCATCTCTTTCATCTTCCTGGGATCAGCTTCACTCCCAGTTTTCTCTACCTCCTTCCTACCAGTGACACAAGAGGATGGGGAATGAGAGCTGTCAGTTCATCACACTTTGTCTTTGCTGTTTCTTCCTCCTCAGGATAGGAACATCTCACATTTCTCCCTTGGGCATCCACTGGCTCTGTCGGGGGGTCCTTCACAGGCTGCAGGTGAATCTCTACTTCACTGTGGACCTGCATGGGCTGCAGGGGTACATCCTGCCTCACCCTGGGCTTCACCCCAGGCTGCAAGGGAATCTCTGCTCTGGCGCCTGTAACACCCCCTCCCCCTCTTCTTTCACTGCCCCTTGTGTCTGCAGAGTTGTTCCTCTCACATATTCTTTCTTCTCTACAGCTGCTGCTGGTGTTGTGCAGAAACTTTTCCTTTTCCTACATACATTATCCCAGAGCTGCCACCACCACTGCTGATGGGCTCAGCCTTGGCCAGTGGTCAATCCATCTTGAAGCTGACTGGCACTGGCTCCATTGGAGATGGAGGAAGCTTCTAGCAGCTTCTCACAGAAGTCCCCCTACTACCAAAGCCTTGCCACGAAAACCCAACACCAGCACGTGTGCGTGGTACCTGCTCCAGCCTCCCTGCTGAGGAGCACTGCCAACAGCAGGATATATCATCCCTTGCACTGGGGCTATGCTTTGAACCCTTCCTTCCACCAGCAGCACCTGTTTGGGGAGCAGTGGCTGTAAGATCCAGCTGGAGATGTGTTGGGAGCAGAGTGGCTGCAACCTTCAGCTTCTTAGTGTCCTCCAGAGATTTGGTGCAGGGTGGGCTGCTGGGCTGTCCGGGGCCACATCTGTCATGCCTGGCCAGCTTGGCTCATGCTGGAGGCCAGGCTGCCTTTGTCCTGCCAGACACACTGGGCTTGGGAGACTGAGGCATTGTGTGGGATCGGGCTGGCATGTTAGCCCCATTAGGGCACCTATTGGGCTCCTGTAGCACGACAATGCCCTTGATGGGTCTATTATAGAGTGGTGCTGGCAGCTGGGGGCACGGGGATCACAGTAAATCTTGCCTGGTTAGCAGCAGCAGCCGGCAGGGCTGGGACGCACTCTTTCCCTCACAAACAGCAAGAGCATCACCCTGTGAATGTGGCCAGCATTGCCTTGCAAGCTGCCAGCACTGCCCTGTGAGCACAGTCAGCATTACCTGCTAGACACTGCCAGTGTTGCCCTGTGAACAACACCATCATCACCCTCCAAACGTGGCCAGTATTGCTCTGTGAAGGTGGCCGCACTGGCTGCAGGAGCCAGGCAGCCCTACCGCCTGGTGACCTTCACCACCAAGTGAAAGGAACAGTATCCATTGATTGCTCTGAGATGAAGCAGGATACACCAAGACTCCCAAGCAGGTAGATTTTGCCCCAGTCTGATACAACAGGGACCATCCAGTCTGTCTGACTGCTTTGAGTAATTGTGGAACAGCAGGAGGGGGACAATCTGCAAGGCACTGCATCCCTGGCTAGCAGAGGGGCTGAGCCCTGCAGCCTGGGCTCCTAAAACCAGCTCTAGTCCACAAGAAAAACATTTGCACCAAGCATCCCAGATGCCGATGAAGAGATGCTGTTCCCAGCACGGGCTGGACACACCAAAGCCTGGGAGCTCTGCAGTGCAGTGCAAGCTGTTTTGAATAAACCACACGCGAGGAGGTGTCTGTGAAGCGCCTTGCACATGGAAATGCTATTGTTGGATCAGGGGCTCCAGAGTCCCCAGATGTAGCAATTGTTCCATATCCGCACTGTGCATACACACACTCTCTTTCCCACTCACTCTGCCTGCAGCCACTCATTAACCCTCCTCAATGAAGATGCATTGGAGGGATAATTTACTGTTTAATAGACTAACTTTCCATTTGCTGTTGCCAAGCACATCCAACATATTTCTCCATGGTGCCATAAACTGCAGCTCCTCTGCCATAAAACCCTGCCTCCCAGAAAGAGCAGGTGGGTTTTCAGGATTCAGCTGATGACCTTGTCCACGGGGTAAGCAGAGACAGTGTTCTGTTGTTAGAGAAACAGGGCTTGTTCCCACCAAACCCTTTCACCCCCATTGCACTGACATCTCTGGACTGGGAAAACATCTAACCTGAGAAATAAGGAGTGTGTGAGCCTGGTGGATGAGGGAGGCAGAGGCTCTGTCCTGGTTTTGTTGATGAAGATGCCCTGGGTGCAGATGAGCATGCCTCTGCTCTGTATTTATGGCTCGCTGGCAGCTGGCTCCATGCTGGGGTGTGATCAATAAGCTGCATGCCCACTTGGGCTCATTGTGCTTCCAAGTCGCAGATGGCCTTTCTGTGCCTCGTCGGTCCCAAAGTTGTGAGCATGTGTCTCTGCATCCTTGCTCCTCCTTCCCCAGCCCTTACAGAATCACAAGCTACTAGAAAATGAAAGTCAGTTTCTGCTAAACGTGGGACAAGGGTACTCCTTCCGTCTCCACTTTGCCTCCATCACCCAAATTTCCACACTGAAGAAGACAAACTTTCAGGCTGCAGGTTCTGCAGGAAAGAGCACCAGCCCCAGAGGCATGAGCCTGAAGGACTGGCTACCAGGGTCTGACTCTGAAGAATGGCAGTAGCCAAAAATAACTTGAAAAAGAGAGGTAAATGGTTCAGCTTGCCTTGTGACAGCTCTGCTTGGCCCTGGATGCAGCAGGGACTCTCCTTAGAGCTGGAGGACCGTGCTGGGGGGCTAGCTGCAGAGCTGATTTTTGATTTTGAGGACATCCTTCCCCAGCCCTCTCACTGCTCTTTATGTTTTTGTTCACTTTATTTATAGTCCCAGCTTCCCACCTCCTCCATCTGCCAGATGTAGGCAGGGAGGAAGAAGCAGGCGTCTCCAAGCCTGCCCCCAGCACATCTGGCGCGGGGCCCCCAGGGCTGCGGGGCGGGCAGGGGGTCCCGTCCCGCAGCGTGTGCTGCCAGCCCCCTCTTGTGCTGCCGCTGCAGAACGGCCTGGGAGAGGCACAATGGAGCCAGAGGCCTTTGTGCAAGAGGGTGCCAACATCCTGCTCCACAGGGAAGCGAGGCTCAAGCTTTGTAAGCAAAAAGGTTGGAAGAAACAAACTCTAAAACAACCACAGGTCAACACCCCCATATCATAGACCTGTGCACACATCCAGCTCCATGCACCCATGGTGGCCAAAGCAGCTCGGCATCTCTATTCATCACAGTTCCCAGTGGCACAGGAGCTTCAGCCAAAAGCAGAAGACCAAGTGGGACACAATTCTTTCAGGTGGAAAAGGAGACTATCTTAATATCATGTAAGGCACTGCATGGGAGGTGGATTTACAAATTTTCCCAACAGCAAGGCAGGGGAGGCTGGTTTAGCTTTGGAGAGGAGGACCTGGGGAGGGGGCCACAGAAATGATCATTCCAGCTGTGACTCAGCAGAGAAAGGAAAACTTGTCTCCTCCCTCTGACCCAGACTAAAATTGAAGGCTGGTGCTGGGAAGTACCTGAACCTTGCCCTGTGATGCATGGCTGGGGACAGCAGCTCTTTGCACAGGAGCCCCAAAACAACCCCATCATGTTCCTCATGTGTGGGCACTCCCCAAGAACAAAGCTGGCCCGAACAGGATGGGGCCAGAGAGGTGGTGCCAGTTGAGATCCCACTCCAGGATCTCAGTGTGGGACCCAGCACGGAGATCTTGGCATCTACATGCCTGAACAGTTTATGAGCTTCAACTCAAAACCCTCACTGGAGAGATGAGCAAGCAAAACTAAACATGATAATTTATTCACTCCATGAAAAAATATTAGTTAATCCAAGCCAATGAGATTGTAAAGCCTGATAACTGGTCTGGCTGATGCCAATATCTATCGCTAGCAGTAGTCATGTTTTTTGTCTACATTGCTGCCCTAGGCAGTGAGATGCAGCAGCAACATGACAGCTCCCAGCCACACATGATAATTTAAGAGAGAAAATATCTTATTTCAACTCCAAACCAGGGCAGAGCAGTTTAAAAAAAATCAAGACAACTTGCAAAAATTGATTTAGATAGCAGTGACACTCTGAAGAACTTATTTGCAAGTCTGTGCTGTGCAATTTGAGATAAAATCTGTTTAATGAAATGAAGGTGAGCATTGCTTGTTTGCTTTGTCATGCCACTGCTGTGCATACATACCAACAGGCCAAAGCAAACAGAGACGAGGGATCCCCCTTTAAATATATAACTTCACCCACTGCTGGGTCCCAGTGGCTGCTGCCCTTTCACTTGCAGTCAAGCATTGCTTGGATTGTGGCTTCAGAAGCCAAAACCTACTCATTTTTAAAATTATGTAAGCCAGATAAAGCTGTCACTTTGAATCACAGCTTATCAGGGGGGCGATATTTGGATTTTCAGTATTGAAGATATCTGTTGTGAGTTTTTGCATTCCTTTGTTTGACATGTTCAAGAAGAGAAATGTCTCTCTAGACTCTCATGCTCACTTTGAAGTGCACAGAGGCCCATCGCCTCCTGCTCCCTGAGCTCCAGGGAGATGGGGCTCACCATTCCCATGACACCAAACTGCAGCCACGGAGGAGAAGGGGCTCGCTTGGGGCTCAGCCTGCAGGAAGGCAGCGCTGCTTTCAAACACGCTGCTCCTTCTCCTGCTTGTTTTTCAATTGCATGGAGAGGATGTTAATGAGTGTCTGAGCTATGGCAGGCAAGCCCAGGGCATTTCAAACGTGGAAGAACTTCACAGAGAAATAATCTGCATAAAATCTGAGACGCCATTATTAAGAAGGAGGAAAAGAAAATGCAAGCAGAAAGCATCCTCTTTTGGCAGCCAAGAGTGGCAAGAGAAGAATGGCCCTACAGAGAAAAATTTATTCATTTGATCCATTATTTATATAAAGTGTTCTTTGTAAACCTGATTTCCCATCACCCTGGATGACAGCAGGGGGAAGACAGGAAAAGAGGTCCAACTTCATACTTCCAAGGGAAAGACAGGCTGTCTGAGCACCCTGTATCATGCAAGTATCCCAGAGGCTTTTGAACCCATGTGCCATGGGAGGCCAGTGCCATCCCTGCAGGTGGGCAGTACCTCACCAAGCACCCCCACACTTAAGAGGATAGCTCTAGGCTTCTAAGCAGATATTTCCTTCTTTTTTTAGATGGATTGGAGTCCTTGTCCCAATGAAATTGCTTAAGCCATCAAGCAAAACCACTAAAAATAAAAGCATTTAATGTGGTGTTTTCACATGAACACACAGAAAGGCAACAGTCTGCAACAGTACTGACATAGCATATATAAATAAGGACAAAGATTAAAAATACTTTGGAAATGATAGACTCTGGGAACAGTTAGCGGCTGCTCTGGGAAGAAGCATCCTTATGAGTCATTGCACAGGGCAGACAAACGAGACACATCCAAGCATGACTAAAACTCTCCAGTGCCTGGGAGACAGTGTGAATGCATTGGGACTGCAACAGCCAGAGTCCTAGGGGCAGAATCTCTCAGCCACCACCATCCACAGCATGGTGAGCCCAGCACCAGAGACTAAAGCCCAGGGCACTGAACCCCTCCTGGGACTGTCTTGTCAGGAGACAGCACCCACCCCACGGCAGGTAAGGCATCTGACACATTCAGAGGGCCTGGCCAATGCCCCATAGGTAACTTTTCTTAGAGCTGAACAAATCTCAGCTGTGCCAGAAGCCAGACAGAGCCCCTGAGCTAGAGCCATCATTAACTGGGGACAGTGGAGTTACATTAGTCTCATCTATATGGGAGCAGTGTATTTAGTTTTAGGTGCAAGACTGCCTGGCTAAGCAGTCACTCATACAGATAGATGACACACCAAATAGGGACAATGGGAAGAGGAGGGGTGAATAAATGCTTCACCCAGCAATTGCCCCCAATGCAAGTAAGAGCAGAGCTAGCAGGAGCAGATCCAGCTCTCCCTGTGCTGCCACTTGACCTTTGTGCCTCATCTCTGCTCAGAGGCAAAGCTGAGATTCCCAAGTCTCTGCTAACAGCAGGCTGCAGGGACATGGCAAAAGTGCAGTCAGAAAAACACCGTGCCCTTCGGAGAAAAGCACATAGACAGCTTCAGCCTCTGGAGGAAATTACTACAGACATATCCAAAAAGCACATGCTCCTAGCACAGCAAACAGCCTCTGCCCTTCCTCACAGCATCATCATCAATCTGGTCCCTGAAGAACCACAGCTCGCTCTTTGCTGTGACAGAGGCTCCTAACACCAGCAACTCCCAACTCACACATCTACAATCCCTCTACCCCCTGTATTTTCAAAGCTCCAACTTGGGGTCAGACTGGGGACAAGCATCCCTGATGAAGTAGCAAAAACCATCCTTTGTACAGAGCAGCACAAAGATTTGTATCTTAAAAAAAAAAAACAACTTCATAATTAAAAAAGTGACAAATTCCAGCTAAGCTGCACAGGGCTCCAATGCCCTGTTCTGACAGCTCCAGCCAATCAGACTGAACTCCCTGTTCATATCCCAATATTCACACCTCCTGCCACCAGTTGTTTCAGAAAGCTGTCAAGAGCAAAGCTCTAACTCCTGCTGGCTGCTGGTTCTTAAAGATTAGAAGACAAATATAATTGGATTCCAGAGATTATTTGCTTTGCTAGGAAGGGCTGAGAAGTGTTTAGATGGTCCCCCAGCTGATTAAATCTTTATTTCACAGTAGTGACCCTGTGTGTATCCTACCTCACAGTGCTCGCAGACAGGTTCTTGGCAAGATTGGCTTTCTGGAGCACTTTGGCTTAACGAGACTGCTGACACTGGCCAGCTGTGACTGGGGTTTATCCTGTATCTAGGAGGTTTCATCTCATTTCTGCAGCTCAGACCAAAGAGCTGAACCCAGCTTCAGCCCTTTCCCCCAGTTTAATGATTAATCAGCCAGTTGCCTTACCAGCCATCCAGGCATCTTGAGCCAAAGCCTTTGGCACCATTTGCAGCAGATCACAAATGGATGGAGCCCTCTCTCACCTCTCTTTCACACGCAGCCACAAGACTCTGCCTGCCTCAGGCACCCTAACCTCCAAAGATAAGGGTTTTCTGCCCCAGACATCCTGCCAGCCTCCTGCTCTGCTCAGCTGAAGTCTCTCTGGGTGAACACAAAGCCAAGGCACTGCTTGTTCAGAACTGTGCCACTGAAACATGCAGGTAGTGAGCAAGGGCTGTCTCCAGCTCAAGCTAAAATAGAGGGATGAGTTTATTGGGGAAGCTGCTCTCCCCGGGCTCTACTTGAAAAGATGGCATTCAGAGCCTCTCCTTCCAGACCCATCCCATGCTCTGTACCGTTTGTGCACTTCAGCCCTTTGGAAACAGCAGAGCAAAATGGAGCCAAGAAGAAGCAGAGAAGGGCATGCCTCCAGAGGAGGATTGGAGGCAAGCTTATATGTCAGGATGTGGGTAAGGGTTACAGCCCATCATTCTCACTGCTAACAGTGGGGAAAGCAAAAACAAGCCAACGTGTTAAAAACTCAAAGCAGAAAAGCAGAAAAATACAGCCTAGCAACATTACAGAGAAAGCTGGGCATGCACACAGGGCTCTCCTTGTAAGCAACCACTCCAGCTCTTCCCAGAGCCAGCAGGTCAGACATGCTGCACAAGTTTTGGTTAAATAGTGGTTTGCCCCATATAGAATGAAATATAATTTATATACAGAAAGAAACAAATCTCTGCAATCCTTGCAAAGGTCCAGTTTCAAGAGTGCTACTGTGTTGGTGAGGGTTCTGTGAGCCTGCAGCACTCCCCTCTCAGTGCAGCACATTCTCTATTCACAGCTTGTGAGGCTGGGCAATCCCCACCCATGCACTGGTGCGAGGCATTCAGAGGGATGACGAATCCTTGGAAAGCAGGCGGGCTCGCATGCGTCTGCAGGATCCCTGTAGCAGAGAATGAGAGCAGTTGCATGCTTGAGACGCAGAATACCATGAAAAAATGGGTGCCCTGCAAGGACCCTTCCCTGGTGTCAGCCTGCCACACCTTTTACTAAAGCTCTAGATGAGGCAGTGAGGAGACAGGAACAAACTCAGCAGTCGGTCTTGGGCTGCACCAACTTCTTGTCCCACTGCCGCCCTGACAGGCTGTTAGCACCTACCCTGTGCTGCCAGCTTCCCTCTGCTTCCTGCAACAGCCAACCTGCCACCTCACAGGCAGAAGGGCTGTAAGACCCTTCAGGGTCTGGCTTCCAGCATGGCACCTGCCTGCAGCTCAGCACAGAGCAGACTGCTAAGAGCTGGGGCACCACAGGTGTCCCAGAGCCTTGAGCATGTGCTGTCACCTCGGCAGGTTTCAGCACACCAGGCTCCCCACAGGAAGAGGAATGGGGGATAAGGGGAATTGTCTCACCTCTTTCTGGCCTTCCAAAGACTTCATCTTCATCTGGGACATATGAGCAGGAGAGCCACATTTCTGTAACTGGACAAGAAAGGGCAATAGGAGTAGAGAGCTGGTAAATGAACTGTCATCCAAAGCCTTTTTTTGGAGCAAAGAGCATCTATCACCCAAATCCACTCTTGGTTTGTCTGGGCCAAAGGACAGCCCTACTGCATACAGGCAGCAGGCTGTATACAACCTGTGGAGGAGGATGAGAGAGAGGGAAGGGGGCACAAGACCATGCCCCAGGGCAGGACACAGCCAGAGAGACAAGGCTGGAGTAGAGGCCCAGTGCTGTCACTCCTGCTCTGATGCTGCCCTTGCCATCTGCTCTGCTCCCCTCAGAGCAGCTTCTCGGGACCTTATTTTATCAAACAGAAGAAACTTGGAATCCTTCTCTTGGGCAGAGAACAGCTCCCCAGGGATCACTGAAGTTGCTCCCCTCACACATTTCCCCACCAGCAGCTTCAGTGGTGCTGGGAGCAGCTCTTACCAGTTGGATGTTCTCCTTGCTGACCCGCACAGGCTCTGGTGTGGTATCCCTGCTCTTCCTCTCCAGGATAACTGGAGTTCCCAAAACTTTCCGCTGTTGTAAGAAGAAAGGGCTGTTGGCTAGTGCTTAGAGTGCAAAGTAAAAAAGAAAGGAAAGGAGCAGGATGCGTTGCTGGTAAATACTTGAATGCTGGGAAAGAAAAAAAAAAGGAAGCCAAGCTGGGACAAAGATTGCAAAGCAGAACCACCTGAAATACCACACCACTAGGCTGAGCCTGTCTGACTGTAAAGGGTTTGGGAGCTGACCTGAGGCCTGGCCAGGAGCCCAGCCTGTCAGAAGCAGGTATATGCTGCTGTAGGGCAGCCCATAATGTGCTAAAACCCGTGCTAACATGCTAGACTACATGACCAGCTGCCTGTCAATCCTCATCTCATCTCAGGAAGCAATCAATTCTGCAGAAAGATGCATAGATCCTACAGCCATGCGTTTCAAGACAATTACACTTTACACTGACAAGGCTTATTGTCACTGTGCTGCCTTTTCTGCCCCAGTGGATCTGTGTTGTTTGGCAGGTAATACTTTGAGGAGTCCCTACCCTTTGAGGGTCTCATTCAAGGCAGGGCAAGACAGAAGCAAAAAGCAGTATCAGAAATTCACAGCAGAGAGCAAGGGTCAGAGGCTGCTTTTACCTTAATGAGGCCGCTGAAGGAGCGTGAGCGGGTGCGTCGCGGTGCTGGGGATGTGGGCACATCAGAGCCAGGAGTCAGAGCTGTTGGATGCTTATTAAACTAGGAGGAAACATGAGGGCAGTATGTTAGCACAGTTATACCTGTCCCTTACTGCTGTGTGCTGCTCTACCTGCTGTCCCAAAGCTCAGTTTGTCTCCTTCACCCCCTAAAATGAAGGAGCAGCTCAAAATGGCGGGAGGCAGGAAGCAGAGGAAGGCCACACCTTCCACCCAGGATTACAGGGAGTTTGGGTGTGAAGGTGTTTTGTGCTGCCTACCAGATTAACCAAAAATGGGAGATGTTGGGAGCAGGAAGAAGGCTGGGCAGTAGCTGGAGGCTGGCAGCCACAAGTGGTGCTGACCATATTGACCAGTCTGTCTGGTGCAGCAAGTTGTCTGAGACCAAGAGACCAGTTTGTCCACTCTCTGCAGGCAACAGGGGAAGAAACTTTTCCCTTTCTGAGGGAGGAAGCTCAACAAGGCCATGAACAGGACTGGGAAACTGCTGTCTAGCAAGTCCTAAGCTTGAAAAACAGACCTCAAAATTCTGCTTGGTACAGCATGGACACCTCCTCCTCCTCTCTTCTTACAGCTCTGCCCCTTACACAGCCCAGAGCCCACTTTCCCCAAGTCCTGTGCCCAGGACTGTGCTGACAAGCACACCCTAAGATATCCCTCTTCCCCACACTACCTGCCGGATAAGCTTCTTCTTCTTTGCAGAGTCAGGCATATTGTGGACGTGGAGGAAGAGCTCCTTCAGTGCCTCCTCCGTGCGCTGCTGGGTCTCCTCCTGATGGCAAGAGTCCAGCCGGCTTCGCTTCTGAGACTTGAGGGGCTGCAGCTCCTTGGAGCCCGAAGACGTCAGCAAATCCAGGTCGTCCTGGGAAAGCGGGGACAGGAATCGCTTGCCATGCTTTAATCCCAACGAGCCACCCATCTGAGCCAGGCTAGGAAGAGTCTCATGAGCTGACTCAACCCCAGTGAATGCACAGGGCTGTGTTTTCCCTACCCTTCTGCAGCAGCACTGCATCAGCAGGCCCCGTGCCAGGAAGAGGTGACAGCAATACAAAGGTGACCCCATTGCTTCTTCCCTCCCCTCCTAGATGCGAGCTGCAGAAGCCCTTCCAGGCTTGAGAAGGGTCAGTGCAGCTCCTTGCCATGCATCTTCCCTCTTTTGCGCTATATGAAGCAGGGAAGCATTGTGTGCATTGCTAGCAAGACACAAATGTCCCAGTGGCAGCAAGTAGCCTTTATCTCAGCACTTCTGCCAAGCATCCTGGCCATGGCAGCAGGCATGTCTGTCTATTTGGAAGGCACAGCCCTGTGAAGGAGCAGGTGCTGCATGTACTGGGCACAGGGAGCAGGTTTGCTGCTAAGCAGGAGCTCATAGCTTTCTTTCCCTGTGCTTTTGATTAACAGATGCTTCAACTCTGCCCAATTTCCCTAATGCAGCAGCCTGCATTACCACACCATATGCTTCTCTTGCTCCTGCCCTCTGACAGATCCTCTTTCATGACTTGTTTGTTTTCAGCTTCTATCACTCACAAAGACCCCTTCATAGCATCACAGCCTCTGCCCTTTGATGGAGGGCAGGCACTGCATTAGCTGGCCTTACCTTTGATGTGTGGGCTCTGGATCCCAGATAGTGTAGCCTGGCACACTCCCGGATGTACACTGGAGCCTGTGAACAGGCCAAATGTATGTTTAACATCTTTGGCCTTGAGGTAACAGTGGCTGCAGCAAGAGCTGCTTTTCAACCATACAGCTCAAGTTACTCGTATCAAGACTCAGCCGTTCTGGCCAAACAAAGCCATGGAATTTCATGTCCCCAATGCACTCCGTGTTCACAGTATCCATTAAATGCAGACATTCAGCACAAGTGGAACAAGAGTAGGGAAAAGTTCCTGTGAAACCCTCCTCTAAGTAATTGCCCTAGCTCTGAGCTGGCCAAACTGGGGCCTGACAAAGAAGATGGAAGGGGAACTCTCCTCGGGAGGACTCTACAGTGAGCAGATGCCTCCAGTGAACCAGGAAGGCCCTGAGAAGTCAAGAGACTGTTGTAGAAACATTTCCTTGGAGGAACGGTTGAAAGCCCCACACTCCTGACTGTCCTACCAACAGCACCCTGCTCAGAGCTGGACAGTGCCTGTAACAACAGTGGGCTGATGACCATTTGCACAGAAATTCACAGAACAACCCACTGCATCAGTTATTCTGCTCTTGGCAGCACTCAGGCAGGACAAATCCCTTCCATTTCCTTATCCTGCCAGAACCTGAGTGCAGCCCAGTGTGTACCTGCCCTCGGGAGCCAGGTTTCCTGCGGGCAGCAGGTGCTGGTGTCCAGCAGAGGGGAGTGTTACACTGCACCATGCTGCTGACCTGCCCTGGCAAAGCCACCTCCAGGGCTGCCTGCCCAGCAAAGACCTCCTTCCTAGTCACTACAGGAACAGTTTCTTGTAGAAAGTCTCCTTCTCCTACCACAGAAAAGAGTCCACAGAATATACACTCAACATGTGGGATCTGTCTGGACAAGAGGCATTCAGTGTCCTGGTCATGGAGGCAGGAGAGCAAGATGCCACGGCACACGTACCTTGAAGAGTTTCTGAGAATGTTTGATCATGAAGGTCACTCCATTGTTCAGCTTTGTGATATTTTCCTGAAGGTCATTTGCTGTCACCTGGCAAGGGGACACAGCCAAAGGCACATCCATTAGAAGGGGAGGAGAAGGGGTCTTTTCTGGGGCACAGACCCATACAGTGCCACAACAGGAGATCTACTCTGACAGGCAGGGCTTATAGCATGCCAACAGCAGAGCTCACAGAGCCAAAGTTACTCTGAGAGAAGATTCAGATAGCATTGGTGGCCAAGCAGCTCACCAGTAGCATAAGAAACCTCGAAGAGAGATCTGCATGGTTTTCTGAAGCTGACATTCTAAGAAGAAGCATGACTGTGCTATGCTTTCAATTTTACTTAAAAAGAAGATGCATAAGCTGCAAATGAGACCCATGGCAGGTCTAGGCTGAACACTGGGACTGAGTCCTGCCAGGAGGCTCCCACCTCTCCATCACAGCCTCCAATCCTCACATCATTGTGTCAGTACTTAACTTTCTCATCTTGGTTTTTCCCCTGCCAAGCCTGTGCTTTTTACCTTGCAATATCCCACCCACAGACACTGAGGCATTGCTCACATTTCTGGGCCATAGGATGTGGGGTGCAAACATGAGGGCAAGGTTGTGGGCAGACATCTTGTTCTTGTCCTGCTTCTTGGCAGTCTGATAGAGCAAGTCCAGCAGCAGTTTGAGCAGACTGCGGTTGGGAGCGGGAAGGATCAAAAACAGCAGCTGGAGGGCTTCAATTTGGCGCTCTTTGTCTGGAGTGCTGGTCTTATTCCCCTTCTCATCAAACAGCGTCAAGTCTGCCAAATCACAAGGCAGAACATGAAGGACAGACATTACCTTCCCTCAGAGCAGTCTGTTGCAATTGCTTATCCTTTCCTCTTCATATGCAGATCCTCTACAAACCCCTGCACAGTTCTTGGCCCTCCATCTCTCTTCCCCCCAGCTCCCAAGCTCCCCCACTCGATGTGTTAATCTATGCTACTCCTCCCACAGAACAACAGAGCTGCTAAGAGCTGTGATGGCTTGAAGGCAAGATGGGGGAAGTTCACATAAGGTACTTCAATAACAGTTATTAAATACATAGAAACCACAGCTTGCACAGAACCCTGGACATAAAACAGATGCAGACCCAGGTTATCATTGTGGGCTTTACACTGTGGTATCTGAGAGAAGAATGGTCTAGACAGACTTGGTCTGATTAATCAGCTCTAGTCTTTCCATCACCAGGCTGAGATGGCAGGAAGATTCCTTCTTAGGCAGCCTTTTAGGAATATATTTCACAGCCTAGTGTGCTTTCTAGGAGGCCAGTTCCAGTCCTTCCACCCATCAGCCTCTTGCTGCCCACTCACCTGCAATTTTGAGATGGGCATGGAAGTGCTTGTGCGTCAGCAGTGGCTCTGGTAATTCACCCAGGAACATCTTAAGTAGGGTGGCCACATCATTGGAATGGAACTCCCCAGAGTCCAGGTCAATATCTGTCCCGCTGTTCAGAGCATCCTTTAGGATCTGTTGCCTGATGCTGTTGCCTGGCACTCGAAACAATCCTTCTGCTCTTAGATCTGCTCCAGAGGGGAGAAAAAAGGGCACTGAATAATCAGAGGCTGATTTCCCACCTTCTTACTACAGCAGTTCCCTCCTCTTTCCAGGGCTTGACAGCAAACCTCAGTGAACTGCATTCAGAGACATGACTCCAAGCTGTCTCCCATCAGTACAGAAAGTCCTTGTGCATAGGGAAATAGACCAACATATCTGCTAGGCAATTCTGGGGAACAATTGCCCAGTGCAGTCCCAAACTCCTGCTGCTGGGGAGCTCATAGCTTGTCACTCTGTCTGCATCAGGGACCTGAGGTGGGCCACACAGATACCCATTGGGATAGGAAGACAGCAAACAGAGCCACTTACTTTTGTGCAGATACTCGATTAGCTGGGAAACCTGTGCAATGCCTTCTTCTGTCAGTGGTGAGCCAAACACCACTCCTTTCTCTGCAGAGCAGAAGACAACATGTTCAGACAGATCAGAACCCAACAGACACAAAAATGAATGCTCCCCAAAGAACAGGATTTCAGCATGCAAAGACCAGTGCCCCAAAATGTTGAGGGTGAAGGTCACAAGGATCCTCACAAATGTGAGATATCACAAACACTCCAAAATAAGTGACTTCATCTCACCATGCTGTACTCACATGGGCTTCATCATCCTGCTTCTTACCTCACTTTAATCACAGCTTTTATCAGCTAAAGCAAATATTCTCTAGCCCTTGAAGAAAAAACAATACCAGAACAGATCCTTCAGTTTAAAATGGCACAGAATCTGCAAGCCTAGACATTACAAAAAGAGCAAAGTGGGAAAAGCAGATGTAAGAGCCTGGACTGCCCTGGTGCCTGCCACATTGGCACACTCCTCACTGTGACAGAAACATCCAGATTAATCCTCACTGTGGCTTGACACGAAGTGGAACAGAAAGAAGAGTTGCAGCTATGAGTTTATGGGAGAGGCAAATAAGCACTACTGGGGAGAGCAGACATAATCTGACTGGCTCACACTAGCTTCCTTTTCAGCAAAGTAATAAGCTGGGCTCCTCTCACTCTTGGAGTCTGTTCCCATTTTATAGGATTGAGATTGGGCATGAGCTGCCAGCTCCAGAACCCCAGTAAGCAACACAGGGTATAGACCCAATAGATGGAAGCAACTGAACTGGAAGGAAGGGGATCCCTGCAGGGAAGGGATGAGACGATATGAAGTCCATTTAACTAAAGGGCATCTGTTGAACCAATGTGGAATACTCTTCTTGTCCACAGAGGAACTTCCCAGGCGAGACAGTGATTATTCAAGACAGTGTTTTCTAATAAATGCAACCTTGCTACTGAATGGATTTTTCTGTCAAACACACACAGTATGATCTGTCCCTCAGAAAGTGGAGACAACTCCCAGAGATTTCACTGGCAGCAACCAGAACTCTGGGCACCACACTTCTTCCCTCAGATGCATATAGGTTTGGACTGGAGATAAGATACTGGATAGACTGTACCACAACATCTGACTGGAACTGGAACCAGGTACAGAGCTGGTTTGTCCTGCCCTTGTACTTAGGCTTCAAAGAGACAATAGATATAAGAAAAGGATACTCCTCCCTCTCCATGACCAGACTGTCAGGAACATGGGTCACTTCTGAGGGCAGGCTGGACACTTGCACCATTTGCACTGAAGGTTTCTCTCCTTACTGCTACAGCTGAAAGCCCAGCAATCCAAGCAATGCACTGGCTGGTCTGATAAAAGTTATCTCCCCCACAAGCTTTCTCTTGCTCTTTTTTCCCCCTCATATCTCATTTTGATTTTACTTGCTTTTGGTCTCTTGTACTACAGATCTTACTGCTCTGTGGTTGCTCTGGGGTGTTGATGCTCACAGCATGTGGGAGAGACCTGGTTAACCCTATGCACTTCTCTAGCAGCCATCCTGTGTAACTAAATTTATTCCGCCTGAAGAATGTTCTGCTTTCTTCTGGGACTTCTGAAATACATGGTAAGCCACCAGGAACTCCAGCCTCCTGTTAAATCAAGAACTTTCTGACCTCACTCTGATAAAGCACATGCTTCAGTCTGCAAGAGAAAGGAAGGCAATGCGAGCTCTTGATCCACACGAAAGATCTGAAAGGTTTGAGTGCAAAGGGAGAGAATGATTGGCAAAAGATTCTTGTCCTTGAAGAAAACTAAACTCATTAGACATTCAACAGATAGAATCAACAGTGGCCAGGAATAGAAAAGGAAAATACATCTTGAGACATGCAGGGCCTGACAAATTCGATTTAGTTTTGAAGTCAGAAGCTGGTATCTGAATGAGAATTTGATTCTCAAAGAAACTTGAAAGATGTGTCTGGAGAATGGATGCTGCATTACAAAGGCTTAGATGTTATTGTACAATTGCTTCTGAAACTAAGCAGCAGCCAGAGATTGAGTTTCCTGATGCTCAAAGAAGTTGTAAGTATTTGCAGTTTCATCAGCTCTGAGCTCCATGGTCCTTGGCCTCTGGCTTTGAAGAAATAAAACTTGTTTGTTCTAGCTGGTCTATAAGATGAAGAAAAACAAATGATGGCTCCAAGATGAAACACACAGTACATGAAACTGATTTTCTCTGTAGGCACAAACTTCTTTTTCTCAGAGTTTGGCCAAGGAGTTCACAGACAGTGCCTGTCAATGCTGGGAGACACTGCTGTTGCAGCCTGGGAGTGCAGCCAGCAGACTTGGAAACATCTGCTAGCTGTAGTGACACATGGCCATGGAGACATCTGAATAGGGAAAGGCAGAGCTCTTGGGGAAAAGAGTTAGCAGGAGATGTCAGGTCTGATAAGAGCAGTGCTCCAACAGAGTACAGATAATTTAATAAAAAATTGAGCTGGAGAAGACTCACCAGCCCCTACTGGAAAGTTTTGAAAAGAATATGGGGGTTTCCATACACACTAAGAAAACACTTTCAATTTGGTTACTCACTCACTCACTTCTGTTTGTCAAGTGACTAGTGCTTGAGTTTAAGATGTCCTGCTACTCTTTAGAAAATGCAGAAGCAGTAACAGGTATGAGCACCTAAACTGCAGTTTAGGGGCAGCACAAACACCTGTTATTATGGAGCAGCAAAGTAAGTCATGGCAATATTAAGTAATTCTCATCTAAAGATGCTAAAAGACTTGAAGTCTTTTATTTTCCTAGGGTGAGTGTATGTACCAGGATTCTTGCTGGGTCAGACAGAAGCCCAGGGCTGAAGCCGCCACCAGAAAATTCTGCCTGATGAGTGGGGCTGCAAAGCTTGTCCTTATGAAACACAATGGAGGAATAAGCTTGGTAGAATCAAAAACACTTAGAGAAATTATATAATGGTTGAAGACAGAAAAAAGCTGTAGTCAAACTGTGCCATAGCAATAGATCCCTTCTCTGAGATACTCACGATAGCAGAACTGCTCAAAGGAAGGAGAAAACTTATCAGAAGTGTTCAACCTCAGGCTGCCAACATCTGAAGACAGCTCACAGCTTCTCTGCCAGCAGCCAGCCACTCTAAGCTGGGAAACGAGAGCTGAGGAGGAATGTGAGGGGCCCAGATGGAGGCTGCTTCTGTCTAGATGAGTGAGAAGGTTTAAATGAACTTATCAGGAGAACCAGGCTCCCCTTGAGTGTGGGCAAAGGTGGGAGAAGACACACACACACACACGCACACACATCTAGAACACCCCTTTTAGTTTCAACAGAGCGGTAAATGCCAGACATTGAAGAGGAAAGGATCTGAACACAACCACGCTCAAAAGAAGACTTCTGTGAAGGGCGCAGGGCTAAAGTTTCACAGCCAACACAGCTGAACTTGAGAGAAAATAAAGAATAGTCAGTTTAGCAGAAGAAAACTCCAGTGGAATTCTTGTTTAAGAGAGAGAGAGAGATGTCACCTCCCAGAGTTGAAACTGGGCTTCATCAGACAGTCTGCAGAGCTTTGTCACAGGATTAGGATGTGGATCAGAGCAGCACTAGCGTTTGGATGGAAGATGCTTACAGATTTGAGATGCACAGTGGGCAGCAGACCCACTGAAGCCAGTCTGACATACACTACAGCAATAATTCCAGAAGAAGGGTATTCTCAAAGTGCAGAGCATTTCCAGGATCAATTTCCTGGCCTGTTTTGCTCCTTTCTAGAAGTGGCATCCCCAGACACTATGAAACCATGGTATTAAGCATTCCACACGAGCTCGAAGCTAGGGGCTGAAAGTTTTGTAAACTAAGTGTAACAAACGATGACAACATCACTCTAAAGGTATGCTCCAGATTTTGTGCCATCGATACTCACCCTTGCGCTTCAGGGACATCAGAGAACGAAAAAATCCAGAGGCTGTGCTGTTTGCCCCAGGCAGCTTTGAGTCCTCCTCTCCCATTAGCTGGGCCAGCTCTGCCCCTGGCAAATCAATGAGCCTGGTAATGTTGCTGACAACCAGCTCTGTGAACACCTCTGGTTTTTCATGGCGCAGCTTTTCCACAAAGAAGTCAGGATTGAAGATGATCGGGTGGCTGCGGAGGGAGGAGTCATTGCAGATGACAAAATTGCAGATGGCATCACTGAAAAAAGGGAAAGAGATAAAAAAAAGTGCAGTAACTCCTCATCACTTTGGTTTTTACAGCCAGCTGGTCTGCCCTGAAGGAGACATCTGCTGACATGGGAGCTACCAGTCTACACCAACAGCACTGTCTGACTTTGGTGAGTGTTCAGCACAGCATAGTTACATTTCCCTATGGAGCAAAATAATTTCTGGACTGTTTGTACAACACAGCCTAAGACTAGCACCCCACAGCATGATGGTGGCATAGGCAACACATGACAACACCCAATAAAAACTTCCATTACATCTACATCTCTGCTACTGTATCTGCATCGTACTAGCTCTGGCAGAGATGACACCCAATATTTTACATTAACTTATTGCTTTAAGTTATAAACAGGTTTGGTTTTATCTGCCTTCCGACCCAGAAATTCACTCCCAGTGGCCTGAAAGTCTGAAAAACAACCTAGATTTTTTAACGGCCAGCTTAGATTCATCAGCTTTCACTGCCATTCCATCATCCTTTCTACATTTCTATCAACAAATAGATAGTTCCCATGTCCTGGGACTTTGTTTTTACTGTCATAAATGTGCAACAACATGGAACCCTCAGTTTTGCTGTAGTGTGGTCAAATGCTCCCAGGTGACATGCTGCCAACGCTTTGGTTACTGCTCTCTGCCAGCTCTGCATTTTGAGTCTGGAGCAAGTGAGAACTCATTGTTATGAGCTATGCAAGATCAATCCTTGAGGAACCCCTGCTCAATTTTCACCTAGATCACCCCTTTTCAGCTCATCGAGTTCTTACCAATTTGTCATCCCTTCATGCCCTTTTTATCTCACCTCCCTACTTTCTTACTTACACCTACTTTTTTAATTTCCCAGCTTCTCATGTGGCATGGGAAAAGGGATGCACCCAAGACACTGCTCAGCTAAGAGTTATCTTGAACAGGTACATAACCCTACCAGAGGATAGGTACATTTACTATGTTGAAAATCACATCAAAGGATTATCAAAGAGATATCTCATGTTAATCAGCACTCTTAATGCTCATACTTTTATCCCAATTTCCATCTACCTCTAGGTCTTCCATTACCATCTTCCTACCACTGTTTCAAACGTTTTCATGTTTCTTAAGTCAAGCCCACAGGCTAGAGTTACCCAGCTTGCCTTTCCTGCTAGTCTTTTACCTGAAGTGGGAATTAGTGTCATTATTCTCCAGTCATGAGCTACTGTCCTGATTTCATACTCAGCTATAAAGGGGCAGCCTGGCTCTGGGAGGAGGATGCCTACCCATTCAGCTTGCACATACTGTGTGTTCACCCTTTGACATTCCTCAATCCTTTAATCATTCTTTAGCTCTTATATAACACTTTCTACGCTTTCTACATCCATCCTGTGAGTTCTCACTGGACACCATTTTCCAAGAGCAGCTGCCAAGTGCACAGTTAATAGGAATGCTGTGCTTATGTACCAGGGATCATGTCAGTTCCTTAGATGCTGATGTGGGGCAGCAAGTGCTCTGCTGAACACTCTCAAGCCCATAAAGGTTTTCCCTTCTAAACAGGCTTTTCTACAGAAGACTGGAACACCCTGATCTTCCTCTTCTCACTGCTGAAGGGTGGAGACCGTGGTGCTGTGTTCAGACCGTTCTGGGCATCCCTGTTCACTGCTCAGCAGAAGTACCACCAAAAACGTTTGCAGCCCACTGACTCAAGAAACAGAATGGTTCACTACTAGCTCAGAGACTTCAGCAGCTTCCTGTTCTGATGTAAACTGACAGTAGATCATGACAGGAAGACATCAAAGCACATACTGGCAAGCCACCTGATCTCCAGCCCACCTCCATGCAGGATCTGTGAACCCAACAGTTCTCTGAGCTACTGCTGAACGCTTTTGACCTGAAAGACTATCTCCAGGATTTCCAGGATGCGTGAGCAGAATAACAGAACAGAAGCTGGGACTCAGGCTCCACAAGAAGAAAGATACTTGCTGAAACAAGAGGAAATGAGGTTCTCAGCAAGTCCTGCATCGTGAGAATCCATACCAAACCCCCTCCCCTTTACACTGCTCTCCACGGATGCCAAAGACGCCTTCAAGAGGATGGAGAGGAAGAAGGTCTGCAAGGCAGACTGCAAGGCAATCTGCCAGGTCATCTAAAATTTTAGAAAGCTCTTAAAGGCTCCCAGCTGCCTGGCTCAGTGGCCTAGCAAGCATGCTGCTGATTCCAAATGGGGGCCATATTTTGCTCAGCACCTCCCAGCCTGTTTTTCAGCAGTTTTTTATCTGCAATAAATCAAGACCAAAACGCAACAATTCGGTATCAGCTGCCAAAAAGCAACTGCCAATTGATCTGATCATATTCGCATTTCATTGCATAGGGCTACAATGCACAAACAAGTGCCAGCTCTGCCCATAATGTGGAGCAAGCCCTTTGCCTGAAACCCATGACAACTCATTCTGTGGCAATACAGATCCTGAGAAGGGTTAATAGCAAGTGTATAGGCCCACTGACCCTGCCTGCAATGATCCGTGCACTGTTATTCACTCACTAGCAGTTTTGTTTCCCCACAGAGAAGATATGCAAATACTTTGCAGCAGTTACATCAAGCATCACAGATTATCTCTTCCCTCTGACAATTAGGTATCTAGATTCACAGAAAGAAAATTAAACTATTTTGTCAACTACCACTGACTGCTATGACTTCTCTGCACAGCCTGTGTTACAAGTCGTACAAAGTCCAACAACATTTAATGCAAAAATAAATAGAAAAAAGTAAATTTCTTACATGAGTGCTGAGAGCTTTTGAAGAGGCATTAGGAAGCAGAGACAGAGAAAAGAACTTGCTCCTTGTTTCCAGCAACAAAAGAAACCTGCCTGTCCCAGCACAGCCTATGCAAATTCCACGCATGCTACGAGACACAAGGGCGCATTATTGGGTCTGAAAGGCCCCCTTGGCACACACTGGGCATCAGCCTTCACACAGGGACAAAACAGAAAAGAAAAGCTGGACAAATTGATTCATGTCTCTTGCCAAAGGCTGCGTAGCTGGAGTTTAACTGCAAATAATTCCTACATAGAAACCAGGGTTTTGAATTAGGACCAGCGTGGTATTAAGTGCTTTCCACCTGTATCCAAGAGGAATCCACAAAATAGTTCCAAGTCTACCCTGTGTTTACCATGAGTAAAACCATGCAAACACATTCCCAACAGCATCCAAGCACAACCGATGTTGCAGCACTGGCAGGACAACAGCCAAGTCCCTTAACTGCACAACCCTGTGCCCAGAAACCTTGCTAGAAACACTCTCTGCACCTGCCTTTCACACTTTCAGATCCTTTCAAAGACAAAGCCTGTAGATCAGCCCCTCAGAGCTGGAATCAGCACCTGGCCATTGCTACCATTACTGTGCCACCATGTGCCGTTCATCCACTTCAGGACTCCTGTTCCATGTTTCTCTGGATTCCTGTCCAGTTTGCCTGCCTGCTGCAGCTGAGACCAGCCTTGTATACGCTTATTGTGACATGGCACTTCAATGAGCTACTTAATTTTGAAAGGTCACTTTATTAGCAGCTCTTCCTTGCACAGAAAATTTGCTTTTGTATCATTATTGCTAATCAAAATGGAAATGTGAAGCCAACCCCTATTTCTGAGCAAAGATAAAGCCCCCACTGGCTTTACACACAATAACCCTGCCAATCCTCACTGCTGCACACACCATAACCTTCAGAAAGAGCCATGTGCCCCATCTGCTGTTTTCATGTTAAAAAAGAGAGATGGATGTACTCTACCTACACTCACAGTTTATATAACAGCAGCAAAGGGGAGACAAACATGTATTCATGGAGTTTATTGCCTTTTTTTTCCCCTTGCTTGCAATTACAGTTACATTTTCTATATGCTGTGATCTCAGATTGCTTTACGACATTGTCAAAAGACAATAAAATAAAGGAATAAATAGCTTCCTCTTCAGTCTCATGAATATAATCAAATCCCAATGAATAATAAAACCTTGTTCTAATAGGGTTGTGATTAAGACAGCAGATTTAAAAAAATGGGTCCTATATTGTGCTGAGATTCTTGCCATTCTAGTATCCTTCAGAGGCAAAGCCTGTGATCCCAGCCAAGTCACAAAGAAAGCTGTCTGTCACACACAACGTTTTTGCTTCAGGCATGACAGCCCCATCATTTCAGGGGGAGTGGATGGTGCAGGAGGTCAAAATCATGATGGATCAATTAATCCCTAAGGTAACTAGATCCAGGCCAGGGAAATGCCTTGGAAACTAGGACAAAAATAAGACTTTAACTGCCAAAACCTGGTGATCAAACCTGTGGTGCAAGAGCTCTGCAAGCAGGCAGATTACTTCACGTGGCAGCAAGTTTGCATTCGGATAGGTGAGATGGAGCTGATTTTGTGGCTTTCACACACATTTCACAATGTTCTAAGTCCACACATGTGGCAGAAGAAAGGTTCAAGAAACATGAAATAGAGCATAAGGAGAACAGAAGGCAAGAAAGAAAGAAAAGGAAGAGGTGCATTTGGGGCAAGGCATCAGCTGTGTTTGTCTAGCTGGGAAAGTGGATACACCGAGAGCTAAAGATTTCAGAGGAGTCTGACATGCCTATTTCAATGGGCAAAATCCACCTCCAGTGCCATTTTGCACACTTTGTACGTCATCACTAAGGCCCTATGCTTCAGACACACCACAGAAGCTAAGTTTTACCATGTAGGAGTAAAAGGATTAAAGAGCTTTTGAAAATAAGAGGCAGATAATAGAAGAAAATCTCCCTCTATAATAACAAAATCTTTAGATTATAAGAAAGAGCCAGGCTGCTACCAAATACTAAGAGTAGGGTGATAAGCAGGCAGTGCTGAAGAACACAAAACATGAACAATTCTCTGCCTGGCTAAGCACAAAGGGACACGGGACAGATGCGCAGAGGCTCGGATTTCCCCAGGGAGGGAGAAGTACCATTGTTTCCTATGCTGTGCCAGAGTAAGGAATCAATTAATGAGGATGTCTGAAGACAGTGTTTCCAGAGCCAGATAGGAGCCATCCCAGATTTTGCAAAGAGATGAAAGAACCATAGTGGAATTATATGGATTCATTTTAAGTACAAAAGGGCTGGAAGACAAATTATTTCCTAGATTGAAAAAGAATAAAAGAATAAAAGTAGTCTAATGGGAATGGACTGTAGAGACTTTAAAAGTGACTCGACAGTTAAAGTTGCTCTGAGGGATGTACTTCAGACTGACATTCTTGTAAGATGGTGTAACAAAGATCACATTCAGGCCTCAGACTTGGCACTGTAACGCTTCATAGGATGACTGATAAGCCTCTGAAAAATGTCAAGAAAAACACGCAGTAATTTTTGCCCAGGGTTATACTCATAAGGTCTTCAGGGGCAGAATCCTTTTGTAATGAGTACACAGTGGGTGCCAATCCTTGCCTACTGTCTCTAGCCTTGACACAAGTAAGCCTTATGAGATAACACTGCCTTTTAAATTTTTGCTTTGCTTTCTTCACTTTTAAATAGCTTACACAGAGTGATTCAGCCTTTTGGCTATGACAACCAGATAATAATATACAATTTAAACAGCAAGGAGCTGGCTAAGAAAGCTGCTGTTATGTGATGGTGGCCTGTGCTCAACAACCTGGAACTAATGCAACTCCTGGCAACCTTTTGGAAACCAGGTATATTGGTTATCCATGTCACTGCTATCATCTATGAATTCAAATTCTGTGTTAGTAAACGACTCAGAGTAGATCTTGGCAACATTGGCTGCACATCTGTGAACGTAGAAGAGATGGACCTATCTGAAAAGATAAAAGCATTCAGAGGGGTGGGGGTCTGTGCTTTGGAAGAAAATGAAAATGCAATATATTACCAGCATCAAAGAAAAAACCAATAACAAGACAGCTTGATATATGTGAAACATCAAGAATTTGCATTTCAGCATGAAATTTCTCAAGTTTGACCTATGTGAATTCCTTGTGATATTTTTAATAATAGCCACTGGAATATTTTAAAGTCAATCAAGCTGTACTTCAATCAGCCATCACAACATCAGAGCATCCAGATGCCTTCTAGTGCTAGGAGGGAAAGAACCAAGGGGTGCCTTAGAGAGGAGCTGCACGTCCACTGCGTTGATCCTCATCAAGTCTTCTTCCCAGTACCACCATCCCAGGTCTGGGTGCTCCCACACTCTGTGATGGCACAACTGACTACTCAACACCCTGTAAAAAATGCAGAAAGGCAGCTACCACCAGAAATCCAGTAATTTTACACTAAAGATGTGCAAGCTCATCTGCCTGCCTTAGGATCAGATTAACACAGTCTAACAGTGTTAAATAGGAATGCTGCTCTGATTCTCAGGACTGTCAATACATTTGTGTCTCTATTTTAATATAAACTCCTACTGGGAGCAGCAATAGAAGAGGAGCCTTAGATCCAATCCTGATCTCACTGAAACCAGCACCAAAACTGAATCTTTTTAGATGGCAGCAGCTGCCTCTTCTCGTTACTGATGTGCTCACTTTTATCACTGTGGCATTGGGAACCTCGGTCACAGCTGGGGGCTCCGCTGTGCTCCGTGCTGCACAAACAGAACAAAGGCAATACCCTGTCTTTAGAGGGCTGATAGCTAAATCTGAAATGAATGCTGGAGGGACAGAAAAGAGAAGGAATCCCAAGAGAAGAGGCAGCACTATCAGTCAGCATGACTGATATAACTGAACTCTGCCAGCTTTTCTGTAGACACTATTAAAAAGGAGGGCGAGGAAGGACAGGAAAAATAATCAGGTCACACTGCAGACATTTAGAAGAAATCCAGCTTTTGTGCGAGAGGTTACATGGGACTGAGCATAAAGGAGCTGGTTTGAAAGCTATCAGGGATGGCTGGGATATGGGAGGAAGGAGGCAAGAGCTGAGCTTCACACACTGGCTGGGAGCTGCTGGTGAGGCAGAGACAAGGGAGCAGTGCCAGGGAGCTGGAGAAGCCTGGCAGTGCCACAGGGCACTCTGTGGCACATCCAGACCCTCACTGCAGGGTAGGATACAGCCTGAGGAAGCCCCACAGCCATTTCCCACCGAATATCTGTCTGCCGTATCCCCAGTGTGCTGGTGGGTACTTTCCAGCTGCCAATAATGATAGCATTCCCTTGCTTGTCTCCTTTTAAAATGTGTCTACCCTCTTTATTTCACCATGTTGAATGTACTGGATGGAAGTAAATAACAGGCATGGCCCAGTCCTACCTATACCTCTTTGGCCTCTAGCAATCCAAAATTGCTGCATGCACCTCTGATTGTCACCCTTACTCTTGAGGGTAAGAATCCTCAGGCATCCTTCAGAGGCAGGATGAAATGGAGTTCAGACCAGCAAAGACACACCATCTAGATGCTTATCAATCCCGTAGCTCCAAGCTAGTGTCCAGGTCAGAGCAGAACTACCATCCATAAACAGCAACCCATAACAATCAGGTTTACTTCTGACATGAAAAATTAAGCACAGCAAAGGTAATGAGCTATTGTAGCAGTCTGGAAACTCAGAGCAACCCAGCAAGGTAGGACAGATGTTTTTCCTCCAGTCTTCCCACAGGATGATATCCAAAACTGGTAGCACCAGCTGGTGCCCAGAACACACTTGGGAATCCCATCCCACCATCAGTTGGTAGGTGTTTGAGCAAAGCACTACAATCTGAGTACAGTGTGCTGCAGCACTCACAGGTTTGCTTGACTGCAGTTGCTTTTTCTGGCCTGAGAAGATACTGAGACCTGGGTCAGGACCCACAGCCCGCTCCTCACAGTACTGCTGGTGAGGTTTTGTAGTCACAGCCTGGAAAATACAGAGGACGAAGGTATCCATCTTGGATACCAGCTATTGGCTCCATTCACTACACCTCTCTAATTCCACAACGCTCCAGAGGTGCAGTGAACAAGCTGCATCCTTGCATCTGTGTTTTGTATCACAGTGGTGTTTGCAAAGGATGATAGCACATCAAATCCCTCCTCATCAGCAAGCCTCTGCAGACACCACTGAGTATGTCAGAGGCCACATCCCTTGCTCCAGATGTGTAAACTCTTACAAGCTGGAATTGTGATGAGGAACACCTGGATGCATGCCAGCATTTAAATAAGCTGGTGACATCTGGTCAGGGCTGCCGAGGCACACAGATAAACAGGCTGGGCCCGCCACTGAGCAGCACAGCATGCGGCACCAGAGAGACAGAGACACTCAAAGCAGCCCAATTAACTCACCAAACTGAGCAGTGAGGGGGCCTAGTGCTTGTGAAGGGGATCTGGGCAGGCTAGGATGTCAAAAACTGGAATACTGTACACAGATAGCAGAATTCATATGACGATAACCTATAGTGTCACTTTATGCAACTCTGGGGAGATACAGCTTCTCTTCCAATCCTGCCTGACAGTCCATCTCTGCATCAACTGCTTCACTGCAGAGCCCAGGGATGTATTGTGATATATTTATACATGCTCCAGGGGCCACTCAAGAGAATGCAGAGTAGCATGTGCGTGAGGAGAGCTCCAGGAACCCCCAAGAGCTTGTGAGGATGTTCCCTAAAAGGCTTCCTGCTCTCCAAGGCACGGAGAGCACAGCATGCTTGTCTCCTGCTATAAGACAGCTTGCAAGCAGGGCTGCAGGAATGCGTATATGGAAGTCCCAAACCATAAAGCTGCATTTCAACCTTGAGTATGAGTCCAGAAAAACAAAAAGGAAAACTAATGCCATTTCCCCTGAGAAATTCCTGCCTCTGAAAATCAGAGCTGCCACATTACCGCTCAAGAAGAAAGGATGTTTTGGCTGGAGTCCAAATTATTAGAGCTTTATGGGCCAAAAGCAAACACATTAAAAGTTCCTGTAAGCCAGCTGGCAGGCAATTATTAAGCAGCTTATCACATTCCCTGCTATCTATAGTTTCTGAAAATAAAATTTATGAGGAAATTCTAGATGGCTTAATTGCAATTACCTAGTGTAGAGGTGAGAAAGGCTGGGAGTCAAGGAATGAGGGTTTTGCACTTTGGAGCAAAGGGCCCAATGCTCTTGTCAGACACCACAGTAAGTGTGATGAATTACCAGCATGGGAGGCCAGGGACACACTAGACCTGTGAAGCTTTGAAAAACTTCAGCCTATTTATCCCACTAGGCAGCCACATTTCCTCCCGTTTCTCAGCCCATGCTGACACCAAGAACCCTCAGGGGAACTCAGGAACCCATGGTGTCAGTCCCTGGGATCACAGTGCAGGTTTGGAAACAGCAGCAGCACAGCAGGGCAGTGCCTGAGCCCAGCCCTAACCAGAGTGTAAGACAAGGAAAGGGCTTCAGCTGTCTGCTCTTGCCTCCAGCTGAAGGGCATGTGAAAATGAGAATGAGCTAGGTCCAAAACAACTGGAAAATATAAGGCCTCAGCTGTGACCAGGAGCCCAACCCAATGTACAGAAGGACAGTATTTCCAAGATGGACTTGACTTCAGTGGAACCATTTGACATTAGCCAACATTTCCATCCTGCCCTGTCTCCTTCCCATCTGTTCATGTCACTTATTAAATCAACACACACTGAGGACTTTTGACCTTTAGGGCAAGGGATTTGATTTCCCAGCAGTGTCTAGCCCTAGTGCTTCAGTTTCAGACTGAACTAAATGTCCAGGCACCTTTAAAGGAGTGATAACGAAGCTCTGTGACATTTTCATAGGCATGTAAATGTGCACACAGCAACAAGGCAATGACCAGGCTGGCAAGGAGACCCAGACGCTGCTTTGGGCTGTGTGGGAAGCAATGCTCCCCCTTCACACAAGAAGACAATAAAGTGAAGTGTAGCAGAACAAGGATCCCGTTGTCAAAGCCCATCCCACCCTCAGTGGGAACAGGACAGGGTGTTACATGCAAACATATAAAAATACTGCAAATACAACATGGCCCTGAGTTCAGTTCAGATGCATACCCCACAGGACTTGGACTAAGTGTGGGGTCAAACACAAGTCTAGGTCTCAAAGATTCTCATGGGGGCAGTGGAAAAGGGAATGTGTGAATAAGATTGTCCCGAGCTCCCAGGCTATCTTCAGAGAAAAGTAGCCATGTGTTCAGACTTGGCTTTAATTCCAAAATCAACCATTTTTTCCTGCCTGACCCTCAGCAAGTCACTTTGATTTTTTGCCATCAAGTCATGTTTACAGTGAACATTTTCCTATTTCCAGTAAAACACAGATAGCAACTGTGTCTCCCTTCATAACCTGTTTACGATGTGAGCTCTTGATGTCCACTCTATCAGTGCTACTATCAAGCCATTTTAGCAAGATGCTTTATGGCTTTTTCCAGCTTCTTCCAGACCCATTAATTTTTCCCTTGTGCTCATTCCATCCCTGCCATATCAAATGGCTGACATGAGTGCCTGGCAAAGCGTTTAGGCACTGCTTGACTCGGACATTAAATGCATTCATTAAACAGACAGATGTTTCTCTTTTGAAATTGAGCTCTCTGGCACACTGCAATCTTCATTCTCAGTTATGAAGAACCAGGCAGAGGTTAGAGAGACCACAAACAGAAGAGAGAGACCCACACAAATCATCTTTTGTCATGCTTAGTAACATTTGGTAAGGAGTTTAGGACAACCAGCTTTTAATCCTCGTCTTTAAGTCAGGATGCTATAATACCACACACACAGCAAGCAAGCTTTACTAACTAACTTGCACTTCTCTCCAGATGAGAGGAAATGGGCAGAAGCACAAAAAAAGCAAGCTTTGTGGCCTGTGTGGTGACAGATCAGCAAAGTGACAGATCGATTTTCTAGCGCTACCTGTGGGTGACAGGCAGTGCTGGAGGAAACTTGTACTTAAGGCTTTGCATTAACATAATCCTTGCAGAATGTTGGGGGTAAAAAGTGGGGGAATACATCCTAAGGACAATTGCCAATATAGAAAAAAAAAAAATTAGGCTGATCCAAGCCATGTTAAAAATGCTTTATCCAAAAGGGTGTTGTAAGTACCATTTAAACATTATTTGGTTTTATGTATTGAGCATAAGCATCCCTTGACCAGGTCCAGCATTTTAGGCACTCCCTGCCCAAATATTATGCAATGAGCATAATTTCTTCATCCTTCCTTGCAGGGCAATGCTCTGCCCCAACCCAGGCACCACAGCAGTGCCCCCAGATAAGCAGAGCAAGTGCCTTTAGAATGGGCACTCAACTGTATTTATTTATTTATTCACAATTACCATTCAAAGGATACTCAGTTTGCAGCTACACACCACACGTACAGGGGGATTGAAAAAAAAAAAAAAAAAAAAAAAAGATCCTGCAGCTTTTTAACAGTCATCTGACACAACACTGTTCCAGCGAGGTGCTCATGCAGTCCTGGCTATTTCATTGCGGCAGTAACAGAATAGTGATGCATACAGGAGTGTGAGCTGAAGGTGAATTCCGTGAAGCTGGCATTGCTTGTCTGTTCGGAAAGCCAGAATAACGCACAGAGCGGACAAAGCAAAGGAGAAGCAGGGCTGGATGCGAAGCAAGTCTATCTAGTGCCATCACCCTACCAAACCCCGCAACTGCCAAGCGCTCGGCGCCGGCTCTGCGGCTGCAGGAGGAGCGGGCCGGCCCTGTCAGCCCCCGGGAACACCCCCTGCCCGGGGCGGGCGGCTGCGGCGGGAGCGCTCCCGTTGCACAGCAGCGGGCGGCGCTTTCCCGCAATGCAGCACCGGGATGCTGCGGGGACACGGGCACCGCGGGGACACGGAGTCCTGCCGCGACCCCCGCGGGACTGCGCGGCGGCTCGGCCGAGCTCCGGAGCCGCCGGAACACTGAGCCCGACAGCTCCGTTAAAGTGCCGGGACACCGGCGGGCGGCGCGGCTCGCACGGGCAGCGCCGCAATGGGCGGGCCGAGGCGCACAGACCGGCGTCTGCCCGCCAGCTGCTGCGGGACGCCCGACCCGTTAATCGGCGACGACGGGCCAGGGGGAGCGCGCCGCCGGGACGGGGCGAGGGGGTGTCTGAAATCCCGCTCCTACCTGCCGCCGCGGGACGCCGGTGCTCCCGCCGCCATCTCATACCTGCCGCTCCGCCTGCCCATTGGCCCGCCGCGCCACCCCCTCGGCCCCGCCCCGCCTGCGCTACACGACGCCATTGGCTGCGGCCGGCACCGCCCCGCCGCTATTGGCCGGTTCGAATGGGTAACGGCCGATCCGCGCGCACGAGGGAGCGAGTGCGGCGGAACGGCCACCCGTGCGGCGAGCGGCACGCTGGGAGTTGTAGGCCGCCGGCGCAGGCCTGCGGCGCTGCCTGCCGCGGTGCTGGGCACCCCCACACCGCGGGCCTCGGTCCCCAGTAGCGGAGCAGGTGTCGCAACCACCTCACTGCCAGGAACTCACCCTGTGCCTGATGCACCCGAGATGCAGAGCCCGCAGAGCCTGCACCAAATGCTCCAAGAAGCACGCTTGACACCATAAACTGCAGTTCCCATCTCGCCTTGAGTGTTCATCACTGCTCTCCACCAAGGTCAAATAGAGAACATAGACGCTTGGAAGAGCAGTTTTATTCCTTTTTTTTCCCCTTTGTGGGTGAAAGCACCTGCCGTGCTCACAGCCAGGGTCCCTGCGGCCCTGCGCACTTGCTGCACCCACTGTGCTCAGGTAGCAACTACAGAAAGACAACTTAGAAACAATTGAAACTCTAGATTGGAGTGTTGAGGGGACTAGGAATTAATGTAATATTTTTTTAATTGACTGGATTTCAGCTGGAGTAGTCCCTTGGCATTTAAAACTCCACACTTAATTATCTTGCTGCCAATCATTTCAGCTTAAACACCAAAGCTGCTCTTATACTGCTGTCCCCAGGAGGGTTTTCCCATCTCTGCACCTCATATGTGTGAGGAATCCCACCTCTGAACAGCAACCCTGAAAGGTGCTGCAGTGTGCTCGAATGTTGCCGTGGTCCATCTGGATGTTGGGTGGGCACAGCCCCATGGGGCACATCTGTCCCTGATTTTAAGCTTCAAGAATTCAGGGTGGCCCAGCCAGAATTTGGAGGAACCTGTTAGTCCTGCCAGCCTCTCCTCTAGCTGATATCTGCAAGGGTTAAGAACTCTTTGTGACAATGTCATGTGTAAGTGTAGCTCAATACTGGTTCTTCAGGAGGAAGTTGCATGGTTTAAGGGGCTGCTGAGTGAAGAAATAGCATTCAAGCCACCTCCCAGCTTGAGCAGCAAAAGCCAGCCATGTCTCCAGGTCCCCAACTTGTGCCTCTTCATGGGTACCTGCAAAAGAGTTGTGGCAGGTAGCTGCAGGAGGCATGACCCACACCACACCTTACCCTGCCCTGTGTCAGAGGGATGTGCTCAGGCTCCTGAAGGCCCCCAGGACACAGCTAGGCTCCCCACCCAGGGCAGCTGCTGGTGGGGCGCAGGCTTGACTCGCAGCCAGCCTTCTCAGGCAGGATGACATCTCCTTGCTGAGGGTTTCCATTGCAGTACATGATTAATTAGCTGATTAACAAGATGTTGTTGCACTAGAATCTGTTCTCTGGACTCCAGCTCAGGCAAATTATTTATTGGCATCATCCTCTGTGCTAATAAAACTCCTCTGTTCCGTGAAGGCATGAACTAAATTAAGCAACAACATGCAAATGAAGAACAATAGCTGGAGCTCCCAAATAAATTAACCACAGCCTTCTCCAGGCCCTGTCTCCAAGGAGAGAAGGGAAAGCAGGAAGACAGATAGCTCTGCTGGGCCTAGAGCCACAGGTTACAGGTGTTGGTGTCTCAGGTGACTGCTGCCTGTCCTGCTCTCAGACCCAGGTTGCAGGCAGCAGAGGAAGATAAGATGGGTGTAGCTCCTGATCACAAGCTACTGCTGGAGAAGCGTGTCCCATAGGCCAGGCTGTGAGCTCCCTTCTGGAAGGACAAGCAGCAGCACCTCAACATGGTCCTGGGGCTCAAGGGGGTAATGCACAAAGGGAACAGCGTTCCTGACAAGGCAGGACCAGTATCAGTACAAGAGCTCCTCCTCTATCCCAGGCTTTTAAAAGGATCTTGGGGAAAAAAAAAGAAAAAAAAAAACAAGTATAAAAAAGCCACAAAACTGGATTTGCAGCCTCCAGAAAGAAGCCTGCAGTAAGAAGCTGAACAAGCACAATCCCTTTAGCTTATTAGAGAACTGAGAAGCGTTGCAATTCCAGCATGTAAGCTGCCACAATAGGAAATTACAAAGGGCTGAATGCTTTTTAATATGGAAGGGAAAGGCAGCTACATTCACCAACACGTGTTCTTTGCAGTGTGGGACCTGTAACCACTACCCTCAGCCCTGCTCTCTTCAGCACACTTTGGCCAAATACCATCCTTTGCACTCAGCACAGAAGTAGCTGGGCAAAACTTGATGCTTGGGCCAATGTGACAGGGCTGAGCAGCTAAAAAGGTTCAGGATTCCTCATGCTGCTCAGGTCTACTAGCGCGAGGTAGCCAGAGAAAGAGGTTCTCTCAGCTCTTAAAGAGAAATAGCAAGGCACAGAGGTTTGCCATAGCAGTTTTCCAGCCAGTTTGAAGAAATTTGCAGTGAACTGTTCCTGCCCCATCGTCAGGCATGGCTGATATGGAAAAAGTGTCCAGTGGCCAAATGGCAGACACTTCCAGTATGGCACAGATTCCCTGGCCACAGTCTTGGAAGGAAGAGCCTGCCAAGGAGCTTGTTAAAGAAAGCTGGTTGTAAGGACTACATCCTCTCCAGCTTTGTTCTATGGCCAGCTCCATTCCTCAGCCCTACTGCACATGTGCCCCACTGCTCTGTGCCACAGTGCTGCTTCTGGCAGCCTCCAGGCAAGCCCAGTGTGGGAGAAAGAGCTCTGGCTCCAGATCCAGGCTGATGCTGGTAAGAGCCCTGCAGGACATAGCCCTGCAGCAGCAAGGAGTCCTGCTGCACACGGACAGGAGGCACAGCAGTTATGCAAGATCTGAAGGGAAGGAGAGGAGGCATCTGGGCTGGGTAAGAACAGAGGGTATTTATCAATACAGAGAATTCTTTACATATTACTTGGTCTCACACACACACACACCCATGCCTGTACCAGGCAAGCCAGCATCTTTCTCCAGGCACGGAAGGGCCATCAGTCCATAGTACATCAAAGTGGCTTCCCAGGGAGTCTCAAACAAACGGAGGTCACCTTCAAGAGGACACCCAGCTGTTCCACTAACGATGCTGTGTCCTTGGGTAGGGGTAGGTCGAGCACCTGAGTGTCCTCAGGAGCGCTGGGACTTGAGACGGTTCCTGCGGCCGGCCTTGGCCCCGCGCTGGGCTCCCTTCATCAGGCCTTTGAACTGGCCCTGCATCTTCGCCCGCTTCCTGGAGGGAGCAAGGAGCAGGAAACTGGTTTGGTGCAGGCACTGGGCACACCTAATGCACAGGGATGCTGCTCCAGACTCCACAAGGAGTCGCATAGCAGATGATAGGGAGCTCCCAAACCCACCAAAAAACCCTAACAAAAAGCAAGATTAAACTTGTTCCCCATCCCTGTGCCCTTCCTGGTTAGCCTCACCTTCTGTTGAGTTTAGCTCTGTTCAGGGGGATGTAGGCATAGGGGTCGAGTTGGCCCTTCTTCTTCACATCACCTTTACCTTTCTGTGGAATACAGCAACATGGGAGAAGATGCAGCACCAGGGAAAACACATGCAGCCCATTCCAGTGCAACCCTGTAGCCTAAACACTGTGTTGCAGTGGGCTGCCAGCTGAGCACACTGCCCTGGGAGCTGATTTCCCAACAACAGGATGCTACAGACACCTGCTCTGAGCAGTGAGCAGGAACTGTCCATGGCAAGGATAGGACAGGAACTTTGAGATAGGCTGGCAGTGTTCAGAGAGACTCAGTGTTTGGCAACTCCTTTTGGAGTAGAGATCCCCTCCAACCTTGGTGCTACTGGACCAGACTCCCAATATAAATGGTGCTTCCTGCCCCAGAAAAGTCCAAGCATCCCCCCACACAAACCCTGAAACCCCATGAGTCCCTCACCTTGGATCTATACTCTGCACCAAAGGCTGGTTCCTTCTTCAGTGGCCGATGGATCCCAGAGCCTCCAGCTGAAAAAGAGAATGTGTGTTGGAAGCAGGTCTTAGGTCTCTCTCTGCTCCAGGCTGTGGAAGCCCCATCTCTTTTAGAGAACTGTCTGAAATTAATGAAGGCAAATGCACCTGGGGATGAATAACCCCAGAACCCCAGGCACCAGTTCAGACTGGGGGCCAACCTGCTGGAAATCAGCTCGGCAGAGAAGGACCTGGGGATCCTGGTGGAAAACAAGTTGCCCATGAGCGAGCAGCGCCCTCATGGCCAGGAAGGCCAGTGGTGGTGCATTTAGGAAGAGCATTGCCAGCAGGTCAAGGAAAGGGATCCTGCCCTCCTAACTCACTCCCAGTGAGGATGCACATGCAATGTTGTGTCCAGTTCTGGGCTCCTCAGTACAAGAGACACATGGAGCTCATGGAGAATGATTACGGGACTGGAGCGTCTCTTATGAGGAAAGGCTGTGACCTGGGCCTGTTTAACCTGGAAAGGAAGCACCTAAAAGGGGACCTCATCAATGTCTGTAAGTATCTGAAGTGAGGGTGTCAAGAGGATGGCACCAGGCTCTGCTTGATGCTGTTGGGCAGTAGGACAAGAGGCAGCGGCAGAAACATGCACAGGAAGTTCCACCTGAGCATGAGAAGAATTTTTTTTGCTGTGTGGGTGACTGTGGACTGGAACAGACTGCCCAGAGAAGCATTCTGGAGCCCCCTACAATAGAGATATTCAGGAACCATCTGCATGCCATCATGTGCTATGTGCTCTGGGATGACACTGTTGAACAGAGAGGTTGGGCCAGATGACACATTGATCCCTTCCAATCTGACTCAGTCTGTGATCTTGTGATCTTTGCTTCAGCTGCACTGCAGCAAAACAGCAAGATGGGTACATGGTTCTGGCCCTCTGGGGATCCCCAGACTAGGCACAGGCAGAGGACTCACCTTTATACTGAGAATAGGTTCCAGCCTCAGCTTCCTCATCATCTGGGTCCTCTCTGAACCGACGCTTCTGACTCTTCTTCTGCAGAAAAAGGCAGCAGGAACCCTGCAGCTGGCTTGTGCTTACAGTTCTGCCCTCCCATCGACCCCCAACCTCCTGTTTCCTTGCATGGGCACCCAGAAACTTTCCAGACAGCACATCCCATCCCAGACAGCTTCCTGCACTCCTGGCAGCTGGCAATTGCCTGGTGTCCCCACTGGCCTCTTGGGCAGAGCTGCAGCTGCCATGACACAGTGGTTTGCCAAGGATGAGTTCCCCCAGCATCTCCTCAGGACCACGGACCCCATACTCACACTGCGGAGCCCCACATCTTGCAGCACATCTGCCATCTCCTCGTCTGCTCCTGCAGTACAGGATAAGAAGGTCAGAGTGTGACGAGGGCATGGAAGAGCCCTGGTACTGTGCTAGCCCCTGGAGGGGGTTGCAGTAGCAAGGTGCCTCTGCTGGATCAGCACCATCCTGATGATGTAGGTGACTGCTTCCCCTGGGCAGCGACCCAGAAGAGAGCCACTGGGTGTGACAAGACCATACCAATTCCTGACACTTCCCCCACAAGATCCCACATGCAGGTGGCAGGATGGAAACCATTCAGAGACCCTAAGCAAGTCTAGAGCGGCCCCTGTCAGCTCAAGTAGTACCTTTGGCTTCATCATCATCCAGCTCCTCTTCCTCTTCATGGATAATCAGGCGTCCATCCTCAGACATCTGGAAATCATGGCTCACTCCTCTGGACCGCTTGGGGCCTGGCTTTGTGGCTGCTCACAGAGAAATGGGTCAGGGCCTGAAGAAGGATCCAACTCTGGGGGCAGCTGTACTCCCAGGGCCCCTGTGCTTTGCAGCAGCCCCTGCCCCATCCATCCCACCCTAGCGTCATCTGAAGCTCCACTCCTTACCCAGCACCCGCTGGGACACATTGGGGTCCAGGAAGTTGAGGGGCTCATCATCTTCCCCTTCCTTGAGCCATGCCTGGCCCTTCTGCCGTGCTTGCTTCCTCCATTGCTTGCTCCGATGCTGCTCTTCCTCTTCCTCCTCCTCATCCTCTGAGTCAGCCAGGATCTCCTCCATACTGGTCAAAAGGTGGAAAGGATGATGGAAAATGGAGTAAGCCCAGGGGTGCAGCCTGCCCCACAATGCAGAGCAGCCCTGGAGATGTCTCCAGCATCTCTACAAGAACCAGCTGAGCAGATCCAGTGCCAAGCCCCCTGTGGGGGCTGCTCTTTCTTCACCCCGAGCCCGTCTTCACCTGTCTCCTCTGGGTTGTGGTGGTGGCGCCTCCTCCTCATCCATATCTGCAGCTGCCTTCTTCAGGGCACGCTGCTTTCGGCTCCGGGATTCTGCCTTGCGGATGTTCACCAGCACCTTATGGTACTCAGCTGGCAGCAGCCCCTTCACCAGCTCAAAGCTGAGGAAACACACAGAGAGCAGTCAGCACCCACCTTCTCCTGCACTGCTTCCCAGACAGCTCCCTCGCCACCCCAGGAGACCGTGGCTCACCCAAACTTGCGGATGAACTTGATGAAGAGGTTTCGCAGCTTCATACGGAAGTGGCGTCTCATGTCATCTGAAAGGTTCCCCACAGCTTCCAGCTGTCAGGACAGAGACTCTCAAGATCAAAGCACTCCTGCCTTGGGGACCCAGCCTACCAACCTTTATCTGCATGGCCACCTTGTTCACCCTGCTGCCATCTCTCTGTGCCTGCCCCACGTAAGGCCATGGGGAGGTCTCAATGCTTGGCAGTGCTAGTTCAGGGGCTTTTCTTGGCACATCTATGCCAGGATTCAGAAAGGCATCCTCAGCCATCTCAGCCACTGAGATCAAGTTGTTTCCTTGGCTCTCAGATAGAATACAGATGGGAGATGCTCCAGTGTGCCCCACCACCCTCCTCAAGGCACTCCATGCATTATCTCACCATTGTCTGGACATGCTTGGCCAGGAGCTTGGTGTCCACCAGAAGCAGTGTGACCTTCAAGAATCCCAAGGCTGCCTTGACCACATCCCGTGTGCGAGAGGCCAGCAAAAGGCAGATGTTCTGCAGGAGCTGCTCCACCACGCTGAACTCCAGGTGATCTGCAACCATGGTGGGACTCAGCCACAGCTGGCTTCCTCCTAGCACCCAACTTGGCCAAAGGGCTCTGCCTCACACCCCAGCCCTCCTGCTCCTGCCCACCTTTGAACTCGAAGAACAGGCGGGTCAGTGCCAGCACGGTGCAGCTGATCATGGTGACTGAGCCAGTGAGCCCCGCGTAGATCAGGAGCAGGAACCGCTGCATAGCCTCTGCAAGAGGGACATGACTCAGGCCCCGACTCACTCGGTGTCCAGCATCCCTGGACCACTTCAGCAGAATGCTCGGCATGGGTCTGACCTCCCTGGGGCCAGAGTGGCTGTGGGGCTGAGCAAGTAGAACAGAAGCTCACCTTCAGGGGTGGGTCCAAAGCGGATGAAAGCATGCCCCATCTCCACGAGCAGCATGAAGGCGTTCTTGCGGGCCCCCACTGACACCTCCTTGGTGCATAGGATGACCTGGAGGAACACAGGCACGTCACCACTCCTGCCACTACCACAGGCAGAACCACCCAGGAACCATGCTCACCTCTGGGACCAGGGCAGTAACAAAAGGCTCGTGCTCTGCAGATAGCTGCTTAACAATGTGGAACAGGCATTTCAGCCGGGGCTGTGGAAAGAAACAGACCAGCAATGGTACATCCAGGGACACACACCTAGCTACCCCTGCTGGCCACTCCATCCCTTCCCTTCCAGCAATGGCTGATCACCACCACAGCTCTTGGTCTCACCCTCTTGGCCGGGGATGCTGCACTCTTGAGCGAGTCCAGCAGCGCTGCCTGCAGGTCCTGGAGGTGGGAGCGGACAAAGGCCTGGCAGGGAGCGTGGGGAGCGGCACACACCTCCTCCAGCACACGATACGCCTTCTTCTGCATGCTGCGCTCTTTGCTCTGCAGGGACACACAACATGCTCCCACTGTCAAGGCAGCCTCTCACCATGGTGTTTGAAGGGACACCCCACATCACTCAGCAGAGACCTATCCCCTATGGCACCTACTCAGTCCCTAGAGTGTGGGTCCAAGCTGGCAGCAAGCAGAAGGTGCCCCACTGCAGCCCCTGCACCACTTAGGGCTGGGGACCAACTCACCTGGAGGGAAGGCTGGATGGTATGGTACAGGGAGTCCAGGGTCTGCTCATCAGCATAGGGTGCCATTGCCACTATCAGGTCCAGGATGGAGAGTCTGCAGCAGAGGACACACAGCTGCACTGTTAACTGTGGCATCACATCACCAGCTGAGACACCAGCTGCAAGTCACATCAAGTGACAGGACACAGGACAATGCCCTAGTGCTGCTCACCAGGAGCACACCAGGAATTTTACCCATTAACACCAGTTCCCGGGTGTTACCTGGTGAACTCGGAACTCTCAGCACTGGTCAGCTTTGCACTGGCTTTCTCCAGGAATCCGCACACCATCTGCAGAGGAGGCACAGAGAGAAGGACCAGAGCTGATTAAAGTGAGTGCTTTTACCTGGACAAATTCATGAAGAGCTTGTGCATGATGGGCCAAATGTGACTGCAAGACTGGGAAATCCCAGACTCTGAGCTAGAAAGGTTTTCTTGCCCATGAGGGAAAGAAGAGCTACTCTCTGGTCAGTCTTTCTCCTCGTCCTCTTCAATCAGGCCTGCACCAAAGCCCCATCAGACTGGGTCTGTCTGGGAGATGCTGGCTCGAGCCAGGACATCTTGGCCCAGTGCCCCACAGGCCCCTCACCTGAGGATCCGTGATGGTCAGGTAAGCACGGACAGTGTCCAGCACAGAGCGGCGCTGAGCACTTGTGCCTCCATCCTCCTCAGGTTGGCTGTACACGTTGAACAGGATGGGCAGGAAATTTTTGGCAAAGCGACCCACTTCTGCCCGCTCCGCATCTAGGGAAAGAACAACGGGGGCTACAGATGAGCATTTCCCCTCCCACAGGTGACAGGAACCCACCACAAGGATCTGTTTCCCCCCAACCTGTCTGGCAGCCTTTGTGGATGAGGGTGCGCAAAGCCTGGCACACAGTAGGGCGGAGATCTGGGCGCTCACTGATGGCCATGCCCAGGGTGCGGGCCAGCCCCTTGAAGGCCCCCAGCACATCTGTGGGATGGGTGCAAAAGCCAGGCAGCAGAGTCCAGACCTGGAAGGCAAAGGAAAAGGCAGGAGGCCACGGTCTTTATCCAAGTCACTGCTCCCCAGCCTCATACCAGGAGTACACTATGGCAGGGGTCCTAGGCACTGCTTGTTACCTGCCACTGCAGCGTGTCATAGATCTTGGCCTCCACGTTCTTCCCAGCCTGGGTAAACTCCAGGGCTGCAGAAGAGAAAGAGGGGATAAGTAGAACAGAAGACGTTGCAAAGCCTTGCTCCACCTCAGGGCAGAGAAGGGAGGTCCCACAGAACATTCTGAACTGCTGAGACCCCCAGCATGCTGCTCTCCTCACCTCTGCTTTTCAGAGCGGCCGCCAAAGGCAAGAAGTAACTGGTGAAGAAGGCAAGCCGTGCACCCTGCACGTTGTCCCGCAGCACCGGCAGCAGCCAGCTGCGGGGGAAATCCAGTGTCTCCCTGGGGAAGAAAGGCATGGTCAGGAGGGTGTGGGGCACTGCCACCATCAGCCCCTGGGCACAGGTAGGCTTAGCAGCCACACCTGCAGCACTGCATGGGCACTAAACGGGAACATAACAGCTGCAGAGCTGCTACCCCATGACTGTACTCACTCCTTGCCACTGATCTCCAGGGGCACAGTTTCCAGTAGTACCTCAGGACCCATGGTGCTCACAGCAGCCCCCACTGCCTGGTCCACTTCAGCCGTATAGGGAAAGTGTGGGGAGAGACGCAGGTCACACAAGGACTGGAGACACTGCAAGGACAGGGCAGGACGGTCACAGAAGAGCCATGTATGCAGGTCTAGCATATATCACTCTGCTCACCCAGGGAGGCCCGCTGCCCTGCATGTCCCTGTGCAGAGCGTCCCAGAGCTGTACACACTCTGGCCACACACGGACAACAATGCAGAACAAACAGCATGGTCCTGCTCCACAGCTGGCAGAGGCAACACAGCCCAAACAGTAGTGCACTCACCCCGCCAGCCTCTGTGGATGAATCTGTGCCCGCCCAACCTGGCTCACCTTCCTCATGATGGGATGGCACTGCTTCCCACATGTCTCGAAGAAGACCTCCAGCACTCGCAGAACTTGATCCCATGCTGCATGGAAACGGTATGTCAGCCCTTCCTCCACTGATCTGGGGAGCAGAAAGATGGTCACACCAGCAGTATTCAGGGTGCCTACCAGGCCTGCCAGACCTCACTGAGGACTGTGCAGAGGCTGATCAGAGCTCAGCCAGATCCATGGGGCCAGCCCCTCCCACATCAGCGCTCCTCACCTGAACATCTTGCACAGGTAGGCAGCAGGGGCTGGGGCAGAGGCAGACACAGTCCCCATGTCCTCCATGTGGGGAGCAATGCACTCACTCAGGAGGGTCTGCAAGGGAAAACATGAAAAATGAGACAGCTGTTGGGCCACAGAACCCCCAGCCTCATAGGCACAAGAGGGGCATACCACTCTCTGGCAATCCCCAAGCCCCATGGCAGAGCCCCCACAAGGCCCAGGGCATCCAAGTGGGGAGAGGTGTCTGGGTGCAGTACCTCCAGGGTCTGTGCTGCTGCTGACACCACCTGGGAGTGTGGGGAGAGAAAGCAGTTCATGGCAGCAGAGAAGAGCCGAGGCAGGTGAGCCCAGCACAGGTCCTTCTGCAGCCTGGAGAGGAAAGAAAGGCCATATTAAAGACCAAACAGCCATCTCTCCCCTTGCCCAGCCACGGCCCCTGTCTGCACCTGCCCAGGTTGATGTGTGCCCGCTCCATGGTGGACAGCCAGGTCAGCAGTGGCTGCAGGTCACTCGTGCTGGGCACGTAGTCGTAGAGAGCCTGCAGAAGCAGAAGGTTGGGTAGGTGGTGGGTGCTGTGCAACTGCCAGATCTGTCCCTCCCCACACTGGTACCCCACACTCACAGTGATGATCTGGGCATTGAGCTCAGCTGGCAGGCAGGACACACTGGTCTGGGCACTGAAGAGGCTGTGGAAAGCTTGCATGGCACACGCTGTCACCAACTGCAGAAAGAACACAGTGTCAGGAGGGGGGGCTCTGCTTTGAACCCACTGTCCCCCTACCCCAAAGCAGGCTCTGCCCTGGAAAACCCAGCACTGTTGCAACTATGCCCCATCTGCATAGCCTCCCTCTTCCACAGCAGTCAGGCCAGCAAGCTGTCCTGGGCTCTTCTCCATTTGCATGCTTCATTTCCAGACTCCCAGTTGACAGCTGAGAGAATCTGATCCCTTTCAGAGTGTAGCCCACAGGGAAAGGATCTGCCCTTGCCATCTCTGGAGTGGGAACACTCACCACATGGCTGAGGGTCATGACTCGGAGCAAGGTCTCACAGCAGGTCTTCACCACAGCTGCAGGGAAGCAGGGCAGCACATCCCGCAGCAGGGCAAGGACATGCAGGGTGGTGGTGGCCTCTTTGGCACCTACAGGAGCAGAGCAATCTCTGAGCTTGTAACACACCAGAGCAAACCCTGCCCAAGGCAAAGCCCCCATGAGAGCAGTGGGGCTGACCCACAGAATCAGGGTGAACACTCCCCTGACTTCTGGGAACACAAAAGCAACAGAATGGCTGAGGAGGCTTCAAAACACCATAGGTGCCCCAAAGATACCTCATACCCTCCTAGCAATCCAGTGTTCTGCAACCTCCCCTCTTCCCTCCAAGTCCTTATTCTCCCACAGAGGCAGAGTCCCCCACACCCAGCTACAGACCCCATGCTCCAGTACCCCACACCTCCAGCTTTTTCAATCTCCTGCACACAGAACTTGGCGGTGGAGGGTGCTGCAGGGTGATGCTCAGGGGCTGCATCGCCAAACATGAACTCGCTGCCCCTCAGGACAGAGCACACGCCATACTGTGCTGCTTTCCGCACCTGGGGAAAGAATAACCCAGGTGAGCAGAAACTACAGACCCGAGGGTACTCAGAAACAAACCCCAAAAGCAGCACCATCTCCTGCCAGAAGCACTGGGCTCTCACCTTGGGTTTGGTATGAACACAAAAACTCAGCAAGCCATGATAGACCTGCAGGGTGATGGGATAGCTCCAGGCCGCCAAGTCTTGCTTCCGTAGCAGTGTGGCCAGGCAAGAGAGGACCTATAACAAGGGAACAGCAAGGGTATTAACATCACCCCATAGAGACATCTCCCTTTCACTGCAAGGGCCTCAGGTCAAGCACCCAGCACCACCTACAGCAGCAGCCCTGACCCCAGCACTCAGCAGACCCCAGGCAGAGCTGACATGCCTGGCTGCCTCTGCCTTTTGGCTACTCACCCATCGCAGGGCAGAGGTGGAGCTGCTGCAGGCTTGTGAGGACACGATACTCATGAAGGCTTTTGAAGCATCTGAGAACTTTTTAATAAGAACAGGGCTTGGCACCCTGCCAAGAGAAGGGGATATATCAATGGGGTAAGGAGCAGATAGCTGGTGACAGTCACAAAGGGGACTGCATCACCAGCTCACCCCAGCTGGGTCTCTTCCCCTGCCTTGGGAGAGGGGACAGCACCAACCCCTTTTCCATTATGGGGTCTGGTAGCTATCCCTGCTTCTCTGCCAACCACTCACCGCTTTAGGACAAGGTTAAGCAGGTAGGCGACAGCAGACAGTGACTCAGGGGACTCCACTGCCTCCAGTGTGGTCATCTGGGAACAGAAGGTGGGTAAGTGATGGGGCACAGGGGCTCACACCAAGCTAGCCCTTCCCCAATCCTAGGGGAGGGGGGAAAAAAAACCAGGAGCAGCCCAACAGCATCTCTGCTGAACAAAGACACTCAGGCTACAAGCACAGCACCTTTCTCTATCCCTCCTCAGAGCCCACCCACGCTGCCAGCAGCAGCTCCCTTCACGCCTCTTCCACACAACCAGCACTCACCAGTGCAGCAAAGTATTCCGTCTCACTCTCCTTGCCTCCCTGGGAACGGATCACGTCTGTCACAGCCGCCAGCACGGCACAGATCTGTGAGCAGCCAGCAAAGCAGGTCAGCATCTCTAAGCCTCATAGCCAGGGGGCCATATCCACCAAACACCCCCTTCCCCAGCCCTGCTCCTGTCCATACCTCTTTATGAGCAGCGGAGTTGGATTCCCAGAAGCGCTGCACCTTGCTGAAGGTGATGTTAGTGCAGTCGCTCAGCCCGCTCAGGAAGGTGCCAGAGGACTTCTCTGTGGCAGCCTCTTCAGCGCTGTCCTCCTCCATACGGAACTCAGCTCTGTCACTCGCCCGCTCCAGACGCAGGGACCCCGACTGCAGCTCATTGTGCAGCTTCACCGCATCCACCGTCAAGTTACTTTTCTCTGAGGGGGTGACAGATGTGTCAGAACTGAGAAGTCACATTGCTCCACCATTCACCCCGAAATTCCCCATGCTCCCTCTCCTTTCCAGCCAGACAGGCTTGGCTGGAGCTCATATCCAGCATGTGGAATACAGGAGCTGCTTTGCCCCAGTGGGCAAAAGCACATCAATAACTGCAAAAGCTCCTCATTCCTGTGCAAAGAAACCAGAGCACAGCCCAGTCATCTCTGATGGAAGAGAGCATTATGTCCATACAAAAGTGTTGGTGTGCCGAAGCTTTAACACTGAAGTGCTTATTGTACTTTGCCCTATTAATCTTCCACCTGAAGCCCTAGCAACCAGCCAGCCAGGACAGATGCTGTATGTCCCTCTGAGTCCCAGACATCACAGCTAGCATCTGCAGGAGAAAGATCTCCTTGGCCAGGAGCAGCCAGTGCTCTCGCAGTGCTGGCACACTTTGGTTCATCTTTCCCATCGCGGGGCCCGTTCGAATGTTAGTTTGGTCTATCTCACCACAGACACCACGGCAGCACTTAGAGGTATTGCCATGGGCTTTGTGGAGCCTCGCAAGGCTACTGGTACTGCAGCATGCGGCTGCCCATTCTGCTTTTGAGGCCCGGTGTCACGATGAGGTTAACTCATGTTAACCCTGGAACTGTCAGCAGCTCCAGTATCCTTCCTGCCCCAGCCCCAGGTCTCGGAGGACCCCGAGGTTTCCCCGCAGCCCTCCGCGTCCCTGCATCACTCCGGGAAGCGCTGGGCACAGGTCAGGAGCTGCCCACCCTGGCGTCCTACCGCCCGGCCCTGCCCTTACCCGCCGGCCGGCTGCAGAAGCGGCTGCGGGCAGCCAGACGATGCTGGCGGGTCTCGGGGTTGGAGTCACTGCTGTGGCCCTTCCGCCAGCGCTTCAGCTTGGCCGCCGCTCCCGACCGGAGCCTCCCGCTCCGCGCCATGCTGAACCCGGCTCCACGTGCGGCCACGCCCACCGCCCTCTTTCCGCTTCCGGCGCCAGCCGCCATCTTGAGTGAGGGCAGCCTTCAGGGAAGGCCGCATCCCGGCCGAGAAGTGATGTCGGGGAAGCTCTGCGGGATCGTGCCCCATCGGAACTGAGATGGGAGACTCGAAAGGCTCGGGCCAGCCACCCGCAAGAGTCCACCAAACATCCCTGTGCCCAAGTTGTGACTCTATGAAACCGTTCAGACCAAGCCCATAGCCACGGGTGCGGAATCACGCGTTACGTATTACTGCATATCGTGACGTCACGGTGACGCCACGCCCTGAAGGTCGCACCGCCCTTCGCGGCCGCGCCATGTGGTACGTGCGCCTCCGCCTGGCGCGCCTTCAGCGCATGCGCTTCCCCCCACCAGCGGCGCGCGGGGCGGGGCGGGGCCGAGCGGGGGCGTTAGTCGCGCGCGGCAGCGGCGTGAGAAGCAGTGCGCGCCGGTCCCTCAGTTCGCTATGGCCGCTGCTTACCGGCTCGTCCTCGTCCGCCACGGCGAGAGCGCCTGGAACCTCGAGAACCGCTTCAGCGGATGGTACGACGCCGACCTCAGCCCTGCCGGGCAGCAGGAGGCGCGGCGCGGTGGCGAGGCCCTCCGAGGTACCGCTGGGCAAGGGCAGGGGGTGTGGGCCAAGAGGGGGTCGCGGAGGACGGGGAGAAAGGGATGCGGCCTGGTGCGGCCACGTTGAACCTAACGGGTGCTAGTCTGGAGCTCTCCGATGCCAGGCGAGGGTCTCCAGTGCCAGGTCGGGGCTTCAGTGCTGCTGGGAGAGTCGTAGGTATCGCAGTATGTTGGTTCTCCGGCACCGGTCGCGTCCTGGCCGCCGCCGCTTTCTGTAAGGACAAGGACGCGACCGGTACCGGTGCCGTGAGGCCGCCGCCCTTGCCCTTTCACCGGTTGCATAAGGCCCGTCGCTCACCTTCCTGGTCTTCCCCCGCCTCCCCCTTTTCCCGTATTTTCTAGATGCCGGCTATGAGTTCGACATCTGCTTCACGTCGGTACAAAAACGGGCGATCCGTACTCTCTGGACCGTCCTGGATGCCATTGATCAGATGTGGTTACCCGTTATCCGGACCTGGCGCTTAAACGAGAGGCATTATGGGGCTCTCACGGGTTTGAACAAGGCTGAGACAGCAGCGAAGCACGGTGAGGCACAGGTCAAGATCTGGAGGCGTTCCTATGATATTCCTCCACCTCCCATGCAGTCTGACCATCCCTTCTACAGTACTATTGCAAAGGTAAGACCTATTGCTTCTTGACTGCCCTGCTAAGAGTCTCTTAAAAGTTATCTGCAGTGTGGTTTGGCTTTCTCGATAAGATCATCTGTGTCTCTGTTGCATTATACAGAGCTGTTGTGCATGGTGCTGGTAGACTTTAGGCTGAGTTTATCCTGCTTCTTCCCTGTGGAGTTGAACCCCTGGGCATTGCACAAACCAGAGGGCACAATATCTTGTTAATCATTAGTGCCATGACACATTCATGGATGTTTGGTCTGGTTTCTTTGCCCAGATAGGCAATGTAGGACTTTTCTTAGGGGGCTCATGGCCCTGACTATGGCTCGTGGCAGCTCCAAACCTCAAAGGCACTTCCTTGTTTCCATACCTGGTTTTGCTTATATGTAGTGGGCCCTCAGGTAGAGAATTTGGGGAAGGGACAAAATCTTGCCACCATCTTCCCACACTGGATGGGGAGCACTGTGCTGCTGTGTGAGCATGGTTGTTCTCCCAGGATCGTCGCTATGCTGACCTAACAGAGGACCAGCTGCCGACATGCGAGAGCTTGAAGGACACCATTGCCCGGGCTCTGCCTTTCTGGAATGAGGAAATCGTCCCACAGATCAAAGAGGGCAAACGAGTCCTTATTGCTGCTCACGGCAATAGCCTGCGGGGGATTGTCAAGCACCTGGAAGGTAGGTCACCCCTGCAGGGCCATCCCTAGGACCCCCTCCTTCCCCAGCCGGCACTGTGGGAAGGTCCAAGAGTGATGGCACTGCTGTGTTTGCAGGCATGTCAGAAGAGGCCATCATGGAGCTGAACCTGCCCACTGGCATCCCCATTGTCTACGAGCTGGACAAGAACCTGAAGCCTGTCAAGCCCATGCAGTTCCTGGGGGATGAGGAGACCGTGCGCAAGGCCATGGAGGCTGTTGCTGCTCAGGGCAAGGCCAAGAAGTGAGGGCAGGTGGCAGACCAGCACGTAGTAGAGCCCCCTGCCATCCCCCTACCCCTCTGTTCACACCCCCACAGTTGTAGGAACTCAGAGCTGTGGAGCTGGAGCCGCTCCCCACGGTTAGGCCTATTTCCTCAGACTAGGCTCCCCTCTGCAGATAGCCTGGGGCCTCCAGGGCAAGGGCTGGATACAGAGGTCTGGCGTGAAAGGGAGCCCTGGTTCTGCCAGGAAGCAACCACACATCTGTTCACATTGTGATCCCAACCCTCAGACCCTGTCTGCAGAGGGACAGGCCAAGCAATCCCTTGCCATGCCAAGTTCCTCCTTTGCTTTGCGTCCCCGGCAGCTCTCGTCACCCATTACTGTAGTTTTGTCACTTGATTTAGTCCTCCTGGGAGCAGTAAGGCAAGTGCAGTGCAGGCAGCAACCAAGGTGGGTACCCCATCCTCTCAGGGGTGTGTGGCATGTGACTGGGATGCCACGGGACGGGTTGTGTTTTGGTGCACGTGATACAGCACCCCAGGGTGGTACTCGCCTCTGGGCCCAGCTCTGCCAGCCCCTGCTTTAACTGCCTTCAGACAAGGGCGAGGGAGGTGGCCTGTTGCCTGGAGGGCTGTGTCTGCCGTGTGCTTCCCCCAGCTGATGCCCATCCTCATCCTGCTGGTGAAGCAGGTGCTGTTGTGTCCCATCCCTCGTGTGTGTGCTGGCCTGTCACTGTGGCCTCCCCTCTGCCGGTGTCATGAGCCTGGGCTTGCACAGGGTCAGCGTAACTGTCCAACCATAGCAGCTGTCTTGTTCCAGTTCAATAAAGGAGTAATGCGCAATAAGGAGGTGTTGGTGTGTCTCTGGGCCATGTGGGGCTCCCTGCTGTCAGCATGGGTGTAAGGCAGCAGTCACTGCTGGGCACAGGTACGAGAGTGCAAAAGCTGTGCCAGGCTCAAGGAGCAAAGCTCAGCTTTGAAATCCCTGCCAGAGAGGGTGACACCCTGCCATGCTGTGGTTTTTGGGCTCTGCATGGGCCACACCCTTGTCCTAAAGGCAGCACGCACTGTATGTGTGGCCTGAGGAGATGAGTTATGTCCCCAGGCTGTTCTCAGCCACAGCCCACACTGATAAGTGGTGTGCTGATAGGCTGTGCTCAAGGCTTGACTCTGATGTGGGGAAACCAACCTGGTGAGGTGAGTGCCCAGCAACAGCCGCAGCCCAGGGCTTTGCTGCTGGCCTCACTGCAGTCATTCCATCCTTCACCAGCACTGAGCATGCTTCCTTCTGCCCTTGGTGCTGTGGAAGCTGTTCTCTCACCTGCTGTGCTGCAAGAGCCAGACCAGAGTGCCACAGGCAGCCCTGGCTCCCCCACTGACTAAAGAACAAAGCATGGAGAGCTCAAAAATATTTATTATCCACAAGTAGCAAACCTGTGCTGCCAGTGGAGGCCTGGCTGAAGCTGTGAAGGAGGTATGAGCCTAGGGGCTGCTCTGGCTCCACAGGCCCCAGTCCTGCAGGCCGCTGCCCCCTCTCAGCTGTTACGTCTGCAGGAAATGGGGCTGCACTCGGGCCACCTTACGGAACTCCTTGGTGTGTGTCCGTGGGCACTGCATCTCACACCAGCTGATGGGCACCATCTGCACCCCTGCAGACACAGGGTTACTCCTTCCCAAACTTGCATTCCTCCGTGTGGAGAGGGAGGCAGCTGCATCAGCTGCCCCTCAGGCAGGGATGAGGCAGAACTGTTTCAGCCCAGACCCTGTCCCTGTCCTGTCCCTACCTGCCTCACTGCGTGCCACCACCACGCCCAGCTCGTTCTCTGCTGTGCTCAGCAGGTAGTTGGACTGTGCGTCCCCCAGGGAGATCTGGTTGGACAGGAGTTAAGGGAAAGACTTCCACAAGGGAGCTCGAGTCAACCCACTGTCCCTGCAGGGGAAGGATACAACTTTGGCGAGGACGATGTCACTGGGGCGGAAGCTCTTGTACACTTCAACCTGCACAGGAGAGAACAGGCAATGCCACACAGTGCCAGGGTGCTGTCAGTGGGGGACAGGGCCCCCACAAGCAGAAACTGGGAATGACGAGTGTAGAACAGTTACTGGCAGTGCCTCACTGACCTTATCCTTCTCCGTGGCTCGGATATCTTCTCTCCTGAAAAAGGAGATGGAGGAATCTGAGTGCCAATGAGCAAAGAAGACTCAACAGCCTGTGGCAGATGCTGTCCTGGCCTTCCTGGGTGCTCGCCAGGACCTGCTGGACACCAGCCCAGTGGTCAGGGCAGAGCTCCAGCTCAGGGCAGCCAGCTGCACTGCCCACAACAGCCTTCCTCCCCCTGAAGGGTGGGAGATCCTAACCTTTTCCCTACCGTATGGTGCCTCGGAAGGTGGATTTCAGTGGCGTGGAGCCAACATACAGGATGTGCACCTTGGCAAAGCGAGAGTTAATACTGCAGACCTGCATGTAGGAAAACGGGAATCAGTGCTCCAGGCAGGGAAAGGGCAGAGAGCAGGCAGGGCTGCATGGGCAGCTCAGGTCTCACTTGGCCTCCTTCTCCCTGTGACCAAGCAATGGTGGGACACCTGGCAGCAAGCCAGGTTGAGAAGATTATACTTGTGCAATTCGAGGCACCAAAATAAGACTGAGATCTGCTTCCTTCACAAATGAAAGGATACTAATCCCTGGTCTGTGCCATCCTTTCTCCAAGCTGCTTGAAGCACTGACCTGCCTGCTCCCTGCCCCAGAAAGAGCTATGGAAAGAGAGCAAAGAAAATCCTCCCCTCAGGCCCACCTCAGTCTCAGGGCAGGTGTCCCTCACGCCAATACCCACTTTCTTTGTGAGCGAGGGACTCAAGGGAGCCCCTGGCCTGCCCCTGCCCTGGTGGGAGTTGTACAGAGGGAACTAAAAAGTCCAGGGACTTCTCACCCCACCCTATCTGTGTGCAGGAACAAAGCTCAGTATGAAACAGAGAGAGTCGAGGCCGTGTAGTTTGTCAACGCAGTGCTCCAGCGCCCCACCTTGCAGGTCACCACAGCCCCCACGTTGGGCAGGAGCTGGGACTCGCTGTCTCTCACCACCGACACCACGGGCAGCTGTAGGGCAAGACACGAGGGTCAGCACAGGGTACAGCTCGTTCACAGGATCACCAGCCAAACCCCGCCGGAGTTCAATTCCCCGTCGCAGCCCAGTTTCCAGGGAGACTGTGCAGCCTGGGCGCACGCCACTCCGCCCTGGGGAGGAGCAGCCGTGCCACGGCCGCGCTCACCTCGTTGTCCTCCTTTTTCCTCTCTAGGCAGCCAGCCAGCGAGGAGAAAATGAAACCATGACGAGTGTAGGTCCCACTACCAGCCGCGGCCTCCTCCGTGCTGCACAGCCGCTCACCTAAGACACAGAGACTCAGGGGCTGCCGGGGCATCCCGCTCCGGGCACAGCGCTCGCTTCCAGCCGGCCCAGTGAGGAGCGTCCCCGGGGCAAGCCCCTCCGCACTGTCTCGTCCCGTACTCCTCTCCTAGGTCACCGCGTCCCCTTTCCAGGCAGTGGCAGCCCCAATCCCAGGAGCCCCGGACCGCCCCAGGCCGCACTCACCAGGGACGCAGTAGCGTGCGGGAGGCGCCATGCTCGCTGCCGACAAGACATCACCAGAAAGCCCTCACCCTATTGGTTCTAGGCGTCAATGCTGCGCTGTAAGCGTCGTGGCTATTGGTTCTCTCCTACCTGACGTGAGGCCTGCTGGGGGCTGTAGTCCAGTGACGGCAGACGGTGCTCCCGGCATGCCGTGCGCGGGCGCTGCCCGTGGGCCGGCGGGGCCCGGGCATGGAGGCGGCGGGCCCAGGTCGGCGGCGCCGGGCGGGATGTCAGGGCCTTGCGAGAGGCTGTGGGCTTGTAGGGGCTGTGGGTGCCGTGGGGCTGGGCGGGCTGAGTGGCGATATAGAGGCGCAGCCTGAGGGCTGGGAGGTGATGGGGAATGCTTCGTGTGCTGTGGGGCAGGAGGCGCTTTTGCGGACCCGGGAGGCAGTGGAGGTCTGTCGCCCTGGGGATGCGCTTGGGGTGGGGGGCAGTGGGGGAATGCCGCTGGTCTGGTGGAGGCGGGATGCTGCAGGGCAGAGAGAGCCGGCTTTACTGGGCTGGATGCTGTGGGGTTGGCGTGGGCAGCCTTTGAGGATGGGGCTAAATACTGGAAAGTGTCTTTGCGCTGTAGAGCTGGGTGCTGCTGCACCGGGGGATCCGGGCGCTGTGGAGCCACTGGAGGGTGCCACAGGGCTGCGCCTGGGTGCCTGGACCTGCCGAGGGAAGGCCTCGTTTTTGCCTGGGTTGGGGCCAAATCCAAGGTTCCCCACCCCTCGGCTGCGATTGCCAGTGCTCTTGTCTGTGCTGGTAGGTTCGGTCCTCCTCTGGGATGTGGGGACGGCCATGGAAGGGCTGGATCCCAGTGCCCGGCTGGACAGGGGAAAGTTGCGTAGCTCTGCTGGAGACCCATCTCTCTGGTTTTGTCATCAGGCAGGTGCCTGGGGACAGTGTGCCTTGCTCAGGAGTAGTCTGGCTGCTTCTCCTGTGGTTTCCCTCGCCAACAGTTGCCGCTATTGTAGGTGAGGAAGTTTCTCCAGGGGGCAGGAAAGTGCTGTGTCTTTGGAGGAAAGGGCTTACTTTAACACCTGCTTCTAGCTGCAGTGCTTTGTTTTTAACCACACTGACAACACAGGGATGTGTGCCACTCAAGGCAAGAAGTTATTGCTCCACTTTGCATCTGCTGAGTTTCAAGGAAAAGCTCTTGGCAAGCCAAAGGGGAAATGTGGAGAAGAGGGTGATGCAAGCATTTGCATATCCCACCTCTCCTGTACCAGGATATAGAAAGTCTGGGCAGGAGCCAAGCCTGGGACCTGGAATGGGCTGCTAGGTCTGGGGTCTTCATATCCAGCAGATCCCAACCTTAGGGTCAACCCCATCCTCCTCAGACAGGGTGGAGGAGAGCCCTGGCTCCTTTGGGCAGCCCATCTGCAGCTTCTGCCCTCACCTTCCCTGCTGCTCCCCAGGGGCTTGTTGGTGGACACAGCAGCACAGAGAGATGATCCCTATGGGAGGGACTCTGAGCTCTGGCACCAGTGCCTGGCACCAGACCAAGGCAAGTGCTTGGCCCAGGTTCAGAACGTGCCTTGGCAGGACCCTGGGGTAGCCTCACTGCTTAATATTGATGGGTATTGCCTGCACAGAGGCCTGGGGGCCCCGGCCCTGCAGATCGTTTTCCCATGTGCTGGGCCAGATCGAGTTCCTCATCACTCCCAGCAAGGCTCTCAGACTGGACAAGGGGCTCAGCAGGCAGGGGAGTGCTGGCCTGCAGCTGTCCCTGGGCCATTTGCTGGTGTGTGGCACTGTTCAAGAATCCAGACGAGGAGAAGGAGGAAGTGTTTGGTCTCTTGGAATGAGGCGGTGAGGTTGGGAGGGTGGCCTCTGCAACGTGGTCCAGGAGTTGAAGTGAGGTAGCATCTTGCTTTTTGGGATTAAGGAGGGACTAGGGGAGGAGGGGTAATCCCATACTAGCTCCTTCACATGTTCCTTGTGTGGATTCCCATTTCTGAACATGTTGGGAAGGGCAGAAATCATCCCTGGAAATGGCCCAGCATCCTGGATGCTCATGCCTTCTCTGGTTTCCTCTGAGTCAGACTCTCCGTGTCGCTCCCCCGGCCCCCTCCCCGCTGGGAAAGACGAGATGGGACCAGAGAGCACCTGAGCCCAGATGCTGAGGGGCCTGTGCCCCCTGCTCCAGGCAAAGAGACATCCCAGCAACACCAGCCCTGCAGCCTCCAGGAGCCTGGGCTCAGCTTCTCCAGCTCGACATCCTTGTCAGTTCAGGGAGCTGCACTACCGGCATCAGCACATCAGGGCAGGGAAACTCTTCCCGAGGGACAGCCAGGCAGCAGAGTGGCCTGCCCACGCCGAGCTCCTGTCCCCCCAGGCGTGGTGTGGCAGGGATGAGGAGCCGGCAGCGGATGTTTGCCGCGGTGATGCGCCTGCTCCTCAAGTGCCTGCGGCTGGGTCGGCGGCGGCGGTTCAAGCTGGTGCGGCAGGTGGAGCAGCTGTGGCACTACGGGCACCTCTGCCTCCGCTCCCTGCTCTACAACTCCTTTACCAACGGCGATGTGGTGCTTGACTCTCTCTTTGAGCCTGTCTACTGGCTGGTGGACCATGTCACCCGCTGGTTTGGTGTGGTGAGTGCCCCTCACTGGGTTAGGGTTCATGTGGTGCTGGGGCAGTGGGCTCAGGGCTGCCTGTGAGCTGGGATCTCGGTTCCTCTGGCTCTGTCCTGCCCCTGCCTCTCCCCAGGCAGCAAGGGTCAGACGCTGTCCACTCCAGTGACCCTGGCCTGTTTCCTGTAGGTGTTTGTGGCACTGGTGATTGGGCTGACGAGCTCTATTGTGGCTATTGTGTACATCTGCCTGCTGCCCCTCATCCTGCAGACCTACACACCTGCCTGGATATGCTGGCACCTCACCTATGGACACTGGAACCTCATCATGATTGTCTTCCACTACTACATGGCTATCACCACTTCACCTGGGCACCCACCACAGGTGAGGCACCAAGTGGCAGCACAACTTCTCCTAGCTGGCCACTGGGGACCAGCTACCCACATGGTCACTGGCAACAGCCTGGTGATGTTGCTGCAGGATGCCTCTGTATTGCGGAAGATAAACTGGGCAGGGCAGAGTGGGGTGGCAGCAGGGTGGCACAGGGGAGAGCAGAAATGTGAGATGCAGGGTTTAAGGTGCACAAATCTCTTCTACCTGTGCACAGGCCAAGAACGACCTCACTGGTGTGTCCATCTGCAGGAAATGCATTGCCCCTAAGCCAGCTCGCACCCACCACTGCAGCATCTGCAACAGGTAGGGCACCCTCCCTCTGCTGGGGCAGTCTTTGGAACCTCGCTCCTCCCTCCCCGCCCCAGTGTGAGATGGGCCCTTCTCCTCTGCTCTTCTGCCTCCTTGCCCTGTCGCTTGTAGCCTGCAGGGCCGGGGGGTGCCTGTCCCCTCCCAAACACACCACTTGCACTGGCTCTGACACTGGCACTGGTCTCCTCTCTCCCAGGTGTGTGCTGAAGATGGACCACCACTGCCGTATCCTTCTGCAGTACTAACCAGTGGCACACTCCTGGGGGGAGCCAGCCCTGCTTCCCCCTTCTCTCCCAGCCCCTTCTCAAGAGGAGACAGCCAGCGTAGGAATGGGTGATGGGAGCAGGGCTCAGAAGAACCGCCCTGATCCCTGGGTTGGGTTTGGACCCATGGTCTGTCACAGTTATGTACCTTTAACCCCAGAGACAGCCTGGCTAAACAACTGCGTGGGACATTACAACCACCGCTACTTCTTCTCCTTCTGCTTGTTCATGACCATGGGCTGCATTTACTGCAGCATCAGCGGCTGGGAGATGTTCCGGGATGCCTACGCAGCCATCGAGGTGAGCAGCCTCCCCAGCCATGTGCCAAGACCACCGGGCTTCCCCAGACTGAGCTTGCAGAGCAAGGCTGGGCCAGGCCTGGCTATATAGTGACTTTGCATCCTCTCTTCCTCCTCCTGTGAGACCCCCAGCTGTTCTGGTTGTGTGAGGGGGTGAGGGGAAGGGTCCCTGCCCCACTCCATTGAGACACGTAACTGGTGCCGTTTTCCGTCCCCCTAGAGAATGAAACTGCTTGAGAAGGAGAGACTGCAGGTGGCTGCCAACCAGGTGGGACATCCCTGCCCCCCAGCTGCTCCAGGCAACGTGGAGCAGAGCTGCCTTGCAGGCTAGGTCCTGCTTAGGGCTCTGCTCTCAAGGAGCACCCCACATCAGAACCAGCTTCCATGTTTGTCTCACGTGTCAGAGACCTGGGGCTGGTCAGGCAGCTCTGCTATGGACAGTGCCTCCAGCAGCTTGGGGTCTGCCTCTGTGCATCCAGCTTCCAAGGGGCTTGGGCTGGTGACAGCTTCCTGGCATGTGCTGTTCATGCCATGGTCTCCTGGTGAAGCTGCAGCACTGCATACACATCTCTCCCTGACCACCAGCTGCAGTGTCCTGCCAGTTCCATGGCTGCTTCTGACCCCTTACCTCCAGCCCACTGTTCCTCACGCCTGTGCCAACTCTGGGTGTCTGTCTGTCTCATGGCTGTCTGAGGCTGCCTCCCCCTCACCCTGCCTGTTGCATTGGTTCCAGCTGCAATCCTTTCTTGCTGTCCAAGCTCTGCAGCAGGGAGAGGTGCAGCAATCCCCATCTGGCTTCAAACTGTAAGATAGTTTGGGTAATCTTCCCCATCTGGTCCTTTTTCAGACATACTACCAGACCCCACCACCCACCTTCTCCTTCCGCCAGCGAGCTTTCCACAAGAGCGTGGTCTACCTCTGGGTCCTGTGCAGGTGAGGGGGCCCAGGGGCTGGGGAAAACAGAGTGAAGCCTGTGACATTGCTTGTCATCTATCTGCCTGTAGCTGGGCTTGCTCACTCTAGTGCAGATGCCCTGCCAGCCTTTGTGTCACAGAGGAGAGATTTGGTCTCTGTCACAGGAGATTAGACAAGCTGACCCACTTACATGGCTGTGGGTACAGCGGGGGCAGTCTCAGCCCCTGCCAGCTGCAGCACCAGGAAAAGAAGGCCTGTGTTCCATCTGCTGTCCCTTGTCATACCTAGCTCGGTTGCACTGGCCCTGGGTGCCCTCACGCTGTGGCACGCTGCCCTCATTACCCGTGGGGAAACGAGCATTGAACGGCACATCAACAGAAAGGAGAGGCAGAGACTGCAGAAGAAAGGCAAGGTGAGCATAGCCTACAGCACGGGGTTGGCTGGGTGTGATGTGACATGATGTGCCAGATGCGATGTGCCTCTCCCTGTCCCGCAGGTGTTCAGGAACCCCTACAGTTACGGCAGCTGGGATAACTGGAAGGTGTTCCTGGGTGTGGATGTACCAAGGTAAAATCCTGGGAAAGTCCCTGCCTGAGAAGGTGGTGGCTCAGCAGCTCTTGGGGTTGTGGGAACAACAGGGGCTCTCCCTGGGCTGCTGGGGGGAAAGAGTCACAGTGAATACTGATCCCACACTCTGCACTGCATTGGGCTTTGTAAAGCATGGAAGACCTGGACATCACTGGCTTTGTGCTTCAGGAGGCCTGTTTGGTTACAAGGTGGCCTGCCCAGCACACCTTTGTCAGGAGAATCTCAGCTGAGGAGCTCAGCCATTGTGGCAGCTCTGGATATGGTTCCTCAGAGCTGAGAAGCACCAAGACTTCACCTTTTGGCTGTGGCCTCACTTTCCCCACAGGCACTGGCTCACCCGTGTCCTGCTGCCCTCCCCTCACCTGCCCCATGGGACAGGTCTGAGCTGGGACCTGCCTCCCTGTGTGACGGAGCAACGTGCACCACTCCTGACAATCTGAGGCCCTGTGCTCTGGCCATCCCTTCCCACAGGCGGGGGAGCACACAGATGACCTGCTCCGCCACGGCAGCTTCCTTTGGCCAAAGTGCCAGGCAGAAGGCTGGCACAGATCGCTGACTGGAGCCAAAGCCATGGGAAGCTCTAGAGACTGTGTTCGTGCCTGGACACCTGCCCTCTTGGCTCTTGGTGGCTGCAGGCAGCCCAGGGGCAAGGTGGCAGAGCTGCAGCTCCCTGCTCCAGCTGATGATGCTGCCCTCATTAGCACAGGTACAGGCCAGCATTGGCACAGCTTAGCTGTCTGAAGAGTTGTGCGCAGAGGATTGCAGCACTATCCCTCAAGTGTTCCCCAGGGAGTCTTTTTAAGACCATGTACTAAATACTGTTTTTTTAAAGGAGTCTGTTTTTGTTTTCTTGTGGGGGACATGGACTTCTGGGGATGGGAGAAGAGAGACCACAATATTAAAAGAGGAGAAAGGATCTAGAGCCTGCAGCATCTTAAGCTGCTCAACATACAGAAGAGCACTGAGGACCCAGCCTGAGCTGTATGGAGACCCTCAGAGCATTATCAAAACAGATATATTTATTCTTCTGGCACATGGGTTGTCACACACTACACATGTGTGCATAGACCTGTCCTTTCCACTCACATGTGGCAGGGGCTGTCCATCACTGTCCCTGGCTGCAGCAGAGGGTGGGCAAGCCACAAGCAGCACAGCTCCTTCCCTGCTGTGGGTGCTGGGTAGGGACTGCAGTGAGGCGTGCTGTCTGCTGGCCTGCACGCTCCAGCCCTGGCACTCAGGGCAGTCCTGGGCTGTGAGGATCCAGAAGGTCCGTGGCATTGGTGGGATGACTTGGCGGCATAGCAGGCGCTGGTCAGACTGTTGGTCAACACAGGGAGGGGACACAGGGCGCTCACCTGCCTGGGCTCCCAAGCAGGAACCTGTGGGGACAGAGATGGTGCTATCAGCCATGTCCCCTTCATACTGGCACACCCTCAGCAGCTACTTCCACACACTCACCATTCTCCACGTGCTGCCACTGCTTCCTTCCGCACCAGCCTCTTTTTGTCATCTAAAGGCTTGGCCAGTGCCCGGATTACTCGGCCCTTGTACGGGAGCAGCTGTGGGACAGAAGGAGATCTTAGTGAGAGAAATAAATGGATGCCAGCTGCCCCCCAGGAGGCTTGTAACCCTCTTGCTCCTCTACATGCAGGAGCAGGCAGCAGGGTGCTGCAGAAGCACTTACCACTGTTGTGGGCAGACTGGTGAGGGCATGGGCACAGCGCAGGGCAGCAATGCGAACAGCCTGGAACAGAGAGGGATGAGGGCAGCACAAGGGGCAGGAGAGATGGGACGCATGGAGGGGAGAAAGGAAGGGGTGTACGTACCATGGTGGGGCTGGAGGTGAGGTTGAGGAACTTGGTTACCAGTGTGTCGACATGCAGGCTCATGATCTGGGGAGCTTCGAGTAGCAGTGGGTGGAGGCAGCTCAGTGTGGAGAGCTGTACTACACGATCAGAACAGGACAAGGCCTCAAGCAAGAGGGAAAGCAGCTGCAGACAGAGGGAGAACACAGGAGTCATGAGTAACCCCAAACCATGCACTCCACAATGTCACAGCTCACCCTGCATGCCACCCAGGCTGGCTCTTACCGTGGGCAGCTCTGTCACCAGCACAGGTTTTGGGAGGTGGTTGAGTACATGGGACAGGCCCTTCAGGTAATTGGCCTTCACATCTGTGGAAAGCAGAGATGGTTACAAGCAGCCTGCAGAAGGAGGGGATGCTGGCTCAGGTCCCCTGCTTAAAGAGTCAGGAGTGGTGAGGCTGGGCTGTGGGTGGCCACTCACCGGGGCCAGCCCCATGGAAGCCTTGCACCAGTTTGGGGACGTTGTCAGTGAAGAAGCGCTGGCGGAACATGATGCGCACGTCAGCATGGCAGCCCTTGTGCAGCACGTCCGGGGACTCGGCCATGAGCAGGGAGAAGCCATCGGCTGTGGCAGGGCCGAGCTCTGTATCACCCAGCAGGCCCAGCAGCTGTGAGGGAGAGAGCCTTGAGACACTAGGCCCTGCTGCTGGGGGTCCCTAGCCAGCCATGGGGGAGCAAAGCAAGTTTCTTAGACACCACCCAGCCCCACCGCCACCGACCTTGTCAGTCAGGCAGGAGCTCAGGGGGTGGTAGCGCAGCACCAAGGCTTTGGTCACCTGTGCAGACAGAACAGTCAGTGCCAGGCTGGGTCCCCAAGCCCCACTGCCCCACTCATCCAGGGCAGGCCTTACCCAGAGCAGCAAGGTGAGTGCCTGCATTCGGCGGGGCCCCTCTGCAAGACTGGCCTCCATCCTGTTCACTGCAAGCTGCAGGATTTCATCCAGCTGCTGCCCTGGGGATGGAAGGGACAAGCTGAGCCATTTCCCCTGTCAGCAGTGGGCAGGGACACCTGGCAACTGCCACAGCCCCCTTACCTGCTGGGTGCTTGTTCACCAGCCCTGCAAAGCACTTGGCAGCTGTGGTGGCTGTGAAGGGACAGTTGCAGGAACAGCTTAATGCCAGCAGCTCCCGGAGCAGCCGTTCCTGCTGAGGGATTGCCACCTGGAAGAGATACAGAATGTGTTATGGCCCAGGATTGCAGCTGCTCCCTCTGTCTGTCCATGGAGCTTGGTGTGGACAGAGGCTGGAGGGTGCTTGGGCAGGGCTTCTCTCCATGCTGCTCCCCATCAACATACATCACGAGGCAAGGAGCAGACAAAGGCCATGAGGAGGGCAACCAGGCGTCTCTGTGCCTCCAAGCACTCCCCATCCTGCAAGGGAAGAACAGTGTCTATGTCATCACAGTCCCTGCTTTGCCAATATCCTCATTCCCAGCCCATTCTTGGGCCCCAGCCCCAATCACCAAACATACCCCGAAAGGCTGGAAGGAGGAGGGAAAACTGTTTTGGGGTAGGAAGGAGACCTCTCCGTCCAGAAAGAGGGGCACCACATGAGACACACTCTGGGCAGCCAGCCTAGGAGAAAAAAGACATTGTAATGTGCTGTTCTGGAAGGGTCACCGGAAACCTCCCAGGAGGAACAGGGTCACCCTGTATAGATAGCAGCAGGGGGCATGCAGCCTGGTTCCCCCCCACGATGGAGCACCCAGCTTCCTGCCCCAGCTTCACTCACTCAGGGCTCAGATGAGTGGTGGCAGCACTGATGACTGGGATCATGGCAGCCAGCACCTCTTCCTCCAACTTGCCCGGCAGTGTTTGCATGCTCTCTGCAGACAGTGAAAGGAATGGAACTCGCTGGAGCCTGCTGTTCAGAGGGAGGAGGCAGGCACAGCCCCCTGAACCCACACCAGAGTGGGGTAAGGGCTCTGAGACAGGGGCGAGGAGCAGTGCAGCCCACTCCTGAGAGCCATGGGTGCCAAAAGGCATCAGCAGTGCCACTGACTGCAGAATCAGGGACCCCTGAGAGCCTGGGAGTTGCTTGCTCTCCCCCCTCCCACTCCAGCCCTGCACTTACCTGGCATGGCTGCCTCCACAGCCATGGCCAGCAGGCACGGCACCACCGTTTGGTGGAAGTACCAGCAACCCTCAGCATCCTGTTGGCACTGCAGGGCCACACGGTGCAGGCTCTGGCACACAGAGACCATGTCTTGGGTGTTTCTGGCCTCAGTCCCTGCAGGGCACAGTCACCACCAAGTCAAACAGCCTCAACACCAGCCCCTCCTGATCTGCACCAGGATTCTGAGACAATGCAGCTCTTCTGACTCCCACAGCACCAGTGGGATTCACAGCCCAGGTGTGGGTCCCTTGTATTGCTGCCATTCCAGCTCTCTCCCAGCCATCAAAGTAACAGGCAGTTTCTGCCCAAACACACTCTGTGGAGCTGCCTGCAGCAGCTCCATTACCTTTCTGCACCTTCTGGAGATGCTGCAGCAGGACAGGGACAGTCTCCCTCACGATGCTGGTGTGGGTGGACACGGCTGCCAGGGCCTGCAGGCAGCGCTGCTGCAAGGAGTGGTGATTGTGGTAGCTCTCCTCACGCTCTGAAGAGGAAACACACCTCAGAGGGGGACCTGGGGACACCCCACCCAAGGGCAGTCAGGGCCCAGTCCAGGGTGGATAGAGTGAAGCAGCACAGCAGATCCAGTCTATGCCAGGCTCAAGGCACTCTGCCTGCTCTGCAGCTGGGCAGCTCCTTCCCACAAGGGTGATCCTGGCCACACACAGGCTGGCTACCACACCAACCATAGCCTTCCCTGCTCCAGCACACAGAGCCTGTGCTGGGAACTGCCCACCAACCTACACCACATAACACAGCCCCACTGCCTGGCAGGAGCCCAATGACGACTGGAAAGGCTTTACCCTAAAACCAGTCACCACTCCTTTCCCAGCCCTACCTGACTGCAGCTCCTCTTCAAGCCTGGGTACCATGCGTCCAGAGAAAACCTTTGGGTAGGTGGGGGCCAGGGACCCAGCTGCTTCCATTGCTGCTTCACTGTCAGGTGGAAAGAAAGTGCAAAAGGCCATGCAAGGACTGCAAATCCAGGGCTGCTTGTACACCAGCTGCACAGACCTGGCCAGAAGGTGTCCCCAAAACGCCATTTCTCAGCAACTTGCCTTTTTCACCCTTCAGGTAAGCACAGCAGAGCCCCCTGCTTTGGTAGGCTCAGAGTTTCTTATTTCCAGCCCATTAATTGTCTGGTTTATCCCATGTAGTCTTGTTCAGAGAACAAGCAGGTACAAGTTCCTGCGCCTTCCTTCAGACTACAGCCCCTCTCTACAGCAAAGCCAGGCTTTGTTCCACCTCCCAGAGTGTGGGTGACTGCCATGACGGCAGCCCATCCCTCACCTGCTCTGGGAATCCTCCTCATGCAGTGCAAGACGGATTAAGTGATCCACAATCAGCTCCAGATCAGAGGAAGACAGGAAGCCTGGAACAAGAGCCATAGAGGAATCCTACCCTTGGCAAAAGGCAAGGATGTTGGTGTGCTGGACAGGATCCTTCCCCATCATCCAGGCCAGAAGCAATGCAGCAGCACACCAGAGATACAAGGTACCCAGCATAAACAGGCAAGAGAGACAGCAAACGTCCCTGGAGCTCATTGCTTGGGTAGAATGTGCTGCCACTACTCCTGTGCACATTCAGGCAGCAGGCGAGGATGTCCCAGTAGCCACCGTGTCTCTCAGAAGAGAGTGACACCTCCCTCTGTCTCAAGGGAAAAAAGGTACCAACCTTGCAGGGAGCCCAGGACAGTCAGTGCCTTGATCCCAACCAGCTGCAGCTGCACACTGGGATCCAGCAGCGCCGAGAACACCACAGAGCAAATTGGGGCTTGGAGCGACAGCAGAGTGCTCTCATCTGGAGAGAGGGGCACAGAATCATTGCCTGCAACCACACAGTCACCATCATGACACTTGAAAGACCCTTTCTGGGGTGCTGCATTTGATACACAAACATGCAGGGTCCCTGGTACATGGCAGGGACTCACACATGCAGCCACACTGGCCAGTGAGTTTTCCTTGCCTGTCAGCATACAGAAAGTAAGGTCAGAGACAGCAGCCCTTGGGACACAGATGCCTCCAGACGGATAAGCCACCCTCACCTTCTTCCACATGTCCCCACTTCTGCTGTAACTCCAGGAAGCCTAGCAGCATTTCCAGGATTGTCCTCCTCTGGCTGCTCTGCAGGGACACAAAGGTGTAACCCAGATCACCGTCACTGCAGAGACATATCTGCACCTCAGCCCAGCGCTCTGAGGCCACAGGATGCCCAAGGGGTCTCTCCCCACAGCCAGGAAAGGGCATCCTCTTCAACACCCTGCTGTCCCCAGGCCCTGTGGAGCCAGTGTGTGCCCCTCACCTGCGTGTGCTTGGTGTACTGCTCCAGCAGCAGGGGCAGGACGCTGCGGGTGATGCGGTGGTAGGTGCGGAGGGAGGCACCCGCTGCTGCCTGCAAGAGTTTGGCACTGGGCCACACCAGCTTCATGTCGGGCTCACACAGATGGTGCCTGCAATCTGAGATAGGCTGGGCGTCAGCTGCACCGGCGCAGAGCTCCTCTGCCTCGCGTGCGGAGACACAGCTGATAGTGGGGATGCGACGTGCTGCCAGGGCGCAGCTCTAAGCTGCAGCACAGCCTCCCCAGCTGAGCAGCTTCCCACAGCTCCAAGCACACACAGAGTGCAGTTCCAGCAGAGATAGAAGCAGCTCGATCCCTTGTCCTCCCTTCCTGCAGACAATTACCTTGGAGAAGCCAAAAGTTGCTGTGAGGACTAGAAAGAGAAGCGGCTTGAAAGAGAAGAGGAAGGCAGATCTCTGCCTAGGGGGATGCTTTCAGGCCTGGCTGCATGGGGCAGGTCTCTGTTAGCTACCTTGCAGGATGCTGCTGAGGAATGAATCCAGCAGATCCTCAGAATCAGAGCTGAGCACGGAGCGGGAGAGGCAGGCAGAGAGAGCATGCAGTGCAGCCAGACATTCCGTCTCAATCTTCTCGCTTGCTGTCTGGAACACCTGGAGGAAAGGCCATAGGAGGAGCTGAACTCCATGCTGACAACAACCACAGGCTTCAGGCTCCCAATGCAGGCTGAAGGGCTCAGGCTTCTGCCTCATTTCCCACGTGATCTGAGCATGCAGCACGGCACACTCAAGCCACATGGACATGCTGATAGGGCTGGCGGTCCCCTCCACTTTTCAGCTGGGGCACTCCAAGGTCACAGGGGCAGGCTTGCTGGGAGATATGGGGCCTACCCAGTCTGGTTGAGAACTCCGGCTCAGCAGAAGCCCAGCTGTGGTGGAGCCCTGCAGTACTCACCTCTCTGCGAAGAGATGACCAGAGGCTGGGAAGGAATTCCTTCAGCTCCTTCTGCCCATAGATGGCACAGCAGGCAGTCTGCAAAAGGGAGCCAGAAGAAAGCATCACAGAGAAGCCAGCATCCGGAGAACATGGCATCAGGACACTGCCCATCCTGGCAAGCTCATGCTGAGCTGCACAAATCACTCAAAAAAACCCCCTGGAAAATGTGATGCAGGCCAAACCAGGACTCTGGAAATTGTGGCTCTGCAAGGGGGAGTTTCTGGCTGGCAGGGAGAAGGGCTCAGAAGTGGCTGGCAGCTGCCAGTGCCACATTTCAGCTGTAGGTTGAAGGGAGTAGGGGATCTCTCCTTACCAGAGTCTGCAGTGAGTCAAGCTTGGCACTCTGCAGTTCTGAGTCCAGTTTCTCAATAAGCAGAGGGAGAAGGAACTGCAGAGAGAAGCACTTTAATTCAGCTCATCCCTTGCACCCTGGTCCCAGTTGTTCCCATCCCACAGAATCACAGCAGCAGCTGCAGTGCCATGAAAGGCAGCCTGTGCTCAGGGAACAGGGAAGCAGTCAAGAATCCCCAAGAAGCTTCGTACCTCAGCAAATTGGGGCGTGGAGGCCAGTACAGCCCTGAGGCTCAGGATCAGGTCTTCCCTCTGGATGCCATGAGGATCATTGGGGGGCTGTATGGGAAGCAGAGAGCAGGTCAGCCACCGGTCAGGAAACATCCCAACCCAGCCACCAGCTGAGGCTGCATCACTTCATCTCCAACAAGGCAGCAGCAGTGCCAGTCACTGCAGCTAGCTTGGCATCAGCCTGTCAGCCTGAGTACAGCAGCTCACAGCTGCCAAGACTCTTGGCTACCCTCTCATCCCATGAGGGGGACACAAACCCCTAAGAAAACACCAGAAAGAAATAAAAAATAGGCTGTGGCACATGGCAGACTCACTCACTGGAGTAAAATCAACAGGGAAGTAGCAGGATGTAACTTCAAACAGCTCCTCCACAAAGGGACCTGCAGGGAGAGGAGAGAGGGGGTGAGCAAAGATATTGGGCAAAAAAGGCACAGCAGCTATGTTTAGCACCCACAACAGGGCAGCTCTGCAGCTTTTAAAGCATGTTAGGGATCATGCCAGGCCTGGTCAGACCCGAGAGCCACCCCTCCAAAGGCTCAAAGAAAAGGGACACGTGTCCCCGTCAGCTCTGCATGGCAGGTTTAGGCTCACCCAGGGCATAGTCCTTGGCAATGAGATCACGCACAATCTGGAAGGCCACCAGCAGATTGCGGGGATCCTTCTCCCCATCCATGACCTGGATGAAGCCGAACGTGAAGTTGGCACCCAGGCCTTTCAGCTCTGCAGAAAAAAGGAGAGTGAGCACGTGCAGGACATCAGACCTCACAACATGGCATTAAATCAGCTGAGCTGTCCCAGCCCCAAAGTCATTTTCCAAGTCTCCCAGGCAGAGCCTCAGAGCCCTTGGAGAAGGTGAAAGTGAATAATTTTGTCAGCCTCAACAATCCCAGAGCAGCTCTGGCATCTGCCCCCTCACCTTCCTCCCTGGTGTTCATGAAGTTGGTGATGATGCTGTAGACTGTGTGGCGGTCCAGCTGCATCAAGGACTGAAGAGAGGAGAAAACCAATCAAAACCATCCTCTACACATGGCAGCACATGCCCTTGAGAGAGAACAGCACCCCAGAACTCAGCTGCTGCTTCCTGGCAGAGATCCCATTTATCACATGCAAAGCGTGCACATGCCTATGCAATGGCACATGAACATGACTGTGTCCCATCACTGCAGGAATGCACTATCAGTCACACCAGGGCCATGCATGCTGCCCAAGGCACTGCCAGCAAAAACAATCTTAAATGTGAGGACAATTGGACTGGGGGCACTTAAACACAGCCTGGAGAATGGCGCAAAAGGAAATAATTCCCCTAGGGCTGAGAAAAGAGAGAACAAGGGCCAAACAGGATTCTTGGCTGCTGTCTGTCTCCCACAGTCTCTCTTGCAGTGAGCCAAGCTGTCTCTAAGCTCTGCAGAAGCACTGCACTTTGCTGAATGTGGCCAGTCCTCAAGGCAGGCAGGCCATCCCTAGACAAACAGGGAGCAGAGATCAAGGACATGAGGATAGGAAATCACATTGCTCACCTGCACATGTACCTCTTGGAAGATGGCTTTGAGCACAGACACTGCTAGCCCTGGGGACAGCACCTTACACATGCTCTGGGGACAGAAAAAGCAAGAATAGAATACCATGATGGCAGCCACATAACAGAGCTCCTGCAGCCCATCATCTGTGCTGCTCCACAGGGTGGCCAGGGAACCCTTGACCCAGTACCAACACAGGGCAGGAAATCAAGACTGTCCCCAGTTCCTCCGCAAGAGGCACAGCAGAAAAGAGGAGACAGAGCAATGTTGCCAGATGGGCCGACAGCCCAGCTGGGCCCTGCTGGACACACTGCTCCAACCCACACCCAGGTGTTGCACCTCCCTGACACTGCTCTAGAATGCATCCCGGAGCTCACCAGTGCTCGGAGTCCCTGGAGCACTGAGGGAATCACCAGGTGATGATCTTGCAGCCGGCTCTCATAGAACATGACCAGATGCAGCACTGTCAGAAACAAACACCAGTGTGTGTTAGCCCAAGGACATGCAGCTTCTGTGTGCTGGCCCCAGCTCAACCACATGCTGATGGATTAAGAGTGAGCACATCTTGCACCAGTGAATGGGACAAACTGCTGTTATTGGGTGCACCCACCTGGCTCCAACACCTTTAGCCTCTCCTTGTACGCAGCCCACGCCTAACTACAGCAGGGCAGCAGCCACCTCTAGCAAGAGGCATTTGCCCTGGCCTGTCCAGACATGTGGATGCAGACACCAGCAGTAGAGTGGCAGTCTGCTCAGTGGAGGCTGGAGAATGTTATGGGGTGGGGCACAGGGCTGGGGCAGGAGTTCTGGCTTCCTCAAACTTGGCTCCACAACACGTTCCTGGCCCCTGAGTCACGGCCACGGGCGCCTGCACACCCCAGCCCTGGGGAGTGGTAGCAGGAAGCAGACTGGAAGAGCCAGCTAGCAGCATCCTGTGCCCACAGCTGCTGCAGAAACTCAGGTCCCCAGAAGGCAGTCTGACACAGCACTTGAGAAATTAACTGCGTGAGCAGAGACACGAGACTCTAACACAGCTCACTCCCCTTGCTCAGATGCCCCGAGTCTCTTTTCTCCTTCAAGTATCCCCACTGAACCTCTCTACTTCTGGCTGCCCCTCCAGAGCACCCCAGTTCCCATCAGTCATCACACCTGACTCCAGCTACTGCAGTAGATAAGGTTCTATGCACAGCTGCTCTCAGCCCTGCCTGGCTCCAGTCAAAGAGAGCCAAATTCCAAGGACTAAGCATCTTTTACTTCCATCCTCGACCTTACTTACTAGCTATGCCCCCTGTCAAGCCAGGCTGCTGGCATAAGTTCAGCTTCCCATCTGCAAGGTCCCCAAGACAAAGCTTTTTAGCACTTACTGGCTTTCCCTGCTGCCAACCAGCTGCTATGGGGCATTTAACAGAGGCAGACCTTCTCCTTGCTTCCATGAACAGGGCATCTTCCCCTCCCACTCCCATCCCCCACCCCATTCTCATCCTTACGCTGATTTCCCTTCCTCCTCAGGCCTCAGGGTTCCTCCTGAGTTAACCTAGTCAGGCTGCAGGGCTGCAGTGTGACTTGGTGTGTGAAGGACACTCTTCCAGCTCTGAATCATCACCCAAGGATTCTGACATACAGTTGTATCCCCAACCTGTCCCACGTGGCACTGAGCACAGCTGGGTGTGCAACACCCACACACTGTCAGGGGCACCAGCTGTCCAGGGATTTGCTGTGCTCAGTGTCCGGAATCATGTGGTGAGGTTGGCGAAAAGGCACAAAGCCTCATGTCCTCCTTGGACTTTGACTCTTAGAGGCATGTACAAAGTTGTCACAGTGTTAAATCAATCCTTTTGCCAACTGCAGGACAGACACTTTAATAGCACAGGCTTTGTCCCCAGCCACTCAAGGACCAGAAAAGCCCTTACCTTCCTTCTCCTGGAGCAGAGAGTAACACTGGAGCAGGACTTGTGACAACAGCTGGATGCCTCGCCCTCGTGTCCGAGGATCTGTATTCTCCAGACAAAACCTAGGCCAAGAGGGGAGAAAGCCCAAGAAGCCTGTTGTGAGCAGATACATCCAAGCTGGAAGCCTGTCCTGAGCAGGCACATTACAAAAACAAAGAGGTGGTGCTTTGTGGGCCCAATCATGCCTGACTTGCTGGCAGAGTGGAAACAGACTCTTCTCCCCCTGTCTGTGCTGCATGTGTGCACTCAGCCCCAGAAACATGCAGAAAGAAATCAAGATTCTTAAGTCAGACCAAAGAAGTTGCTCTTGCACTAGGCTCCCAAGATCACAAGGGGCAAAAGGGTAAAGCCTCTTACAGTGAGGCAAACCCAGCCCCCACCTTGGGAGAAATGGGCCTAGGCCATGACAATTTGGAGACAAAAGCAGAAGCTGAGTGCCAGCCAGCTTGTGACATGGTGTCGTGCAGCTTTGTGCTCAGGCAGCTCCTGCTGGGGACAGCCCCAACTGGAAAGTGCCCTGCAGCTTACTGCCTGCCACAACATGTCTCCTCTGTCCTGGGAGAGCATCATGAGCTGCTCCGGTCTTGATCTTTCCCAAAGAGTTCCTACATCCAGGGAGGGCAAAGCACAGCTCAAGCCCCATCTGTGAGCAGACAGTATTGCCCATTGCCATGCGTCATCCAGTGCTGAAGCTCATCCTGGATGAGCACACTTATTCTTCTAAGTATGCCTTGTGGGAATGTCCCATGCAAGGCCCTTACCCGATGTATAACTTGCATAAAGCTTTCCTTACCCCAGGGCTTCCACAAGCTGCAGCACTGTCCACCTTCCATCTTTCACCCCTGGAGAAAGGACGTAAAGAAAGTGAACCAAAGAGATCATGAAGGCATGTTACTGGACATGGATGCTGGGAAGCATCCCAGCACTGCCATGGGAAAGGCTGGTTGGTGCTGACTGCTCACTGAGCACCAAAGGAGCCATGTGCACTTAACTGATGGAGCTGCGTCCAGCCCAGCCTGCAAACACCTCTGAGGCTGAGAGGAGACAGCCAGAGGAGAACTTGCCTGCACTTTGCCTCACCCTCTCCCTGCAGCGTGGCTGTATATGTGACTCCTAAGAGAAGCCTTGCTGTGCTCCACTTCACTGAGATACTAAAACCCTCTTCTCTAATGTGAGCATGCTGTGAGGAGACAGAGGGCAGCCCTCCAGGTGCTTCCTGAGGGAAAACTGGCTGAATAAGCACCACAGACACTAATGATCAGTCAGCTTCCCACCTCGGCTCCATCACCTCCACGCTGTGCTGAGCAAGAACAGCACAAACTTCTCCCAAGATGGAGGGCAGGGAGAAAGGCAGTTTTGTGGTCAGACGAAGATAAAATGCTGGGATTCCTGTAGTCTATTTCCAACTCTGACTCAGATTCCTTGCCAGGTTGCCTCATTCGCCTCCTGCCTCCGTATTCTTGCAACTCAACTGGGGGAAGAGTCATTCCTCAGAGGGCTTCGGTAAGGACCTGCTTGCTGCACCTTACAAGAACCTTGGCAGAAGGGCAGGCTCTCCATCCTGCCACTCATTGCCAATGTGGCACCTCCCCAGAAGGAAAGCTCTGTGTACACCCTCTGCTCAGTCATGGGGTGGCAGGCAAGGGACTGCCTTACCTTCAGACCCCTGACCTGCAGCTCAGCTGTCAGTGGCATTGCTGGAAAACAAGCAGCACCCCTCACTCTCTGCCTGGACTAAACAGCATTCCTCCACAAAAAAAACCCAACAAAAAACCCCAAAAACAAAAACCCAAAAAACTCCCAACAAATCACCTGGCAATAAGTGAGACTCGCTGTCTTTGCCCAGGGGCACTTCTGGGCACTCTGGAGGGACTTGCTCACCTCTCTGCCCTGCTGAATCTACACGACTGACAGGGCACTCACCCTCTCAGAAGCCCAAAGGTTTCATTAAGGGCTTTCCCAGGCCTTGCTACAGCTAATATCTTCTGCCGTTGCAAGCATTTACTGTCTCTTCCTAAGCAGTTAATTCCAGTATTAAGACATACTGTTCATCATAGAGTTGTCTCTAGGGATGGGATGACAGTGTTTTCTGACAGCATGTTCTGACAGCAGGCAGTCCTGACTCCAGAGACAGAGCTTTCAATCCTGCCTGGCGCAGCAGGGAGAGGGAGCCTGAACTGAGAAACAGAACAGATAAGGGAGCTGCACGGAAAAAGAGCCCAGCAGGTCTCAGAATTGACGGGCACAGACTGAATAGGGGGTGCCCTCAGAGACAGCCATAACGTGCTGGCAAAATTTCCTGCAGAATAACAGGGAAACAGCAAGCAGATACTGTGCACCAGCCAAAGCAGAGTGGACTGCAGAGAGAGCTTGGATGGCCCCTCCACATCCAGCATCCCTGTCTCGATCTGCAAGCTCATGAAGAGCCCTTGTGCCGCTGAGCCATCACAAAAAAAGTCTGAGACAAACACCATCTCTGTGGCCAGGTGCTCTGCCTCTCTGTGTCTGCAGAGACCGAAAGCAGCTCTACACAAAGCTTCTGGTTCCCTACCCAAAAAGAAAGAGCTCCAGCATGATGGCCAAACCGCAGTCAGATACTGATACTCCCTGTGATCAGCAGCAGAGAGGTCAGCAGCTCCTCTGCTCCCTCTGTTCTCAGGGACCCAGGTGTGACCAGTTTTGCCTCACATGGTGTGGCCACCCCTCCCTGGCACAGCCTGCGAGCATGGCCAGCACTGCACAGGCCACAGCATGAGCACCAGCACAGCTAATTGGACCTGCCTCATCAGCATGGCAGGCACAGTGGTGAGCCCCTGAAACTGCTGCCTCCACATCTGGCAGCAGCACATATGCCCCAAGGTTAATTAGGCACCTTGAATCCCTTTACCAGGAGGGGCTGTCTTGCTATTCTAGCATTCCTGTAGTTCCCAGAGACTCAACAGAAGCAAGCCATCCACCCTGTGCTGGATTGCTTCTCTGAACCTGCTCTCTTTCCTGACAGGCTTGTCCCCCTTTCAGTGTCCTTCTAGGTATTAGTCACTTCTAGAGGCCTTCCATTCTCCTTTCCCCCACACCCTCAAAATGTGAGCACAATGTTCACAGGGAATGTGTAACAGCAGTACCTTTCTCTCCCTGCTTTTTTAAGAAAGATGAATTCAGCCTCCTCCTGCCACCCACTGACCCACGCAGCTCAACCTTCCTGTGACAGCACCAAGGCCTTTTTGCCACTTGACAAGTTACGCTCATTTTAGTCCTCAGCAACAAACTGGGGAAGCTCAACGTGTTTGTTACAGCAATTGCATAATGTCTCTGAGCTTAGAAAAGACCTCCCCTTTTGCTCAAGGATACACAGTGCAATTTAATCCTTTCTGATGTGTGGTTCTGTACAGGTCAAGAGGGGCTCAAGGACACTTGCCACCCCTACTGTTTGTGAAGCAGGGTTTGTCACAAGAGCCACATGGCAGAAAAAAGCTGGGAAAAACAATTCTCTTTGTAGGTCTTCCAAGAGACAAAGCTGTCTCCAGGCACTTCTGTAACATGGCATCAGGTGACAACAGCAGTTGTAAGGTTATCCTTCCCCACATCTATCCGAAATGTCAGAGACTGTGCAACCCTCCTGCAACATCTTGAATATCACATGGTTTAGTGAATTCCTCCAAATTTCCTTGGCATTTTTTTCACTCTGTGTAACATGGGTTACCGGGTTACCTTTGTGTTTTTGCCAGCTCATCTCATCACCAAGACACTTCAGAACAGTTAACAAGCCATCAGGCCTCGGTAAAGGTCTATAAGCTACCCATCTGTGTAATGTAACACGTACACATAGTCCTTCTCGGCTCTCGAGCTCCTTCCCCGAAACATGCTGAAGCCACTGCCTACAAACACCGAAGTACCACCCTATCCTTAGAAAGCCACATTCCTGAAGCTGTAACTTCCCTAATGCAACAAAGTCACCCAATTGTCGTTCAAAGGAGAAGAATAAACTATCGGGCGACAGCAAATTCCTCACGCCCTGCTAGGAAAGAAGGAGAAACCACAGGGAGGACAGTCTGCAGCTGTCACCTCCCACGGTCCCTCAGCAAGCCCATAAGCTCTCTTCTCACTGTCGATTTCGCTGCGACCCACATCTGCCTCGCTCCTGGAGCCCCTCACCGTCGTGGCTGTCCCACATCTCCGGGACAGCTCCGAGCTGCAGGCCCTGCCCTGCCCATTCCCATGTGCCCTGTCCTGCACGCCTCACAACCCACAGACACGCTCCGTCCCGCGCCTCCACACCCTTCCACACCCTACCCTACCCTGCCCTGCCGAGCCGAGCCCAGCCCCGCAGCCCCACGCTTCTTCCCAAACCCCTCCCCACATCGCCACGACCCGCCCGTGCCCACGCCTGCCCCAGGCCCAGCCCGACCCCGCCGCCGTGTCCACGCCCAGTCCCTCCCCTCCC